>SJYX01013633.1:70876-80982 GCA_006410675.1 Oreotragus oreotragus
CGGGACTATTAAGCTGTGAAGATTCATGCTCTGGCGTTTGGGGAGTGTGTGTTCAGCATCTTTTCCTTGGGGGAGGGAGGCAGGGGGAAGCCGTGCGCATTTTGGCTTTTTATACATTTCACTGTATGCACATTTTCCCTTTTTGTATGAGGAAATAATGCCTGCACGAAGGCTCACCCTCCCCTCCTCCTAAATCCTTCCACAAAAAAAAGATACTTATTAAGGCTGCCATTCTGAAGAACTAAATGCTTCTTTAACTTTGCTTTATCTGCTTCAATGAGCACAGTGTACGGAGCCTGGGGAATGCACGTTACAGCCCCGAGCCGCCTTCCCTATTCTCTCGGGCTCTTTGGGCACAGAAGTAATCCCTTCCTAGAAGCCTTTGAGAAAGCAACTCAGCTATGCAGGCTAATCAACTGTAAATCTTGGCCATCCCCAACCTACTGTGTGAAGCTACATCGAAAAGTGTCCCGTTCCCTAGGAAAGCCTGTTGCTTTAAAGACAGACAGTAATTTCAAGACCCCAAGGCAGGTTTGCCACCAACCTATCGATTTGCTGTATTTTAAAGGTCTGGGATGCAGCCTCGTCCTGCACCCATCCTCCGCTTTTGTGCTTGGCATCCCACGTATGTTTATTTCATCTCTTTGTCACTTGGAGACAAAAAGACAGTGAAACTCCTTACAACTTTTGTTTTCCAACTGGTAATGGAGAATATTATTAGGAGACGTGAACTCTGGTGGAATATTGAATTATGCACACTCGGAGGCTCTTTTCTTTGACTTCTAAATCATTTTCTGCTCACTCCTGGGACAGAGTTTGGGAGAAAAAAAGAAAAAAACCTAGGTTGGGTGAGTCCCATCTCCAGGCTTCTGTGAGCCACTGTGCAGAAATCTTGCACGTTATCACATTAGCTGCCATCCTGCTGAGAGGTTGTGTCTTGCTCAGGAGGAAGTGAAGGCTAGGCGGAATGCAGGCCGCCTAGCCTTCACTTCCTCCTTACACTTGTAAGAGTGCCTCAACGATGCCTTTATAGTAGTATAAATCAAGCCTTAAGATCCTTAATGTATGGAGTTGAAGGCTCTTTCTGACTCACTAGCGTCTAATGGAAATGGGACAGTGATACTTGCCTTCTGATATTTGGACGGAAGAATGCGAACGTCATTTTTGGTCAATGAAATGTCCTTTCTTTACCTGCTTCATTCTTTCTGATATTGCTCTGTCCATATGTGCACAAACCACCCACCGTGTTCTTACCGAGTCCAAATTTGCTCTGCTGGGTGCATGACAGGCCAATAAGTTGGGAGACAAGGGCATGCAGCAAGGAATAATGACTTTATTCGGAGAGTCGGCAGACCGAGAAGATGGCAGACTAATGTCTCAAAATAACTGTCTTATTGGAGTGTGGATGCCAGGTTCTTTTCTAGAACACACAGAGACAGGAGATTAGGAAGTAAAGTTTAAAAAGCCATTGATCTTGCAAACTTCTCCTGGAATGGCCAGCCTTAGGGAGAGTTGGGAAGCGCAATGTGTTAACATTCAGGCAGAGGACAGGGTTCCCCGAGGCAGGCCTTTATGTACAGAGGTACCCTTTTAGTAAAAGCACCAGGAAGCAAAGGTTAACGTAAACAGGTTCTTCCCTGAAACAGTCTTTGTCTCCTGAGGTGTGGATTCAACTCCATATTGATCAGTTCTGATTTATGGTTCTTTAAAAGCCCTTTAAGTCGCTGTGCCCTGAAGGAGACACGTTTCTTCTGTCTTGTGCATGAGAGGCTGTGAAGGGCATGTGGCAAGTCTGGTCTTTGGGCTGCCGCGGGCCTGAGAGTGGGATTTGTAAACTCTGTGACCTGGCCCAAGTTGCTTATTTGCCTTGCCCAAACCAGTTCCTCTCCCTGGAATCTCCATGTTAACGAAAAACATGAGTATTCATTCAGTCATTCAGCCTAAAATCTCAAAATCCTCTTTAAAAGGGCCACCCTCTCCTTTGCCTTTTTACCCATCTTTCTGCAAAGCTCTTGAGATTCATGTCTTGAGCTAACTTGCCATCCTCTCTATTATTCACATATGAGTTGTCTCTGAAATACACTCGTCTCTTGACTTCCATTTTCTCCCTAGCTCTACTTTTTGTGGATCCAAACTTCTTAGAGCCGTGCTTCTCAAATATCAGTTTGCTCAAGTGTCTCCTGTGGAGCTTGCTCAGATACAGTTTCCTGGGCCCCACTTCCAAAGATGCTGATTCAGTAGGTCTGGGTAGGGTTTAAGATGCTGTATTTCTAAGAGACTGCCACTGGATTCTGGTGTTGCCAGTCCAGGGTAGCTTCAAGTTTTTCATCATTAAGATTGATGATAACTGTGGGTATTTTCTTAGATGCATGTGTGTGTGTGTGTGTGCTTAGTCATATCTGACTCTTTGCAACCCCATGGACTGTAGCCCACAAGGCTCCTCTGTCCATGGAATTTTCCAGGCAAGAGTACTGGAGTGGGTTGCCGTTTCTTACTCCAGCAATTTTTCCTTACTCTGGGATCAAATCTGTGTCTTCTGCATTGGCAGGCAGGATCTTTATCACGGAACCACCTGAGAAAACCATTTTTGTAGATAGCCTTTATCAATTTGAGAAAGTTCACCTGTATTCCTAATTTACTGAAAGTATTTATGATGAATGTCAGATTTTGTTAAATGATTTTTTTTCATTTATTAATATAATTGCATTTTTCATTGTTAGGCTGTTGATATTATGAATTAACACATTTCCAACTCTTTGTGACCCCATGGACTACACAGTCCATGGAATTCCCCAGGCCAGAATACTGGAGTGGGTAGCCTATCCCTTTTCCAGGAGATCTTCCCAACCCTGGAATCGAACCGGGGTCTTCTGCATTGCAGGTGGATTCTTTACCAACTGAGCTATCGGGGAAGCCTGATGAATTATATTAACTGATGTTTTTTGAATGTTGAACCATCATGACATTCAATGCTGGGATAAATCCCACTTAGTCAAATGTGAAATCTTTTCATACATTTTTTAATTTGGTTTGCTAATATTTTCTTGACGATTTTTGTGTGTCTGTTAATGAGAGATATTTTCTACAGCTTTCTGGTATTGTCTTTATCTGCTTTTGGTATTAGGTATTAGAATGAATGAGGAAGTATTCCCCCTGCTGTTATCCTCTGAAAGACACTGTAAAGAATTAGTATGTTTAGCCGCTCAGTCGTGTCTGACTCTTTGCGACCCCATGGACTGTAACCCGCCAGGCTCCTCTGTCCGTGGGATTCTCCAGGCAAGAATACTGGGGTGTGGGTTGCCATTTCCTTCTCCAAGAGAATTAATGTAATTCCTTCCTTAAATGTTTGGTAGAATTTACCAGTCAACCCATTTGGGCTTGCTGCTTTTTATTAATTATTGCTCAATGTCTTAATATAGATACAGTTGTCTTGAGATCATCTCTTCTTGTGAGTTTTGGCAGATGGTACCTTTTAAGGAGTTGGTGGATTTCACCTAGGTCATTGAATTTGGGGGCATAGAGTTGTTCATAATATTCCTTTATTATACTCTGAATGTCCATGTGATCCATAGTGATTTCCCCACTTTCATTGCTAATAGTAGTAATTTGTGTCCTCTCTTTCTTTCTTAGCCTGACTAGAGTTCTAATGATATTATAGCTCTTTTTTGAAGAAATAGCTTTTGGTTTTGTTGATTTTCTTTACTGGCTTCCTATTTTAATTTCTTTTATTTCTATTCTAATTCTTATTACTTCTTTTCCTCTCCTCAGTCTGGTTTTCTGTATTGGAAACTTAGAGTATTGATTTTAGATCTTCCTTCTTTTCTAATATAAGAATCAATGCTGTATGTTTTTCTTTAAACACTGTTTCCACTATATACCACAGATTGTGAAAAGTTGTGTTTTTATTTTCATTTAGTTTGAAATAATTTTGAATTCCTTTGGAGACTTCTTTGGCCCATGTGTTACTTAGAAGTGTGTTTTTCACTCTCCATATGTTTGTGGATTTTTCCAGTGATTCTTCTGTTACTAATTTCTAGTTTTCATTCCATTGTAGTCTGGGAGCAGACATTATAGGATATCTCTTCTTTTAAATTTGTTATGGTGCGTTTTGTGGCCCAGAATGTGGCCTCTCTTGATGAAGATTCCATATGAGCTTGAGAAAAATGTGTATTCTGCTGTTGTTGAAGGATGTAGTCTATTTATAATATCAATTATGTACATCTGACATCAATTATGAGCAATTGGAGCTTCCCCGGTGGTTCAGACAGTAAAAGAATCCGCCTGCTATGTGGGAGACCTGGGTTCGATCCCTGGGCTGGGAAGATCCCCTGGAGGAGGGCATGGCAACCCACTCCAGTATTCTTGCCTGGAGAGTCCCTATGTCCAGAGGAGCCTGGTGGGCTGCAGTCCACGGGGTTGCAAAGAGTTGGCCATGACTGAGTGACTTGCCATAGATGTAGCTGAGTTCAGTTCTGTCTTCATTGATTTTCTGCCCACTGGATCTACCTGTTGCTGGGAGGAGGGTGTTGAAGTCTCCAGCTATGATAGTGAAGTCATCTATTCATAGTTCTTGTGGTTCTACTTGGTTTTGTCTCATGGAGTTTGTTAAGAACCATCGTATCTTCTTGGAGAATTGACCACTTTATCATTATGTAATGCTTTTTCTTTTAATCTTTGATAACTTTTTTTTACTTTGAAATCTTCTCTGAAATTAATATAGCTACTCATGGTGTGTTATAATTAGTGTTCAGTTCAGTTCAGTTGCTCAGTCGTGTCTGACTCTTTGCAACCCCGTGATTTGCGGCACGCCAGGCCTCCCTGTCCATCACCAACTCCCAGAGTTCACTCAGACTCATGTCCATCGAGTCCGTGTCGATCCCTGGGCTGGGAAGATCCCCTGGAAGAGGGCATGGCAACCCACTCCAGTATTCTTGCCTGGAGACTCCCTATGGACAGAGGAGCCTGGTGGGCTGCAGTCCACGGGGCTGCAAAGAGTCGGACACGACTGAGTGACTTGCCATAGATGTAATTGAGTTCAGTTCTGTCTTCATTGATTTTCTGCCCACTGGATCTGTCTGTTGCTGGGAGGAGGGTGTTGAAGTCTCCAGCTATGATAGTGAAGGCATCTATTCATAGTTCTCCTTGTGGTTCTACTTGGTTTTGTCTCATGGAGTTTGTTAAGAACTGTCGTATCTTCTTGGAGAATTGACCACTTTATCATTATGTAATGCTCTTTTTCTTTTAATCTTTGATAACTTTCTTTTACTTTGAAATCTTCTCTGAAATTAATATAGCTACTCATGGTGTGTTATTAGTGTTCAGTTCAGTTCAGTTGCTCAGTCGTGTCCGACTCTTTGCGACCCCGTGATTCATGGCACGCCAGGCCTCCCTGTCCATCACCAACTCCCAGAGTTCACTCAGATTCACGTCCATCGAGTCTGTGATGTCATCCAGCCATCTCATGCTCGGTCGTCCCCTTCTCCTCCTGCCCCCAGTCCCTCCCAGCATCAGAGTCTTTTCCAATGAGTCAGCCCTTCGCATGAGGTGGCCAAAGTACTGGAGTTTCACCTTCAGCATCATTCCCTCCAAAGAAATCCCAGGGTTGATCTCCTTCAGAATGGACTGGTTGGATCTGCTTGCAGTCCAAGGGACTCTCAAGAGTCTTCTCCCACACCACAGTTCAAAAGCATCAATTCTTTGGTGCTTAGCTTTCTTTACAGTCCAACTCTGACATCCGTACATGACCACTGGAAAAACCATAGCCTTGACTAGACGGACCTTTCTTGGCAAAGTAATGTCTCTGCTTTTGAATATGCTATCTAGGTTGGTCATAACTTTTCTTCCAAGGAGTAAGCGTCTTTCAGTTTCATGGCTGCAGTCACCATCTGCAGTGATTTTGGAGCCCCCAAAAATAAAGTCTGCCACTGTTTCCACTGTTTCCCCATCTATTTCCCATGAAGTGATGGGACCAGATGCCATGATCTTCGTTGTCTGAATGTTAGCATCCTTTTAATGTATATGTGTCTTTATGTTTAAGGCAGACTTACAGATAACGTATAACTGGGTCTGTTTTTTTTTTTGATTCATTCTGACAATCAGTGTCTTTTAACTGGTGTGTTTAGACATTATAGTGATTACTGATTTAGTTGGGCTAATATCTGTCATATTTGATACTGTTTTGTTTGTTCTTTGTTCCTATTTTTGATTTTTTTTTAAATTGAAGTCAGTTGGTTTGTAATGATTCATGTGTATAGCAAACTCATTCAGTTTACATATATACATAGATAGATATAGAGATATTCTTTTTCATATTTTTCTGTTGTACGTTATAAGATATTGAATATAGTTCTTTGTGCTATACAGTAGGTGCTTGTTGTTTACCTATTTGACATATACTAGTGTGTAGTTTGGAGAAGGCAGTGGCACCCCACTCCAGTATTCTTGCCTGGGAAATCCCATGGATGGAGGAGCCTGAAGGCCACAGTCCATGCGGTCGCTAAAAGTCGGACATGAGTGAGCGGCTTCACTTTCACTCTTCAGTTTCATGCACTGGAGAAGGACATGGCAACCCTCTCCAGTGTTCTTGCCTGGAGAATCCCAGGGACGGGAGCCTGGTGGGCTGCCATCTATGGGGTCACACAGAATCAGACATGACTGATTCAGCAGCTTAGCAGCAGCGTGTGTAATTAATCCCAAGCTCCTAGCTTATCCCTACCACCTCTTTCCCCTTTGGTAACCATATTTGTTTTCTATGTTTGTGAGTTGATTTCTCTTTAGGAAATAAGTTCATTTGAATTTTTTAAAAAATTTCCACATATGAGTAGTAATTTGATATTTGTGTCCTCTGTCTTCACTTGGAGGTGTTTTTTTTTTTTTTTTTCTTCTGTGTGTTTGCATATGGAACCCAGGATTCTCAAGGTATGGAACCTCATTACCCTCACCCCCTTTATTATAGTTTGTTTATCCCTCTTCACTCCTTTTCCATTATTTCAACTTGAATTGTGTTATATCTGTGTGCCTGGCCCAGTGCTTTTGGAGGGTCAAGCAAGATGAGGAGAAGGGTTAGGTATAAATTTCATCATCCAATCAGACTTCTTCAGTTCTGTGTTCTCAGAAGTACCTTCTGATCAGTAGAATTCTTTCACTTCCTTAACGTGTATTGCTGGTAAGCTGACACTTATATTACTTCTAGATTGCTCCCGAAATGGGCCGATGGTGACTTTGGCTAGGACTTTCGTTTGGTTAAGATTTACAGCCTGCAGATGTCGTCACTGAAATGAATACCATTTGCTTTTCAAAGCATCTTTCTGAACAGAGAAGGGAAAGGACCGACTTTCTTTGACTGTTGTGTAGGGCACGGTATGGGGAGTAGCCCCCTCCATGTGTTGAGGCTAATGTGTAAGACTGTGGCCACAGGGGACTCACATCTGTGTCCTTGGTAACTTGGGGGAGACAGGACAGGTGAGCCTGGACGACAAGAACCTGACTGCGAATGCATTGAAAATGTGCAAAGGAGGAGATCAGATGCTCTTTATGGGGCCCCCTCGTTTTGCAGTTTGGCCATAAGGAAAACAATGAAGGCGGGAATTGGGGTTTTGGGAAACAGGACAATCTCTTAAAAACGATAGATTTAGCTATCTTCTCTTGAATGTATATGAGTAAACATTCCTCCTCACATTCTATTTAGTGTGTTTGGATATTGATCTTTGCCTGCTATATAGCTGCTAGGGGCTTAGACTAGCATATAAGGAAAACATTTCCTCTACCCTCTTAGTTTCCCCAGCTTGACGTGTTGGTTAAACTTGGCAGGTACGCTAGTTTTGAGGTGCAGGGTAAAGAAAAAATGGCAGGATCTTGGGACGGCTCTTAAAACTCCCATGCAGTGTTTAATGTACACTGATCATGGGGCTTCCCAGGTGGCTCAGCAGTTGAGAATGTGCCTGCCAGTGCAGGAGATGGAGGTTTGGTAATTGGGTCGGAGAGATCCCCTGGAGGAGGAAACGGCAACCCACTCCAGTATTCTTGCCTGGGATATCCCATGGACGGAAGAGCCTGGCAGGCTACAGTCCATGGGGTCGCAGCGACTTGGACATTACTGAGCAACTGAACATGCATGCATATGCATAATACACTCTGCTGGAAATAATTTTTCTATCAGCTAAAATTTTGAATTAATTCACGTTATTCTATGTAACATCTTGATGTCTTAATAACACTTTGTTATCCCAGGGGTGCAGCCAGGGAAATTTCTGGCTTTGACTGTCTTCTCTCTTCCCGTGACTTTGTTCCCCAGCCAGGGAACCTTACAGAGAAAGGCAAACGTGTGAGGTTTTCACTTTAGATGAAACATGACACGGATTTGCCCACATATATTCCGGCTCTCCTAGTGGCTCCAAAGGTAAAGAATCTGCCTGCAATGCAGGAGGCCTGGGTTCGATCCCTGGGTCGGGGAGATCCCCTGGAGAAGGCAAAGGCAGCCCACTCCAGGATTCTGGCCTGGAGAATCCCGTGGACAGAGGAGCCTGGCGGGCTACAGTCCACAGGGTCGCAAAGAGTTGGACAGGGCTGTGCCTCTGAGAAGCCAAGCAAGACACATGTNGATCCCCTGGAGAAGGCAAAGGCAGCCCACTCCAGGATTCTGGCCTGGAGAATCCCGTGGACAGAGGAGCCTGGCGGGCTACAGTCCACAGGGTCGCAAAGAGTTGGACAGGGCTGTGCCTCTGAGAAGCCAAGCAAGACACATGTGTTCATTTGACCTTGACAACTGTTGTTGCTATTGTTACAGACCACAGATTACTGGAGGTATGTCACCCATGTAATGCAGGGTGCTCATGTGTTAAGACCCTGTTTGGGGGGCCTGCTTACCTAGATGGGATTCCGCAAGCTTTGGTTTGCATCACCTGGAGGTCTTGTTCCAGTGTAGATTCAGGTTCAGCAGGTCCGGCTGAGACGCAGGTCTCTGTATTTCCAGCAGGTTCTCAGGTGATGCCGAGGCTATGGGTCTGTGGACCACAGCTCGAGTAGCAAGGCTCTAACCTATTAGCTGTACACATCACAGCCCTTGGTGGGGGTAGCCCCGTATCTAGAATATCAGTGCCCGTTAGTGGCAAAGGTTATAACACATAGTTGAGTGTGAACTTTTCTTTTTACTGTGTATACCTGGTTTATTTATTTTATTATTATTTTTTTTGCTCCTAATGGAAATGATTCTGTTTTCTATGTCGTGAATGGACTATATTTCTCCACAAACTGAAAGTAACTCAGACACGCTGAGTTCCAGGAACTTCTACTGTCATTAAAGAAGGAGATATTTGCCTCAAATAGGAATTTTAAAAATGTTTTTCTTATGGTCAGCTGCTCGCTCATCAAGAAAAAAAAACTTGTTTGATGTGGTCACAAGACAAATGGGTCACGTTCCACCCTCAGGACACGAGCAGTGGGCAGAAGTGCTCATATTCAGTCGTCTCCGACTCACTGTGACCCCCTGGACTGTAGGCCGCCAGGGTCCTCTGTCCATGGGATTCTCCAGGCAAGANAAAAAAAAACTTGTTTGATGTGGTCACAAGACAAATGGGTCACGTTCCACCCTCAGGACACGAGCAGTGGGCAGAAGTGCTCATATTCAGTCGTCTCCGACTCACTGTGACCCCCTGGACTGTAGGCCGCCAGGGTCCTCTGTCCATGGGATTCTCCAGGCAAGAATCCTGGGGTGGGTTGCCAGTTCCTCCTCCAGGGGATCTTTGCAACCCAAGGATCAAACCCTAGGTCTCCTGCATTGCAGGCGTGTTCTTTACCCCTGAGCCACCAGGAAACCCCTACTGGCAGGAGACGGGGAGGCGCTTTCAGCAGCATATCTGCCGCGAGGAGAGTCATCTAGCATTCTCCCCTCAGCACAGGTTCTGCGGTTCACCCTCTGCAGAGATGGGCGTCCCAGGACGTGCTTTCAGGGCTGTTTCTTTCCCGTGAGTGGAGTGTGCCCTGAGAGGCACCGAGAGGTTTCTCTGCTGCCGTCTCCCATCTCGATGCCAAGGGGACCATAGGTGCCAAGTGTGTGTGTGTGTGTGTGTAAGTAAGTGTGAGCCTGTGTCTGTGTGTCTGTGTATGTG
>SJYX01013633.1:85194-103568 GCA_006410675.1 Oreotragus oreotragus
AGGTGCTAGCCCATGTCTGCATGTGTGTGCGTGAGCCTGTGTCCATATGTGACCCTGTGTCTATATGTGTATGTAAGTGTAAGCCTGTGTCTGTGTGTGTGAGCCTGTATGTCTGTCTGTGAGCCTGTGTCTGTGTGTGTGTACATGTGTAAGTGTGAACTTGTGTCTGTGTGAGTGTGAGCCTGTGTGTGTAAATGTGTATGTGTGTAAGTGCCTGCATCTCTGTCTGTGTATGTCTAAGTGTGAACCTGTGTGTGTGAAAGTGTGAGGCTCTATCTATGTCTGTGTGCATGTGTGGAGGTGCTAGCCCATGTCTGCATGTGTGTGCGTGAGCCTGTGTCCATATGTGACCCTGTGTCTATATGTGTATGTAAGTGTAAGCCTGTGTCTGTGTGTGTGAGCCTGTATGTCTGTCTGTGAGCCTGTGTCTGTGTGTGTGTACATGTGTAAGTGTGAACTTGTGTCTGTGTGAGTGTGAGCCTGTGTGTGTAAATGTGTATGTGTGTAAGTGCCTGCATCTCTGTCTGTGTATGTCTAAGTGTGAACCTGTGTGTGTGAAAGTGTGAGGCTCTATCTATGTCTGTGTGCATGTGTGGAGGTGCTAGCCCATGTCTGCATGTGTGTGCGTGAGCCTGTGTCCATATGTGACCCTGTGTCTATATGTGTATGTAAGTGTAAGCCTGTGTCTGTGTGTGTGAGCCTGTATGTCTGTCTGTGAGCCTGTGTCTGTGTGTGTGTACATGTGTAAGTGTGAACTTGTGTCTGTGTGAGTGTGAGCCTGTGTGTGTAAATGTGTATGTGTGTAAGTGCCTGCATCTCTGTCTGTGTATGTCTAAGTGTGAACCTGTGTGTGTGAAAGTGTGAGGCTCTATCTATGTCTGTGTGCATGTGTGGAGGTGCTAGCCCATGTCTGCATGTGTGTGCGTGAGCCTGTGTCCATATGTGACCCTGTGTCTATATGTGTATGTAAGTGTAAGCCTGTGTCTGTGTGTGTGAGCCTGTATGTCTGTCTGTGAGCCTGTGTCTGTGTGTGTGTACATGTGTAAGTGTGAACTTGTGTCTGTGTGAGTGTGAGCCTGTGTGTGTAAATGTGTATGTGTGTAAGTGCCTGCATCTCTGTCTGTGTATGTCTAAGTGTGAACCTGTGTGTGTGAAAGTGTGAGGCTCTATCTATGTCTGTGTGCATGTGTGGAGGTGCTAGCCCATGTCTGCATGTGTGTGCGTGAGCCTGTGTCCATATGTGACCCTGTGTCTACATGTGTATGTAAGTGTAAGCCTGTGTCTGTGTGTGTGAGCCTGTGTTGCTGTAAGTGTGAGCCTGTGTCTGTGTGTGTGAGCCTGTGTGTGTGTGAGCCTGTGTGTGTGTAAGTGTGAACCTGTGTGTGTAAGTGTGAACCTGTGTGTGTGTAAGTGTGAGTCTCTATCTATGTCTGTGTGCATGTGTGGAGGTGCTAGCCCATGTCTGCATGTGTGTGCGTGAGCCTGTGCCCATATGTGACCCTGTGTCTATATGTGTATGTAAGTGTAAGCCTGTGTCTGTGTGTGTGAGCCTGTCTGTGTGTCTGTGAGCCTGTGTCTGTGTGTGTGAGCCTGTGTGTGTGCCTGTGTGTGTAAGTGTGAGCCTGTGTGTGTATAAGTGTGAACCTGTGTGTGTGCCTGCCTGTGTGTGTGTATGTGTGTGTAATTGTAAGCCTGTATACGTATGTGTAAGTGTGACCCTCTGTGTGTGTGTGTGTGTGAGCCTGTGTCTGTATGTGTGATGCACAGCTGCCTCATAGCTAGGAGTGCTGTATAACTGGGCTGTTCATCTTCTCTTTTCCTTTTTTAAAAAAATATTTACATATCTATCCAGCTGGCTTCCTGAGGTCCCAGTGGCGGCAAGGCAGATCTCGTAGCAGATGGGGTATTTTGTTGCAACGCCCTAGCTTAGTCGCCCCGCAGCACATGGGATATTAGTTCCCCGACCAGGAGCCCATGTCCACTGCATTGGAAGGCGGGTTCTTAACCACTGGGCCACCAGGGAAGTCCCCATCTTTTCTTTTGATTGTGATAAAAGGCACATAAAGTTAACAAGTTACCGTGGTAAATCACCTTGAGGCGCACAGTCCGGTGGCATTCAGCGCACACTCACGGTTGTACAGCCATCACCACCATTCATCTGCAGAACCTTCCAATCATCCCAAACCCAAACTCTGCACTCACCCAGCTCCTGACTCCCCATTTCTCTACCCCGCAGCTCCTGACACCCACCCTTCCACCCACTGCCCCTGTGAGTGAGACTCCTCTCCGAGCCTCATATAAATGAGATCATGCGGTCGTTCTGTGTCCAACTCCTTTCCCTCTCTGTAATGCTCATCTTTTAATTTTTTTCAATTAAAAATGTTTTTATCCAAGTATAGGTGACTTACAATGTTGTGTTAATTACTGCTGCATAGGAAGGTGATCAGTTATACATACATATATATGCATGCTATTCTTTTGCATGATGGTTTATTTAGGATGTTGAAAACCTTTCTCTGTGCTGTACAGTGGGAACTTGTTTATCCATCCTGTATATTTATCAAAGCTCACATCTTCTAACCCCGACTTCCCTCTGCCCCTCTCCCAACCCCTGCCCCTTCAGCAGTCATGACGAGTCTGTTCTATATGTCTGAATGCACACCTTTTAAAATCAAGTTGTTGCTGAGTTGATCCTCATTTTTTTTTTCTTCTCTAATCTGAATTGTCTAAACAAAAGTTGTTGGGAGCAGTGTCATCATTTAATCTCTAGGACTTTTGAGTTGACTAAGGACTTGTGTGAATGAATGGGTTTTGAACTATTTGTCCCGTTGGAAGAGCTCTTGAAACTCACAGATGCCTGAGACAACCCCCTCCCCTTTCTTTTCTTTTCTTTTTTTTTGGTTTCACAATTAAAGAGAGTTGTTTATTTTGCTCCATTTAGGTAGCTGTTCACTTAGGGGGCATTTCCTCTCCACAGTATATGAGGCGTGGCGTCCGGCTTGCTCCGACAGTAAGTGATGTGTCCCCCTCACGTCTCTCTTTCATCTCCGGCAGCGTTTATGTGCCTGTCTCCTGGAGTGCGGAGACTGTGCTTACAGTGTCTGGGGCTCCGTGAGCGCCTTGCTGGGCGGGGCACTCTGTTCTTTTCTGTATCTTCCAGCACCAAGAACACCAAAAAAAAAAAAAAATACTCTGGGTCAAAGGAGAGTGGAAGTTAGGGCATGTGAAATGGGCAAAATGTGTGGCTTGGCACACTCTGCAAGATGCTCTCCTCAGTTTTTGCAGGAACCTCAGGAAGTGGCTGGAGAAGGAAATGGCAAGTCACTCTAGTATTCTTGCCTGGAAAATCCTGGTGGGCTACAGTCCATGGGGTCATAAAGAGTCGGACACGACTGAGTGACTTCACTTCGCTTCACAGGAAGTGGCTATGATTTTTCTCCTTTTGCAGTTCAGAAAGCTGCACCTCGGCTGAAATCATGACTTGTCTGAGGTCCCCGAAACTGGCCCACTGTGGGCTAAATGTCAGGACCGTTTGTTTCTACAGCCCGTGTTCCTTTGGACTTTTAACTGGGTGTTGCTGGCAGCAGAAATGTTGAGTAGATGTCCCCTCCGAGCGTTTGGGAGGAAATCATCAAATGTTAGCGTGTTCCACCACATTACATATTGTTTCTTTCCAGCAGTACCCGTGTGTTTCCTGGGATGTAGCCTTGGGAGGAGAGACATTTCAGCCTCTACAGTGNATGTTGAGTAGATGTCCCCTCCGAGCGTTTGGGAGGAAATCATCAAATGTTAGCGTGTTCCACCACATTACATATTGTTTCTTTCCAGCAGTACCCGTGTGTTTCCTGGGATGTAGCCTTGGGAGGAGAGACATTTCAGCCTCTACAGTGGTCAGTTGCCCTCGACGTCCCAGCGAGGCGGATTCTGCCTTTGAACTTGGACTCAATCTGGAGGGGGGGGTCTCACTCTTGTTCCCGGGGTTCTCCCACCTGACACCGTCATCTCCTGTCCCCGGAGGGATTGTCCTCTCTGCCCAAATGAAAGCATACGTGTCTCTAAACTTCCCGTGGGTCGGATGAACCCTTGTAACCCCACTTGAAAGGCCGTGGCATCAGCTCAGTGTCCAGCAGTGAAAGCAGGGTGACTGCGATGGGCTCGGTGGGGGGGGTGGCGCGCAGTGCAGCTTGCTGGATCAGGTCAGTCAAACTGCCCAAAGCAGTCGCACCTGGTCGTGTGTGTGTGTGTGTGTGTGTGTGTGTGTGTGTGTGTGTGTGTGAAGGGGGATTATTCACAAAGAAGGGAGAGCCAGCAGGAACAGCTTGGGGTGGTCACGGCTCTTAATTCCCTCTTTGGTTCAGGCCCCTGCTACTGTGGGATCTCTGTTCATCTCATTATTCCCTCCCTGGGTGGCAGGTAGGGATAAAAAAAAAAAAAGCGCCTGTGCTGGTTTTTTAAAGATCCTCTTTTGTTATGAATCTTGTACCTTTTTCACACATTGCTGAGTTACCATTGCTCTCAGTACCCTGAGCTGAAGACAGCAGAAAAAACAATTATTATGTATATAAAAGTGGAATTTTTAAAATTGTTTTTAATCATTAGCCCTTTCAAGGGGGGGAAATCCTAAACTTCCCATCGTATTTGTTGACTGTCAGTCTAGCTTTTTATAATAATCCCATGGGTTTTCAGGTAATTCTGTCCAAATGTAGCTGCTCAACGCATTTGTTGCAGTAGCTCAGTTGTGTCCGCAGCACGCCAGGCCTCCCTGTCCTTCACATCTCCCTGAGTTTGCTCAAACTCATGTCCACTGAGTGGGTGATGCCATCCAAGCATCTCATCCTCTGTCGCCCCCTTCTCCTCCCGCCTTCAGTCTTTCCAAGCAGCAGGGGCTTTTCCAGTGAGTTAGCTCTTCACATCAGGTGGCCAAAGGATTGGAGTTTCAGCTTCAGCATCAGTCCTTCCAAAGCATATGCAAGGTTTGTATTTCAGTTGAATGCGGGTAGAAATTCAGTTCCAGTAACCCCATGGTTCTCAACAGGGAGATAGTTTTGTTCCCCCGGGGGGACGTCTGGCGGTGTTTAGGGACAGCTTCGGTTGTCCCCACTGGGAAAAGGAGGTGGTGCTGGGATCCAGCTGTNCCCACCCCACTTCCAGACCGCCCTGTCTAAGGTGAGAGAGAAGACATGACTCATAGTGGCTCTCTCCGGGCAAGAGCAGGGAAGTGGTATTCTTCTAAAGGCGATTTCTCTGAACGAGGCACTGCAGAGTCTATATTCCTTTTCCTCTCTTTAAAAAAATAAAAATAAAAACACCTTGATTTTTGGCTGTGCTGGGTCTTTGTTGCTGAGCAGATTTTTCTCTAGTTGCAGCGAGCACAGGGCTGCTCTCCTGCCGAGGTCCACGGGCTTCTCATTGTTGTGGAGCTCAGGGTTAGGTGCCCCTCAGCATATGGGACCTTCCTGGACCAGGGATCAAACCCATGTCCCCTGCACTGGACCACCAGGCAAGTCCCTGGATTCCTTTTCTGTAGACGATCTCTTCTTAAGTGTTGGGAGATGAGGACCGTCCTGGAAGTCACACTCTTAGTAACGTTAGTAATGTTCAACCTTGTTAATGTGTGATCCACGATGACTGTTCTTAGGTGCCCCTCAGCATATGGGACCTTCCTGGACCAGGGATCAAACCCATGTCCCCTGCGCTGGACCACCAGGGAAGTCCCTGGATTCCTTTTCTGTAGACGATCTCTTCTTAAGTGTCGGGAGATGAGGACCCTCCTGGAAGTCACACTGTTAGTAACGTTAGTAATGTTCAGCCTTGTTAATGTGTGATCCACGATGACTGCCACTTTACTATTAACTGTCTCACTGAAGTTTTGCAGTTGCCTAACACATATCCGCTTTGCATTTTACCAATGTATAAAAACGAGAGTGTGAAGCAAAGCCTCTGACCATCTTCATATGTGAACGAATGCATGTATTTTCAACAGAAGACCTGTTGGCTCACCCCCGTACCACAGGGGTGGAGCCCCGGTCTCCTGGTTTCAGAGCTGACACCCTCTCTACATTGTTACCACTGCCGCCGCCTTTGAGAAAGCAGTCTGAAGTAGTCAGCGTATGAGGTTCAGAAACAGGCCAGCTCTTCAAATCCCAAGTCGTTTTTTGCATCTCACTTTTCCATGGTCAGTCTCGGAAGGGAAAGAAAGATATCAAGACAATGTGGTTCTTTTTCTCCTTGTCGGACAATCATGAGACAGTTATGGATCTTCTTCAACTGACAAATCAAGTTTTCATAAATATATATTTTACTGTACGATCTCAATATAAGAAGAGAAGACATCCCTCCCATCCAGCCCAGCTTCAGTCATCCCTCCCATCCAGCCCAGCTTCAGTGGAACTTACCGATGAATGATGCACCATGTTCCCAAAAGTATCATTTTATTTGTCATCTTTGGAAAGATCATTTTCCCCCAGATTAGCTTATGCAAATAAAGATAGCATATGCATGTACCTAATTTTCTTAGTAATATATGAATGTGAGAGTTGGACTATAAAGAAAGCTGAGCACAGAAGAATTGATGCTTTTGAACTGTGGGGCTGGAGAAGACTCTGGAGAGTCCCTTGGACTGCAGGGAGATCTAACCAGTCCATCCTAATGGAAATCCGTCCTGAATATTCATTGGAAGGACTGATGTTGAAGCTGAAACTCCAATCCTTTGGCCACCTGATGTGAAGAGCTGACTCACTGGAAAAGACCCTGATGCTGGGAAAGACTGAAGGCAGGAGGAGAAGGGGATGACAGAGGATGAGATGGTTGGATGGCATCACTGTCTCAATGGACATGAGTTTGAGTAAACTCCAGGAGTTGGTGATGGGCAGGGAGGCCTGGCCTGCTGAAGTTCATGAGGTCACAAAGAGTCGGACATGACTGAGCGACTGAACTCAACTGAATTTTCTTACGATTTCTTAGTTTCATTCAAAGGGAAAATTGTGAATTTTCTTACGCTTTCTTTGTTTCCGTGAAAGGGAAAGCTGTGAATGTCTTCACACAGTTACACTTATGCCGTTTCAACCCAGTGAGTGACTCTGGAGAGAAAATCAAAGTATATGTTATTGAACCAGTTATAAAGGAACCCCATAGGCAACCCTGGCTAGTGTACCACTTGAGTTAAGTGAAAATCAGTAAAAAGAGCAAGGAAGAGAAGCTAGAACACCCTAGGGGAAACTCCTCCTAAGCACTGCTAAACAAACAGGACTGTTGAGGTTGAAATGCGTGATTTTAGAGACCAAAGACAAGGGCTTCTTATATTTACATATGTTGATGCTTGCGTGCTCCCAGAGGTTGAGACCCAGAGCTGGTTTAGGACCACGTTCAGATATGGAGACTGGCACTGTCTCCATTTCTTATGATTTCACCGGGCATCTGGACGGGACTCTCTCTCAACGTACCAGCAAGGAGGAGATTGCTGGGGCAATGGTTCCCATGCCTTTCCTGTGAGGAGACCTTTCTCTCCTATGCTTTGAAAGTTGCGGGGAGCATATGATCGGTTTATGTATTTATGTATTAGCACATGTTTTGGCCTCAAAACAATGCTTGGGGAAAATGTGCAGTACATTATGTTTACAGAATACTCGGGGCGACTCGCTCTGCTCACTTTTGTGCCCATTGAGGGGTGCTGGCTTTTGAAAGGAAATTTCTGTTTTCGTCGAGCAGCACCAAATTCACAGCTTGTGGGTTTCGAGAAGTTCCTTTCTGGGATGGGGTATATGGCAGTCGACACAAGCAAGACTCAGTTTCTCGACTGCCTTCTGAGGCCCACGTACGCCTTTCAGATCGTCTTTGGAGGGAACGACCCTGCTGTCGAAACAGGGCCGAGGAAGTGAGAACCTGCTCTTAGAATATGTGGAGCTGACTGTGTGGAGACGGGGCGGAGATGGCCACCCCGGGAGGGCTCATGGATGGACGCCACGGTTTCCTGTGGCAGTTCCTCTAANAGATCGTCTTTGGAGGGAACGACCCTGCTGTCGAAACAGGGCCGAGGAAGTGAGAACCTGCTCTTAGAATATGTGGAGCTGACTGTGTGGAGACGGGGCGGAGATGGCCACCCCGGGAGGGCTCATGGATGGACGCCACGGTTTCCTGTGGCAATTCCTCTAATTGCTCCTGGGATCCTGCATGTTTTAGAGGCAACTCAGGGATTTCTGTGTGTGAGTGGTGAATTTCACGTCAGTGAGGCATATGAATTTTATTAGGAACTCTTCACGCGTAGGGTTTTATGCTCATCATTTGAGGCGTGCGTGTCTTTAAGACCTCAGAAAGGAAATAAAGCAATTGCTGTTGTTCAGTTGCTGAGTCTTCTCCGACTCTTTGTGACCCCGTGGACTGTAGCAGTAATTTCACGTCAGTGAGGCATATGAATTTTATTAGGAACTCTTCACGCGTAGGGTTTTATGCTCATCATTTGAGGCGTGCGTGTCTTTAAGACCTCAGAAAGGAAATAAAGCAATTGCTGTTGTTCAGTTGCTGAGTCTTCTCCGACTCTTTGTGACCCCGTGGACTGTAGCAGGCCAGGCTCCTCTGTCCTTTGCTGTCTCCCGGAGTTTGCTCAAACTCGTGTCCACTGGGTTGGTGACGGTATCTAATCATCTAATCCTCTATCACCCCCTTCTCCTCCCGCCTTCAATCTTTCCCAGCATCAGGGTCTTTTGCAACGAGTCAGCTCTTCCCATTAGGTGGCCAAAGTACTGGAGCTTCAACATCAGTCCTTCCAATGAATACTTAGATACAGTGATTCCCATCCCTCAGTAACATGTGTGGTTTTATTTGTGAGGCTTGTTGATTTTATAAGTCTGACTTAAATGGGATCACAGAAATGTTAACAGAAACTACAGAACAAAGTAGGCATTCTTAGCCTTTCTCAAAGAAATTAACAAGAGTAGTATGTTTGAAACATACATTGGTTAAGACCCTGAGGAAATCCATTCTTGGTTTTGCAAACAGTTTGGAGATTATGTGTCTCCCTTTTCGATCACGTAAAAGTGAAGGGGCTTTGCAGAATCTTCCCACGTTAAAAAAAAAAGAAAGCAAAGAAATCCAGACCGTGAGTTTCTCCGTGTAAAGAAATAAGCCAAAAGGCGCTTGCATTTTGTTTATGGGTCCCTTCTCGGGAGCCTGTGAAGTTTCCTTTACTGCTAGCATTTGGAGCCTGGTGATGGGCTGGTTGACACCTTCGGCAGAGGGAGACCCACAGGCAGCCTTGCAGGGCAGATCTTAGTTCTGGTAGGGGGGTTGGGAGAGTTGGGGGGAGTGGGGTGGCTCCTTGTGAGGCCGGCCTGCCTGCCTGGGGGTGTCAGTTTCAACCCAGCATCCTCCACACCCCGTTTGCCCTGCTGGTCACGTTCCCCGGGCATTTGCCCTTCTGGCCTGTCCATCTCATTGAAACACGGAGGACTCTCATCCTGGAAAATGGATTAAGTGTCATCATCTCTGTGGTGATCCGGGGTAAGGATCCCACCACGATCATTTCAAAACGTGAGCTAACTTTATCTAACGTTTCAAGGCAGAACAGAACTCACTGTCCGTTTGTCTATTTTTTAATTTTTTTTTACATTTGTATTTATTTTAATTTTGGCTGCTCTGAATCTTCATTGCTGCGTGCGACCTTTCTCTAGCTGCGGTATGTAGACTTCCCATTGCGGTTGTGGTCCAGCGGTTGTGCTTCTTGGTCGGGGTGGACCACAATTCTCCAGCTTCTCTTGTTGTGAAACACAGGCTCAGTAGGTGTGTCTCATGGGCCCAGCGGGCCCCTGGGCATGTGGAATCCTCCGGGACCAGGAATCGNTTGCGGTTGTGGTCCAGCGGTTGTGCTTCTTGGTCGGGGTGGACCACAATTCTCCAGCTTCTCTTGTTGTGAAACACAGGCTCAGTAGGTGTGTCTCATGGGCCCAGCGGGCCCCTGGGCATGTGGAATCCTCCGGGACCAGGAATCGAACGCATGTCCCCTGCACTGGCAGGCGGAATCTTCAGCACTGCACCACTAGGGAAGTCCCACTGCCCATTTCTTATCCCTCCTGAAATGCAGGCATAGAGGAGGGCGGTCTGGAGACAGGAGTTGTCAAGGCTGCCACAGCGGAGCACCTGAGACCCACCTGTAAGGTGACATCACTGCCCGTGGCGTCCTGGGTCTGGCGCGTCTGGTGTGTCTACAGGCAGCACTCTTTGTACGAACTGGGGTTTCTGATTTGGACAGCGTTTGGAAAACCTCCCCAGCCCTGTCCGCCAGAGACTCCCCTTTTCTGTGAAGACTGTAGTCGTGGTGAGCAGAAACGCCTGCAACTGCCAAGTTCCATCGTCCCCAGCATCGTTTTTGAAGCGCCGTCATGTTGTATGACAGCTCTTGTCAGTTTCTGAAAAAGGACAACGGAGCATCATTGCTTATGATGTCAGGGAACACAGAAACGAGCCAAGTTGAGTGTTCCACGCCAGTTTTAAAAGTACATGAGATCGGTGGTGGGTTATTGTGCTATGCTTAGCCATTCAGTCGTGTCCGACTCTTTGAGACCCCATGGACTGTAGCCCACCAGGCTCCTCTGTCCTCAGGATTCTCCTAGGCAAGAATACTAGAGTGGGTTTTCACTTCCTGTGACCCCATAGACTGTAGCCCACCAGGCTCCTCTGTCCACGGGATCCTCTAGGCAAGAATACTGGAGTGGGTAGTAATGCTCTCTTCCAGGGGCTCTTTCCGACCCAGGGATCGAACCCCAGTCTCCAACATGGGCAGGTGGATGCTATACCACTGATCCATCTAGTGGTTGTGCAGGAAGCATTAAGTAAGCATTTACCTAATTAAAGCTCCTAGCTGAATGGATGATACGAGTTTTGTCTTAAAATCATGTTCCATCACCTTCATATTTTAATTTTTTTAATTTTTATTTTTACTTTATTTTACTTTACAGTACTGTACTGGTTTTGGCATACATTGACATCAGTCCATCATGGGTGTACATGAACTCCCAAACATGAACCCCCCCTCCCACCTCCCACCTTACATCATCCTTCCGGATCATCCCCATACACCAGCCCCAAACATCCTGCATCCTGCATCGAACATAGGCTGGCGATTCGTTTCTTACATGATAGTATACATATTTCAATGCTATTCTCCCAAGTCATCCCACCCTCTCCCTCTCCCTCAGAGTCCAAAAGTCCGCTCTACACCTCTGTGTCTCTTTTGCTGTCTTGCATACAGGGTCCTTATTACCATCTTTCTAAATTCCATATATATGTGTTAGTATACTGTATTGGTGTCTTTCTTTCTGGCTTACTTCACTCTGTATAATCGGTCCCAGTTTCATCCATCTTATTAGAACTGATTCAAATGTATTCTTTTTAATGGCTGAGTAATACTCCATTGGGTATAGGTACCACAGCTTTCTTATCCATTCATCTGCTGATGGACATCTAGGTTGCTTCCATGTCCTGGCTATTATAAACAGTGCTGCGATGACCATTGGGGTACATGTGTTTCTTTCTATTCTGGTTTCCTCGGTGTGTATGCCCAGCAGTGGGATTGCTGGGTTTTGGGCTTTCCTTGCTGCACAGGGACTTTCTTTAGCTGCGGCGAGCAGGGGTTACTGTTGCAAGCGGTTCTCATTTGCAGCGGCTTCTCTCGTTGTGGCAGACAGGCTCTGGAAAGACGGGGCCTCAGCAGCTGTGGTATACGGGCTTAGTTGCTTGGCAGGATGTGGGATCCACCCGGACCAGGGATCGAACCTGGGTCCCCTACATCGGCAGGCAGATTCTTAACCACAGGACCACAAGGGAAGCCCCATGATTTGTATGTTGAAGGTAAGGTAACAAGTGTTGTCATAAGGTAACAAATGATTTCAGTGTTAAAAATACAGCCACACAGTTCTGTTTTATTCTGTAATATGTGTAATAGCGTTGAAGACAGCAATTGTCCATCAGTTCCGTTCAGCTCAGTCGCTCAGTCGTGTCCGACTCTAGTTCTGTGCTTACGTAGGTGGGCCTCCCTGGTGGCTCAGATGATAAAGAATCAGCCTGCCATACAGGAGACCCCAGTTTGATCCCGGGATCATTGAGATTCCCCTGGAGAAGGGAATGGTAACCCACTTCAGTATTCTTGCCTGGAGAGTCCCCTGAACAGAGGAGCCTGGTAGCCTAAAGTCAACGGGGGTCACAAGAGAGTCAGACGCGACTGACCGACTTAACACTTTCACTTTTTCCTTTACCTCGGTGAGACTCTAGCTTCTGTGGCTCTGTTATTTTAGTAGGTCTTCCTTATTTTTATGTCCCCTGGAGCAGTTCAGAAGCCCCCCCGTTCACACTCTTGGTTTTTTTTTTTTTTTTCTTCCTGGAAGAAGACTTGGAAAGGTCCACAGTTCTCTCCTGCTCTGAGCAACCAGCCACCTTCTGGGTGAGGAGTTTTTTCCTTTTACGATCAGGATATGACTGACGTTCAGGTTGAAGAGCCCAGTTGGTGAATTAATAGGCTGGTTGGCCCCGTCATGGGCCGGTTGAGGGCAAAGCTGTCGAGCTCTCTCGGTTCTCATCCTGGTGCCAGGGGATAGGCCACGGTGGCGCCCAGCTGTAGCCAGGCTTGGTAGCAATGCTCAGCTCCCACACTGGGAGCGAGCACGTCCCCAGTCCCCAGCATGGATGAGCAGCTGACCTGCAGTCACTTGTCAGGGAGTGTACTGTGGCATTGTGGAACACTACAACTGCTTCTGGCCAAGCCTCAACACACTGTTCACTGGAGCTGGGCTGATAGATTTGAAATTTTTTTATGCACAGGTTTAGGGCAGCAGGTGGATCCCACATACGTCCCTCAGTTTACCTGCCTGGCACTTTCCTCTTATAAAGCAGGGTTTCAAACTCTCCTTGGCATTGTTAGTGGGGTGGGTCCAGGTTTAAATTCTCTCTAAAGTCTGCGGAGCCATGTGATGCAAACAGGACTGTGTGTGTGTGTATGTGTGTGTGCAATTTCTCTGCAGAAGTAATTATCTTAATCTATTCAAGGAAATTAATGTGTCATTGGATTTTTTTTGAATGGCGTTTCATACAAACATAGTTGGTGATGGGGAAGTCGCTCTTGACGACCCCATGGACTGTAACCCTCCAGGCTCCTCTGTCCTTGGGATTCTCTAGGCAAGGATACTGGAGTGGGTTGCCATGCCGTCCTCACCACACATAGTATATAAACACATAATATGTACCATCATAATATCAAGTAGGGGTACATGTTGCTTTACTTGAGGCAAGGTTGGTTTTCATAAGCGTGCAGAAGTCTTTCCTAAATCAGAGGACCACACGTAACATCCCAGTCCCGTATTAAGGTTCACAACCACGTTCTCTTTTTTTCTCTCTTTACAAATTAGCAGGAAATTACTGTTCAGAAGATTAATTTAGCACTGTGTCCCTCAGTAACAACCAGAGAGGAAATGTAATTTGCACCTTTCTACAAATAGCCTTTTATCTGATCTCTGCATGCCTTGACCCACTTTTCTGGGTGTGGGGGGGGGAAACTTATATATATATATATATTTTTTGAATGCTAAATATTTAAATTAAGCCATTTCCTTTCATGGAGATGAAAACATCTTTCCTTGAAGTGGATTATTTGACCTTGTATACATGCCTCAAATTGGAAATGTTAGTGAGAGTCTGGTATTTAACCTCTGTGTTCTGGAACTGAGAGTGTCTCCCACATAACAGGTACCTTGATTCTTCTTATTGTTCAGTTGCTCAATCGTGTCCGACTCTTTGCGATTCCATGGAGTGCAGCGCGCCAGGCTTCCTTGTCCTTCACTGTCTCCTGGAACTTGCTCAAACTCATGTCCATCAAGTCCATGATGCCATCCAACCATCTCATCCTCTGTCGTCCCCTTCTCTCCCCACCTTCCATCTTTCCCAGCATCAGGATCTTTTCCAATGAATCAGTTCTTTGCATCAGGTGTCCAAAGTACTGGAGCTTCAGCATCAGTATCAGTGCTTCCAATGAACATTCAGGACTGGTCTCCTTTAGGATGGACTGGTTGGATCTCCTTGCAGTCCAGGGGACTCTCAGGAGTCTTCTCCAGCACCACAGCTGGAAAGTATCAATTCTTTGGCACTCAGCCTCCTTTAATGTCCAACCCTCACATCCGTACATGCTCTTCCTTGTTGGGCGGGGAGGGCTGGACCATGAGGAAACTTCCTTTTGGACATGACAGACTGAGCTCGTAGGCTGAGATGTCTGAGGTCTCCGGCTCAGGAGAGGCTGAGACGAGAGACGTGAAGTTGTGCGTTCCGTGACCGCACGGTGTTTGCAGTTGGAGAAGGCAGTGGCACCTCACTCCAGTACTCTTGCCTGGAAAATCCCATGGAATGGAGGAGCCTGGTGGGCTGCAGTCCATGGGGTGGCTAAGAGTCGGACACGACTGAGCGACTTCACTTTCCCTTTTCACTTTCATGCATTGGAGAAGGAAATGGCAACCCACTCCAGTATTCTTGCCTAGAGAATCCCAGGGACGGGGGAGCCTGGAGGGGTGCCGTCTATGAGGTCGCACAGAGTCGGACACGACTGAAGCGACTTAGCACCAGTCGCAGCAGCAGGAGGACCTCTGGGTTGTTGCACTCTGAATGCATGGAGAGAGTGCCCGTCAACTTGGTGACTTAACAAGCACCTTTGCGTTCATGAAGGCGGGCAGGGACTCGGCATCACGGACAGTTAGGGCCGTGACCCCAAAGGGCAGGGCCAGAGGCTGAGTTAGCCTGGGGTCCGATTCCCCCTCCCCACACTCATCACGCTTCTCTCCCTGCTCCTGGCAGTTGCCAGCACCTGGCAAGCCGAAACTCTTGGCCAGATCCCACTGCAGTCTTATCAAGTAGAAGTTACTCTTCTTTCCCCTGACCGTAGAATGTGGGGGAGATGGAATCTGAACCCAGGACACCTGGCCCAACAAGTCCATGCTCCAAGCTTCCATCCACTCATGCAGAGCTGCAATCTTGCTCTCTTAACCCAGGGAGACCTAAGGGACTGCCTTCTAGAAAGCGATTGGACCTTTCTGGTCTTTGGCAACGTAAATTCTTTAAATTCCACCCACTCTGCCCCCAAAGAAGCTCCCCTCATCTCTGCTGGTGTGTGGGATCAAGTACCCTCCACCGTATGTGCTCAGTTATTCAGTCATGTCTGACTCTTGCAACCCCACAGACTGTAACCTGCCAGGCTCCTATTTCCATGGGATTCTTCAGGCACAGATGCTGAAGCGGGTTGCCATTTCCTCCTCCAGGGGATCTCTCCAACCCAGGGATCGAACCTGGGTCTCCTGCCTTGCAGGCAGAGTCTTTACTGACTGAGCTATGAGGGAAGCCCTCAGGAAGGCTTGAATCTCTTCCGAACAAAGCGTAAACTCAATTTCCTCTTCATTTTAGACTTGAATTTTCCTAGATGAGTCCTGGGGTTTGGAGGGAAAGGGTCAGAGACCGATGAGAGCGTCTGATGGGGTAGGGCTTGGTGGAAGAATATGGACGGAGTTTCTGTTCAGAGTTGCTATACAGTTTTGCACCTGTGGGTGATGGCTGGAGTTTGAGTTCTTTTCACACGCCTGGTTGTTCTGGAGCAAGATGTATTTTCTCCCAGTCTGCTCCTCCAGTGAACAGTTGGTGTGTTGAACAGTTGGCGTGTTTGTCCGGGGTGAGTTGTAAAAAATGGATTGCTGGCATGCAGTGATGGTGTCAGCTCTTGGGTATGATCCCTGGCCACCATCCCAGGGCTCCTAAGGTTGAATGGAGCCCCTGAAGGTTGAATTTTCCAGTTATCAAGATGTCTGGAGGCTGGGAGGAAATACCAGCTTGAAGGGCGCTTCTCACAAGCGATGCCAATCTCCACGTCTTGGAGAGACGCCACGGTTTCATTNCTGGCATGCAGTGATGGTGTCAGCTCTTGGGTATGATCCCTGGCCACCATCCCAGGGCTCCTAAGGTTGAATGGAGCCCCTGAAGGTTGAATTTTCCAGTTATCAAGATGTCTGGAGGCTGGGAGGAAATACCAGCTTGAAGGGCGCTTCTCACAAGCGATGCCAATCTCCACGTCTTGGAGAGACGCCACGGTTTCATACAGTACAAAACCAGCTCATCTGCTGTTTGCTCCTGGCCACTGCAGAATGTACAGCATTCCCTCTCAAGGTGCTCAGCATGTCACAGACACTGGTGCACGCACTCCCGAAATCCTAAATTCTTACACTCCTCCTCTCTAACAGATGCGGGAGCCGGACCCTAAAAAAAGCTGAGCGCCGCAGAACTGATGCTTTCAAACTGTGGACTGGTCTGGTCCAGGGTCTGGTCCAGGGGATGCAGAGTTCTCAGGGCTGAGCTAGGTGAACTGGGTGCGGCTAGGCCATTCACTAGGGTGACCGAGAAAGGTGGGTGCCTTGCGTAGCAGTGGGTAGGACCAGGAGGTGTCTTTTTGCCCCTATGGTATTGATCAGAAAACCGCGGCAGGGAACTGCTATGTAAATTGCCAAGTTCACATGGCGTTTCCTGGCAGGGCTTTCTTACCCCCTCAAGCCTGTGTTCTTCACCTGCACTGCTGGGTCCAGAGTGTACTGGTGGCAGCAGCCTCCTTGCTATAGGAGCCTCCTTGCTTTTTGTCGTTCAGACACTCAGTCGTGTCTGACTCCTTTGCAACCGCATGGACTTTAGCCTGCCAGGCTCCTCTGTCCTTGGGATTCTGCAGGCAAGAATTCTAGGGTGGGTTGCCGTTTCCTCCTCCAGGAGGTTTTCCTGAATCGGGAATGAAACCCATGTCTCCTGCATTGGTGGGCGAGTTCCCTACCTCTGAGTCACCAGAGAAACCCTGGGAATATGGAGGGCGTGGGTTAGGTGTTGCAGACCTACATCCTGCAGGCCTCTTTGAGTACCTGGATTCCTTAACTTCTGTTCCCTTCATCACATGTGCTGCTCTTGGGGGGAAGGACCATGTTGGGGGAGGGACGTATTGGTGCCCGTGATCATGGGCTTGAGTATCAATTCTCAGGTTCTGCGAAACCGAGGGAACCTACCTCCCAGTTATGCCGACTCCACTGATGTTGCTGGACTGGGCGAAATGATGCCTGAAGATTAAAACCACTCTCTCTCCTTCCTCCTGGCCAGGGAAGTTCCTACAGGTTGCTTTGTACTCGCCAGGGCACTGCTGTGTTGATGCTACTGAAAGGGGGACTTCCCTGGTGGCTCAGACGGTAAAGAATCTGCCTGCAGTGCAGGAGACCTGGGTTCGATTCCTGGTTTGGGAAGATCCCCTGGAGGAGGGAATGGCCACCCACTCCAGTATTCTTGTCTGGAGAATCCCAAGGACAGAAGAGCCTGGTGGGTCTCAAAGAGTCAGACACGACTGAGTGACTAACGCTGTGAGATAAAAGAAAATGATTCTGAGGTCTCAGATTCTTTGCAGATGTGAGAGTTCTGCCCATGTGAATTTGATACAGATTGGCTCAGACGGTAAAGAATCTGCCTGCAGTGCAGGAGACCTGGGTTCGATTCCTGGTTTGGGAAGATCCCCTGGAGGAGGGAATGGCCACCCACTCCAGTATTCTTGTCTGGAGAATCCCAAGGACAGAAGAGCCTGGTGGGTCTCAAAGAGTCAGACACGACTGAGTGACTAACGCTGTGAGATAAAAGAAAATGATTCTGAGGTCTCAGATTCTTTGCAGATGTGAGAGTTCTGCCCATGTGAATTTGATACAGATTTGAGGACGACTAGCCGTGTCCCAGGTTCCTGCTGTCGCGTGGGGAGAAGTGATGAGCTAGGGCAGGGCTTGACACGTTTTTCTCTAAACGGCCAGAGAACAGGGGTTTGGGGCTTTGTGGGGCCGAATGCCCTCTTGCACCTACTCAGTCCTGCCCACCTGGAGGCAGCTGTGGGCAGTGGGCATTGTGTGGCTTGTGTGGCAGTCCCACCTGGGTTCTGGACATTGATGTTGGATTTCCATGTAATTGTCAGATACTGTGAAACTCTAGTTCTTCACATGATCTCTTTCAACCATTTTATTTATTTTAAAAATTAGCTTGTTTCTTAATTTGTTTTAAATTACTTTATGTATTAAATCTAATTATTAATGAAATTCCTGAAATTTAAGTAATTTGTTTCAAGTTAGTTTTTTAAATTAATTAGTTTTGTAAATTAATTTTTTAAAATTAATTTTAAAATGAAATCAATTTAATTATATGAAATATATCATTTCACATATATTCATATTATACAAATATATTATAAATATATAATATATTATGTATTATGTTGTATATTAATATATTATGTACATTAATTTATTTTGTAAATTAACTTTCTTTTAAAATTAATTTAAAAAAGAAATCAATTTAGT
>SJYX01013633.1:154886-167114 GCA_006410675.1 Oreotragus oreotragus
GGATTCTCCAGGCAAGAACACTGGAGTGGGTTGCCATTTCCTTCTCCAATGTATGAAAGTGAAAAGTAAAAGTGAATTCGCTCAGTCGTGTCCGACCCTTAGCGACTCCATGGACTGCAGCCCACCAGGCTCCTCCGTCCATGGGATTTTCCAGGCAAGAGTACTGGAGTGGGGTGCCATTGCCGTCTCCGGCATATACATACTACTGTGTATAAAATAGATAACTAATGAGAATCTAACTTGGAGAAGGCAATGGCACCCCACTCCAGTACTCTTGCCTGGAAAAACCCCATGGAGGGAGGAGCCTGGTAGGCCCCAGTCCATGGGGTCGCAAAGAGTCGGACACGACTGAGCGCCTTCACCTTCAATGAGAATCTGCTGTATAGGTCAGGGAACTCTACTCAACGTTCAGTGGTGACTTCAGTGGGAAGGAAATCCAAAACAGAGGGGATATATGTACACATATAGCTGACTCACTCTGCCGAACGTGAGTGCACACTCAGGCACTTCAGTCATGTCTGACTCTTTGCGACCCAGTGGACGGTGTCTCACCAGGCTCCTCTGTCCATGGGATTCTCCAGGCAAAAATTCTGGAGTGGGTTGCCGTTTCCTTCTCTAGCTCTGACATATGGCAGACACTACCACAATATTGTAAAGCAGTCTATACTCCAATAAACATGAATTTAAGAAAAAGAAGGGACAAGATAGATCACACAAGAATGTTCTGCGGAACCATGAGACCTCCAGTGTCGCCATTCTAGTGCTCACATGTCACAGCTCCCCAAATCCTTTACAGGCCATGTTCACGTTTCCTCTACTTCCTTTTGACGTGAATCTTAGATTTTTGCTTCTAATTGACTTGTTTATCTTTCTAGACTGTGAAGAACTTGGAGATGGGTGTGTGTGTGTGTGTACAGTTTATAAATTAAGCAGACCCATCGCTTCACATGATATGCTGGTAATGGAATGCAGCGTGTGTCTAGGAAAAAAAAAAGAATGAATGATGTAGAAAGAAAGAGAAAACACCTGTTGTAAATGTTCCTCACTCACTTTACCCTTTCTGCAGAACTGTGGATCCACGATTGTGCAGTTCAGTGGGCAACCGTCCACTCAGCGCCTCGGACTCATCGTGTTAAATGTTGACTCCCAGCCCTTTCCCTGTGTATCTTCCTCCTGCACCCTTCATCTTATTGACACCCTCAACTCCCTTTGGGTGGAGATTAGCAAGTTGGGTGCCTCTGCCATTCTCACTTCTCCGACTTTGCCGTTCACGGGTTGATTTTTCTCTGCCTTTCACTCAGCGTCGTCTGCCATCCAAGTGGCATGTTGACACTACAAGTAGTAAAAGACACTAGAATAATTTTTGCTCTGCTTTGGTTTCCTGTGTATCTCACCTCCCTACTCCACCTCCCATTCTAACGCTCGAGTCATTTTAAGCATGAACTGGGGCAAACAACTCTGCTCTGTTGGGTTGGCCAAAAGGTTCTTTTAGATTTTTTCTGTAACATCTCATGGTAAACTCTGAGCAAATTTTTTGGCCAACCCAGTAAGACTGTCAATGGCTCTGGTTGAATTCCAAGGGCCATCTTTCTAGCCGTGTGTTTTATGGCATCTTCTCTTTTTTAGCTTTCATACTCCACATATTTACAGTCCTGTTCAGGCCCCAAACCTGTTTACCAGGGATCAGATTGTCCTCATCCTTCCTAGCTGATTCACGTGCTCTTCATTCTGTGAAACCTTCTCCATTTAACGCATGTGGAACAACAGATCACTTCTTCGGCTTCTCATGGGATGTTCTTCCATCATTTACTGTACACATTGTTGCTATTGTCATTGTTGTTCTGTCACTAAGTTGTGTCCAATTCTTTGCGACCCCATGGACCGCAACACCCCAGGCCTCCCTGTCCATCACCAACTCCCTGAGCTTGCTCAAACTCATGTCCATTGAGTGGGTGAGGCCATCCAACCATCTCATCCTCTGTGGTCCCTTTCTCCTCCCGCCTTCAGTCTTTCCCAGCATCAGAGTCTCTTCCAAAGAGTCAGCTCTTCCCATCGGTCGGCCAAAGGACTGGAGTTTCAGCTTCAGCATCTGTGCTTCAAATGGACATTCAGGACGGATCTCCTTTACGAGGGACTGGTTGGATCTCCCTTGCAGTCCAAGGGACTCTCAAGAGTCTTCTGCAACACCACAGTTCCAAAGCATCATCATTCGTTGCTATAGGCTGATATATTTGTGTGCTTTTCTCCCATGGAGGTTACAGACCACCTCAGGGCTGGACAAATTTCAGCTATGTTTACCCCCACCCTAATGAGTAGATGAGCAGTTAGAAGATAGGAAGCATGACTCCATATCTATGGATTTAGCAGATGTTAGTTTGAACAGGTTGAACTGTATAGAATGCTGGCTGCTTTATTTTTACGAGGGTTGTATCGATTTGTGCTCACTCAGTCATGTCCGACTCTTCACAACCCCGTGGACTGTAGCCCTCCAGGTTCCTGTGTCTACGGGATTTCCCAGCCAAGAATCCTGGAGTCGGTTGCCATTTCCTCTTCCAGGGGATCTTCCCGGCCCAGGGATTGAACCTGCGTCTCTTGTGTCTCCTGCATTGGCAGGTGGATTCTTTACCACTAGTGCCACCTGGGAAGCCATCTATCTACTTAACATAGTGTAATTATGGGTTCTATTTCCTTGAGAATGGGGTGTGTATGGAAACTTGAATTTCATCAGAATGCTTTTGTCTCAGAAATTTTTTGTGATTGCTGTTTAGGTAATGTAATGTCCTCTGCTGTACGTTTGAGAAAGTTTTGGGTTGAATGTAAGGTATGGGATTTTGTGCTAAATACTGTGAAGACAGAGGTTCATCAAAGCAATATCAATAATTTTTCTCTTTGTCAGCACTTTGGCTCATGAGAGGTGGATCTCTTTATCTGTGGTGTACATAAAATCTTTGGAATTTTTAGCACCTAGGGCATTCTGGAAGTGAATCCTCCTTGGGATCATAATAAATTAGTAATCTCATAGATTTGCAGAGTACTTTTCAGTTTCAAAATCCCTTTCACATATATCATCTCATTAAGCCCTTCTAGCTCATGGCAGAAATAGGGCAGTGCTTTATAGTGGAAATAACATTCCTTTGAGCGGGCCAAAGCATGCTTCCAAACACCAGTTCCCACAGTCTCAACTATCTTGACTTGCTTTCTTTCCTCAGCCTCTACAAACAGAAGTTTCCTCTCTCTAAAACAGAATAGTAGTACTTAATGTTACCTCCATCGATTCGTTGTCATGAGGCTCCATTGAACAAATCATTTTAAACATGCTTCATAAGCTGTAAAGATCTGGGCACACTCTCTCAGTCAGCAAGACTGTAGTAAGTTGACGTGGATGATTGCGTTCTCATATTTGAATTAGCATTGTTGCAGTTGTTCAGCTGCTACGTCATATCTGAGTCTGTGGGACCCCCCTGGCCTGCAGCGTGCCTGGCTTCCCTGTCCTCCACTGTTTCCCAGGGTTTATGCAGATTTTTTGTTCATTGAGTCTGTGATGCCATCCAACCAGCTCATCCTTTGTAACCCGCACCCACCGACTCCAAGCCCGCTTCTCCTGCCCTCAGTCTTTCCCAGCGTGAGGGTGTTTTCCACTGACTCAGCTCTTTGCATCAGGTGGCCAGAGTATTGGGGTTTCAGTTTCAGCATCAGTCCTTGCGGTGAATATTCAGGGTCGATGTCCTTTAAGATGGACTGGTTTGATCTCCTTGCAGTCCAAGGCACTCTCAAGGGTCTTCTCCAACATCATGGTTCAAAAGCATCAAGTCTTTGGCACTCAGCCTTCTTTATGGTCCAACTCTCACCTCTGTACATGACTGTTGGAAAAACCATACCTTTGACTCCATGGACCTTTGTCAGCAAAGTGACGTTTCTGCTTTTTAATATGCTCTTCCCCGGTAGCATATTGGACACCTTCCCACTTGGCAGGGGTGGTGGGGGGTTCATCTTCCAGTGTTGTCCTGTCTTTTTGCCTTTTCATTGTGTCCACTGGGTTTTTCCAGGCAAGAGTACTGGAGTTGGGTGCCACTTCCTTCTCTGGTGGACCACATTTTGTCAGAACTCTTCGCTCTGACCCATTCATCTTTGGCGAACTGCATGGCATGGCTCATAGCTTCACTGAGTTACACAAGCCCCTTTGCCACGACAAGGCTGTGATCCGTGAANTGGGTTTTTCCAGGCAAGAGTACTGGAGTTGGGTGCCACTTCCTTCTCTGGTGGACCACATTTTGTCAGAACTCTTCACTCTGACCCATTCATCTTTGGCGAACTGCATGGCATGGCTCATAGCTTCACTGAGTTACACAAGCCCCTTTGCCACGACAAGGCTGTGATCCGTGAAGTGGTTGAATTAGCAAGCTGAAACTGAATAGTTGGTGTGATTTTCTCAGTTGTAGACACACGGTCAAGTTAGCCTTAAACCAAGACTTTGCTTTGCATGATGCCCATGGCTTCTTCCATAGACGGTACTCTCTGAGGGCACGCTCTGTCACACATGCCTTGTGAAGGGTTACCAAAGGGTTAGCAGACACATTCCCCCCTCACCAGGACTTGGAGATACTATAACTTCAGTACCAATCATAGACTCCCACCAGTCAGCAATGTGAGCATTCTTGGGGGAAGCTCTAAATCCTACCTGGTTGCTCAGAGGGGAAATCAGTTTGTGCTTTGTGCACAGAAGTAGCCAAAAATGGACGGTTTGGTTTGAGTGGAGAAGGACAGCATAGCTTATCTATAAGGAAGACAGGTTGGTGTAGTCGCTCAGTCGGGTCTGACCCTTGTGACCCCATGGACTGTAGCNTGACTCCATATCTATGGATTTAGCAGATGTTAGTTTGAACAGGTTGAACTGTATAGAATGCTGGCTGCTTTATTTTTACGAGGGTTGTATCGATTTGTGCTCACTCAGTCATGTCCGACTCTTCACAACCCCGTGGACTGTAGCCCTCCAGGTTCCTGTGTCTACGGGATTTCCCAGCCAAGAATCCTGGAGTCGGTTGCCATTTCCTCTTCCAGGGGATCTTCCCGGCCCAGGGATTGAACCTGCGTCTCTTGTGTCTCCTGCATTGGCAGGTGGATTCTTTACCACTAGTGCCACCTGGGAAGCCATCTATCTACTTAACATAGTGTAATTATGGGTTCTATTTCCTTGAGAATGGGGTGTGTATGGAAACTTGAATTTCATCAGAATGCTTTTGTCTCAGAAATTTTTTGTGATTGCTGTTTAGGTAATGTAATGTCCTCTGCTGTACGTTTGAGAAAGTTTTGGGTTGAATGTAAGGTATGGGATTTTGTGCTAAATACTGTGAAGACAGAGGTTCATCAAAGCAATATCAATAATTTTTCTCTTTGTCAGCACTTTGGCTCATGAGAGGTGGATCTCTTTATCTGTGGTGTACATAAAATCTTTGGAATTTTTAGCACCTAGGGCATTCTGGAAGTGAATCCTCCTTGGGATCATAATAAATTAGTAATCTCATAGATTTGCAGAGTACTTTTCAGTTTCAAAATCCCTTTCACATATATCATCTCATTAAGCCCTTCTAGCTCATGGCAGAAATAGGGCAGTGCTTTATAGTGGAAATAACATTCCTTTGAGTGGGCCAAAGCATGCTTCCAAACACCAGTTCCCACAGTCTCAACTATCTTGACTTGCTTTCTTTCCTCAGCCTCTACAAACAGAAGTTTCCTCTCTCTAAAACAGAATAGTAGTACTTAATGTTACCTCCATCGATTCGTTGTCATGAGGCTCCATTGAACAAATCACTTTAAACATGCTTCATAAGCTGTAAAGATCTGGGCACACTCTCTCAGTCAGCAAGACTGTAGTAAGTTGACGTGGATGATTGCGTTCTCATATTTGAATTAGCATTGTTGCAGTTGTTCAGCTGCTACGTCATATCTGAGTCTGTGGGACCCCCCTGGCCTGCAGCGTGCCTGGCTTCCCTGTCCTCCACTGTTTCCCAGGGTTTATGCAGATTTTTTGTTCATTGAGTCTGTGATGCCATCCAACCAGCTCATCCTTTGTAACCCGCACCCACCGACTCCAAGCCCGCTTCTCCTGCCCTCAGTCTTTCCCAGCGTGAGGGTGTTTTCCACTGACTCAGCTCTTTGCATCAGGTGGCCAGAGTATTGGGGTTTCAGTTTCAGCATCAGTCGTTGCGGTGAATATTCAGGGTCGATGTCCTTTAAGATGGACTGGTTTGATCTCCTTGCAGTCCAAGGCACTCTCAAGAGTCTTCTCCAACATCATGGTTCAAAAGCATCAAGTCTTTGGCACTCAGCCTTCTTTATGGTCCAACTCTCACCTCTGTACATGACTGTTGGAAAAACCATACCTTTGACTCCATGGACCTTTGTCAGCAAAGTGACGTTTCTGCTTTTTAATATGCTCTTCCCTGGTAGCATATTGGACACCTTCCCACTTGGCAGGGGTGGTGGGGGGCTCATCTTCCAGTTTTGTCCTGTCTTTTTGCCTTTTCATTCTGTCCATTGGGTTTTTCCAGGCAAGAGTACTGGAGTTGGGTGCCACTTCCTTCTCTGGTGGACCACATTTTGTCAGAACTCTTCACTCTGACCCATTCATCTTTGGCGAACTGCATGGCATGGCTCATAGCTTCACTGAGTTACACAAGCCCCTTTGCCACGACAAGGCTGTGATCCGTGAAGTGGTTGAATTAGCAAGCTGAAACTGAATAGTTGGTGTGATTTTCTCAGTTGTAGACACACGGTCAAGTTAGCCTTAAACCAAGACTTTGCTTTGCATGATGCCCATGGCTTCTTCCATAGACGGTACTCTCTGAGGGCACGCTCTGTCACACATGCCTTGTGAAGGGTTACCAAAGGGTTAGCAGACACATTCCCCCCTCACCAGGACTTGGAGATACTATAACTTCAGTACCAATCATAGACTCCCACCAGTCAGCAATGTGAGCATTCTTGGGGGAAGCTCTAAATCCTACCTGGTTGCTCAGAGGGGAAATCAGTTTGTGCTTTGTGCACAGAAGTAGCCAAAAATGGACGGTTTGGTTTGAGTGGAGAAGGACAGCATAGCTTATCTGTAAGGAAGACAGGTTGGTGTAGTCGCTCAGTCGGGTCTGACCCTTGTGACCCCATGGACTGTAGCCCGACAGGCTCCACTGTGCATGGGATTCTCCAGGCCAGAATTCTGCAGGAGTGGGTTGCCATTTCCTTCCCCACGGAATCCTCCCAATCCAGGGACTGAACCTGGGTCTTCCACACTGCCGGTGGTCTCTTGCATTGCAGGCAGAGTTTTTATCCCTGACCCACCAGACAAGCACTTAAGGAAGACATATCACGACAAAAGTGGGGTTAGAAAGGATTTGGGGTTTAGGGAACAGAAAAGCAACTAGCTTCACTGCAAGCAATTCATAGGATACTGAAAGCGTTAACTGGGCAAGATTTGCTGGTTGACAAGATGTTTGGAATGTAAGAGCTTCCCTGGTGGCTCAGACAGTAAGGAATCCGCCTGCAATACAGGAGACCCAAGTTCAATCCCTGGGTCAGGAAGATCCCCCGGAGAAGGGAATGGCAACCCACTCCAGTATCCTTGCCTGGCGAAGCCTGGCGGGCTACAGATCATGGGGTTGCACAGAGTCAGACACGACTGAGTGGCTAACACTTTGTCTTCACTTTGAATGTAAATCCATCTACTCTGGGTTAGACTGAATAATTATTGACTAATTGTATCAGAATTGACTCTTTTGAAAAGACCCTTATGCTAGGGAAGATTGAAGGCAGGAAGAGAAGGCGATGACAGAGGATAAGGTGGTTGGATGGCATCACTGACTCAATGGACATGAGTTTGGATAAACTCCGTGAGTTGGTGATGGACAGGGAGGCCGGGCGTACTGCAGTCCGTGGGGTCTCAAAGTCCATGGGGACACAACTGAGTGGCTAAACTGAACTGAACTGAATTGTACCAGTGACCTCAGATCTTCAAAACCATGACTCGGTAGGATGAATGTGGCCAAGATACGTAGAATGGATCCATGATTAGAGGTCAGAGTCCCAAGTAGCATTTTCTCCTCCATCCTGGGAAGGTTGTTTTTCAGTACCAAATCTATTACCACAATCACTTCGCATGTTGTTCAGAAATTCTCAGCCTCGGTACTGTTAACATCTGCAGCTGGATAAGTTTATCACGAGGGTGGTATCTGGATACTGTACGATGTTTAAACAGTATTCATAGCCTCACCCACAAGAAGTCAATACCTCTCCTGTTAATCAAAACAAATAAAATGACTCCAGATAGTGCCAGATGCCCACCCCCCCACACACCAGGAATGCAAAATCACTCCCATTTCAGAACTAATGGCGTACTGCAGTCCGTGGGGTCTCAAAGTCCATGGGGACACAACTGAGCGGCTAAACTGAACTGAACTGAATTGTACCAGTGACCGCAGATCTTCAAAACCATGACTCGGTAGGATGAATGTGGCCAAGATACATAGAATGGTTCCATGATTAGAGATCAGAGTCCCAAGTAGCATTTTCTCCTCCATCCTGGGAAGGTTGTTTTTCAGGACCAAATCTATTACCACAATCACCTCGCATGTTGTTCAGAAATTCTCAGCCTCAGTACTGTTAACATCTGCAGCTGGATAAGTTTATCACGAGGGTGGTATCTGAATACTGTATGATGTTTAAACAGTATTCATAGCCTCACCCACAAGAAGTCAGTACCTCTCCTGTTAATCAAAACAAAGAAAATGACTGCAGACAGTGCCAGATGCCTGCCCCCCCACACACCAGGAGTGCAAAATCACTTCCATTTCAGAACTACATACTTAGAGCAATGAAAATGATTTGTCTAGTATCTTATAAATAAATCCCAGTAAAGAGACCTGTACAGTGTGTGTATTTGTGTGTGTGTGTTTGTGTGTTAGTAACCCCCACCCCAGGAATGCAAAATCACTCCCATTTCAGTCAGTTCAGTCGCTCAGTCGTGTCCTACTCTTTGACACCCCATGAATCGCAGCACACCAGGCCTCCCTGTCCATCACCAACTCCAGGAGTTCACTCAAACTCACGTCCATCGAGTCAGTGATACCATCCAGCCATCTCATCCTCGGTCGTCCCCTTCTCCTCCTGCCCCCAATCCCTCCCACCATCAGAGTCTTTTCCAATGAGTCAACTCTTCGCATGAGGTGGCCAAAGTACTGGAGTTTTAGCTTCAGCATCATTCCTTCCAAAGAACACCCAGGACTGATCTCCTTTAGAATGGACTGGTTGGATCTTGCAGTCCAAGGGACTCTCAAGAGTCTTCTCCAACACCACAGTTCAAAAGCATCGATTCTTCGGCACTCAGCTTTCTTCACAGTCCAACTTTCACATCCATACACCACCACTGGAAAAACCATAGCCTTGACTAGACGGACCTTTGTTGGCAAAGTAATATCTCTGCTTTTGAATATGCTATCTAGATTGGTCATAACTTTCCTTCCAAGGAGTAAACGTCTTTTAATTTCATGGCTGCAACCACCATCTGCAGTGATTTTGGAGCCCCCCAAAAATAAAATCTGACACTGTTTCCCCATCTGTTTCCCATGAAGTGATGGGACCAGATGCCATGATCTTCATTTTCTAAATGTTGAGCTTTAAGCCAACTTTTTCACTCTCCACTTTCACTTTCATCAAGAGGCTTTTTAGCTCCTCTCCACTTTCTGCCATTTCAGAACCACATATTTAGAGCAATGAAAATAATTTGTCTAGTATCTTATAAATAAATTCCAGTAAAGAGAACTGTACAATGTTGTGTGTGTGTGTGTGTGTGTGTGTTGATCACTCAATCATGTCTGATTGTTTGTGACCCCATGGACTGTAGCCCACCAGGCTCTTCTGTCCATGGGATTCTCCAGGCAAGGATACTGGACTGGGTTGCCATTCCCTTCTCCAGGGGATCTTCCCAACCCAGGGATCGAACCTCAGTCTCCCACACTGGAGACAGATTCGTTACTATCTGAGCCACCCAGGAGGCCTGGACTGTGTTGTACAATATATTTAAAAGTTGGAAGGGTTTACGTAAATTCTCCACTGATGGTGTCTGTATAAAGTCTGAGTGCGAGACAACTCTGGAAAATGGCCAGAAGGTAGTGAAGAGCAGTTGTCTCCTAGATAACTGGCTGACCTCTCCAGTTTACCATTCATTTTGTCACCTCCAGTTGTCCACAGTATACCCTCTTCACATTTACTCATTGTGAGCCTGGTCCCTGAAAGTATTGATATTTGGGTGTCCCAACCCTAAGTACTGATTATACAGGCATTTCAATTTATCAATGCATTTATTCAACATTTCAGTTTGTCAGTTTATTGAGCTTCTACCCAATGCTGAGAGTAGTGTAGTAAATGTAATAAATGTCACAGAGTCTCATTGCCCACTATTCCATGAGGGGAATATTGTATGAATATGTCTTGTATTATTGTATATCTTAAAATAGTAATGTAATATATAATTATCATCTGAGCAAGCAATATTGTGATCATATCTTTCTAGTTCAGTTCAGTTCAGTCACTCAGTCATATCTGACTCTTTGCAACCCCATGAACTGCAGCACACCAGGCCTCCCTGTCCATCACTAACTCCCAGAATTTACTCAGACTCATGTCCATTGAGTTGGTGATGCCATCCAACCATCTCATCCTCTGTCATCCCCTTCTCCTCCCACCTTCAATCTTTCCCAGTGTCAGGCTCTTTTCAAATGAGTCAGCTCTTTGCATGAGGTGGCCAAAGTGTTGGAGTTTCGGCTTCAGCATCGGTCCTTCCAGTGAATATTCAGGACTGATTTCCTTTGGGATGGACAGGTTGGATCTCCTTACAGTCCAAGGGACTCTCAAGAGTTTTCTCCAACACCACAGTTCAAAAGCATCAATTCTTCGGCGCTCAGCTTTCTTTATAGTCCACCTCTTACATCCATACATGACTACTGGGTATCTTTCTGGAATTCATGTACACCTGTGGTGGATTCATGTCAATGTATGGCAAAACGAATACAGTATTGTAAAGTAAAAAAATAAAATAAAAAAGTAAAAACAGAAACCCATAGCTCCATTCCGAATGATGATCGATGTGATTAGCTCACTCAGCTTTTTTGTTTGTTGGTTTCTTTGAAATTTGAAGTTTTTCTTCATTTAGTTTGAATCGGTAGCCTAGAAGGAAATGATTTCAAACAGTTGATCATCCTACACCTGGAAAGCCGGAAACAGTTGTTAGAACGTTCATTTTGATTGCTATTCTTTATCGACTGATTTACAGCTTGAGGCAGTATGTGATCAGGGCACTTAAAGTTGCAGCCGTCTGTTTGTAGTATTGTTTGGCTTCTATTCGCATGGGGTCCCAAAGAGTCAGACACAATTTCATGATTGCACAACAATTCCCTTCACGCATGGAAGAGAGGTTTGGGGGCTACTGTTTTCGGCAAACTTTTATTGTTATTATTACTTGGAGATATAGGAAGTGTTTTATTCTTGTTTGAAGTGTGAGAGAAATGGCTGTCTTTTTTTAAAAAAACCTTTGGCTTTTGTTGAAATCATTTTATCTGGCCGGTAACATCATAAAGAAACAGAGCTTTGGCAAACTCATCCTGCAAAGATTTCCCCAAATGTTTACGTCTAGGTTGTTCCTGTGATTTTCACGGTAGTGGCAGTAGCGTTAGTTGTTCAGCCCTGTCCAACTCTTTGCGAGCCCACAGGCTGTAGCCCACTCGACTCCTCTGTCCATGGGATTCTCCAGGCAAGAATACTGGAGTGGGTTGCCATTCCCTTCTCCAGGGAATCTTCCTGACACAGGGATCGAATATGGGTCTCCTGCATTGCAGGCAGATTGTTTACCATCTACAGGGAAGATTACTAAAAGACAGTGTTGCCTGTCATTAGTAACATTTTGATGTGTTTATTTAAATGCTTCTGATTAGTGGTGATTGGAAAAGAAGCAAGCATGCAATTAAAATAGAACTTTAAATTGCATACACTGATGCTAGATTTGACAGATGGAGATTGGGGATTAACAAGAAGATAAATGTAGTTCCTTGATTTTACACACTTGCATCAGCCTTTTTGGAGAAGGAAATGGCAACCCACTTCAGTATCCTTGCCTGGAGAATCCCAGGGACAAAGGAGCCTGGTGGGCTACAGTCCATGGGGTCGAAAAGAGTCAGACATAACTGA
>SJYX01013635.1:22417-35860 GCA_006410675.1 Oreotragus oreotragus
CCCATACAGGTGAGCAGGTGGGGAGAGTGATGAGTGTGATGAGACTAGCCCCGATATAAATCCCCCATCTTGTCCTCCCCTGTGACCCAGTGACCTTCAAATGAACCCATAAAATCCTCTCACACCATTTCATAGTATAGCTATACCTGGACCCCGAGTATTGTCACTTCTCCATGGATCTTCACTCTCTCTTTTGTGTCACTGCTGCTTCGTTGAGCCTGCTCTCTTGGCACCTCCCCCATGTACCCACCTGATAAAACTCTCTAGGATGTCTCTCTAGGATCTGTGAATATCATAAACTTTGTTTTCCTGCACCTCTCTTCTATCCCTTGTTATAACCATACTTTTCTGACCATCTTATGGAAGAATACAACAGGCTGCCATGGTGAACCTAAATCACAGAGGTCCAACCCAGCGGCAGCACACATATGAAACATTTGATCACTTTCATGCCTCTTATGACATGTCACAGAGACTGGAGGGACAAGTGACTGCAGATCTGGAGACTTTTTCTTCATGACCAAGTAACTCCTGATGTCTCTTTGAGCACCTAATGTTCGAGAAATCACTGGAATCCTCAGCCAAGAATGTACTAATGGGTGCGACTTGCATTCTCATGTTACTCCCAGAAAGAGACTTTCTCCTGCTGGAAATCCCCTTCCAGATGAGACAGGACTTACCTGAGCACATTGCTCCAGCATCCCCGTCATGGGAAAGGCCCTCAGGACGATGGTCTTTAAGAGGAGGATAACTACACTGGGTGAGCATTGCCTCTGTCCCATTGCAGTAAACATACTGAATCCAAATGGGGCCAATCCCTGATCCAAAATAAGCCCCTCTGGGAGCATCAGTGGCAGCTCCACACCTCAGCTGTCTGCACACCACGTGTGCCTCCTCCAGGCTCCAGTTGTGATCATTCACTGTGCCCCATTCTCCTTGGTGCTTCACTTCCACTCTCCCCTCACAGTTGTGGGCTCCATCCTTCAACCTCACCTCCAGAACTGCAGAGGGACAAGGACACAGGAGACATTTCAGGAGGCCATGAAGTGGTATACTGGTAAGTATTAAAAAATGGAATATCTGATTTCTGAAAATGAACATGAGTTTGAGCAAACTCCATGAGATAGTGAAGAAGAGGGAAGCCTGGCCTTCTGTAGTCCATGGGGTCACAGAGAGTTGGAAATGACTTACCGACTGAACAAAAATAACTAGGCACATGGAAATACTAACAGTTTCTTGCTTATTTGAAATGAAGCATAACCATACAATCTGACTTATCCCATGAAGTGTGAGAACAAATAATGTCACTTTTACAAAGAAACATTTAAGAGTCAATATATTTTCAACTAAGGAAAATCTTGTAGCCTTTTGTTAAGATGGTAGCATAACTATATGGTGGGGCATTCAACAACCTGGTGCTTGATAAATTGTGATAAACAGAGACCTGGGAAAACTGAATACAATACGTCATATGAGAAGAAAATAGCTATTATTTAGTACGTTATAACCTGACTTACTTTGTCTATAGTTATAAGAAACAGAAGAAATTAAAAAAGAGAAAATATTAAGATAGAGACTTAGCATATATTACTTCAAATTGCAAAACAGTTACACTAAAACCTAAGTCCCTAAGAACACGGGAAGCAAATAACGAGTAAACTGAAGCCTCAAATGTACTACGAAAAATTGCCAATCTCAAACTCGATAACCAAAAAACACTCTTTTAAAGAATAAAGCCCTGGGAGAATGGCATTGAAACATGTATAATATCATATAAGAAACAAATCACCAGTCCAGGTTCGATGCAGGATATAGGATGCTTGGAGCTGGTGCACTGGGATGACCCAGAGGGATGGTACAGAGAGGGAGGTGGGAGGGGGGCTCAGGATTGGGAACACATGTACACCCGTGGTGGATTCATGTTGATGTATGGCAAACCAATACAATATTATAAAGTAATTAGCCTCCAATTAAAATAAATAAATTTTAAAAAATAATAAAATTAAAAAAAATAATAAAGCCTTGGAAAGTGACTTCACCAAACTGATGATGTTGGAGACAGGAGCTTCCATCCCCCCCAAAAAAGATCAACAATTAAGCAGTTATCTACAGACAGAAGCAACTCTGGACAGATCTGGAATCCTCTTAATAAATTTTAGCAACACAAAGATATCATCATTTTTCCAGCATCATTCCATCCCCCAAGCCAGCATCATTCGATGCCAAGAGAGTTCCCCTTGCCAGGAACATCAGAGTAGGCTGAGAAACCAGGGTTCTGGCCTTGTGGGGCAACATGTGAAGGTTGTGTTTGAGTTTCACCTCACCCAGACCCACAAAGCTGAGACACATATAGGGTGAAGGTGAAGTTGCTCAGTCGTGTCCGACTCTTCACGACCCCATAGACTGTAGCCTACCAGGCTCCTCTGTCCATGGGATTCTCCAGGCAAGAATACTGGAGTGGTTTGCCATTTCCTTCTCCAGGGGATCTTCCTGACCCAGGGATCAAACCCAGGTCTCCCGCATTGGAGGCAGACACTTTAACCTCTGAGCCACCAGGGAAGCTTCAAGACACATATAAAGGCCTGGAATAAGGAAGAAAAGAAGGGGCTACAGCAGCTGCCACACAACAGGAACAACTGCAGTTCATGGTGTCCTGCTCTGTAAACAAATTCAGCAGATTCTGCCCCTGAAGAAACCAATGCTGCAGACCTCCTGCAGATTTCACCAGATCACCTGCCCCGGTAACACATTCACTGGCATCAGATCCAGAGTATCTCCAGCTTTACTTCCTCCAGAGCCCAGCAACAGCACTGGCAACAAGCTCAGTCTTCTGGCTGAACAAGTGCAGGTTGTTGTTCAGTCGCCCAGTCATGCTGCCTCTTTGCGACCCCATGGACTGCAGCAAGCCAGGCCTCCCTGTTCCTCACCATCTCCTGAAGTTTGCCCAAGTTCCTGGCCCTTGCATTGTCTTCAAGACACTAGTTTAAACCCATGGTGCTGACCCCAACACCATGTATGTGTTCATGACTAGACCCTCCACTGTGCACTTGAATCCCACCAGCCTGGCACCTGTCAGCAGGCTCCACTGCAGTGTGCATGCCCAAGGAATCGAGTGCAGCTTTGGGAGAGCACACCAAGGGCTAGAGTCCCCCAGGCTGCCAGGGAGCCCTTCGAGGGCCCAGGCACTTACAGCCTTCTTGGGTCTCCACCACTACATGTGTGTCTGTAACTGGTCCCTCCTCCACACAGGCTAAATCTGGTACCCCCAAAAACCAAAACAGAAAACAAATTTGAGTAGAAATACTTGTGAAAGAAATAGATTTCATATAAAAATTTCCCACAAAAAAACTGCAACTTTCAAGGGTCAGCACTTCCACAGAGCTCTGGAACCACTCCACATCAAGAGTTGTTAGCTCTGCTTGAGTTTTTGTGTTGTAATTGTCAAACCCCAGGTTTTCCTTTTCCCTCAACATCCCCACAGATAGGATGCAAGCTCCCCACCCAGGTGAGCAGGTACACCAGTGTGATGAGCCTAGCTCCTGCCACAAATCCCACGTCTGGTCCTCCTCAGTGACCTAATGACCTTCAAATGCTCCAGTGAAAGCCCTCACCCCATTCTTTCTGTAACTTCACCCTGACTCTCAGCATTGTCACTGGTTCATGGGTCTTCAAACCCATTTTTGGAAACTGCTTCTGGGCTAAGCTAGTGCTATTGGTACCTCCCCCATATACCAAGCTGATGATACTCTCTCCAGGATCTGTGAGTATAATACACTATGTCTGCCTGCACCTCTTCTGTATCCGTTCTTTCAGTCACACTTATCTGGCCATTTCATGAAAGAACATAACAAGCTACCATGATGAACCTAATGGATACAGGTCCAACCCAACCGTTGTACATGCATGAAACATTTGAGCTCACCTTCCCACAGACCTGGGTTCGAACCTTGGGTCACAAAAGTCCCCTGTAGAAGGGAATGGCAACCCACTTCAGTATTCTTGTCTGGAAAATTCCATGGATAGAGGAGCTTGGTGGGCTCCACTCCAGGAGGTGGCAAAGAGTAGGACACAACTGAGCAAGTAAAACTTTCACTTTCTTCCTCCTGTCTTCTATGATATATCACAGAGACTGGAAGGACCAGTGACTATGGGTCTGGAGCTTTTCTCTCCAGGACCAAGCAAGTCCTTTTTTTTTTTTTTTTTTTTTTTTTGAGCATCTAACATTCACAAAATCACAGTGTGAGTGAAATCTTCACTCAAGTATGTTCTAAAGGCTGTAATCCATATGCTCATAGTTAATCTGGGAATAAAACTGAAAGGTTGGCTGCAGGGAAGACCAGACCAGACAGGACTTACCTGAGCAGACTACTCCAGCATCCTTGTTATGAGAATGGCCCTCAGGATGATGGTCTATAACAACAGGATAACTACACTCGGTAATAGCTGACTCCTGCCCTTTGCAGTAAATATAGTGAAACCAAATGGGTCCAATTCCTGGCCCAAATTTAGATCTTTGGGGAGCATCGATTGCAGTTCCACACCTCAACTGTCTGCACACCACACGTGCCTCCTCTATGTTCCAATTGTAGTCATTCACTGTGCCCCATTTTCCTTGGTGCTTCACTTCCACTCTCCCCTCACAGCTGTGAGCTCCATCCCTCAGCCTCAACTCCAGAGCTGCAAGAGAGACACAGACACAGGACACAGGAGATTTTAGGAGACAATGCAGTGGTATGCAATTAAATATTTTTAAAAATCTTCTCTCTGAGGGGAAAGAACATCCTGGTGAATAGCATTTGTTGACTTCTGTGATACACATATTCCCACTGTGGCCAACTCTAGGTTCCCAATGTGCCATCACTGAACCTAGAGCAGGAAGGGAGGCACCAGGTATTCGTCATGAGCCTGCAGGACCAGCTCGAGGGACACCACCAAGGACAGGCCTTCAGAGACTCTGGATGCTGCCCAAGGCTACTAAAGCCCAGCTTCCTCGTCTCAGTTGCAGCTCATGGCGCAGAATCCAGGGAGGAATCCTCTCTCCCCTTCCCTGTCCATAGGGAGCATCTCATCCAGCTTAGGAACAGAGGGCTGGGGTAACAGGTTCTAAAGTGTCCCAGTTATTCATGCCACCTGGTGTTCATGTCCTTCTGTAATCCAAATACCATATTTGAAAAATATTGGCTGAGAATTTTGCAGAATTGATGACAGATACCAAGCCTTAGAATGAATAAGTGCAATAAAACTAAGGGAACACATATGAAAAGCTATTAATTTGTAGGCACATCATTGATGTAAACACCATTCCTGTTTAGTGATAAGTGAAATTCTCTTTTTCTGAGCACATGGAGTAACTAATGCTTTTTTGCCTATTTGAAAGGAAGTATAACCACATGATCTGACTTATGCAATGAAGTATGATAACAAATGACGCCATTTCCACAGAGAAACATTTACGAGCCAGTGTATTTTTCCTGCAGGGTTGTGTTGAAGTGGTACAATAATAAGATAATGAAGAGTTCATCAACCTGGGTGCTTAAAAAATTATCATAAGCAGAGGGCCTGCCAAACTGAATAGAACACATCCTGTGCAGATAAATTTGGGTTATTTGTTAATACTTTATAACCTAGCTTATTCTTTCTAAAATGATAAGAAATATCAGGAAATTGACAAAGAGAAAAATATTAACATAGGGACTTAGTGTGTATTACTCAAGATAGAAAAACATCTGCACTAAGCTGCTCAGAATATAAGAAGCCAATATTGAGTAGACTGAAGACTTAGATGTGGTATAAAAATGCAAATTTAAAACTCTATCCTCAAAACCTCTCTTTTAAAGAATAAAACCCTGAAAAGGGACATCATGAAAATGATGATCTAGTAGACAGCAGACTTTATCCCCATAGAAACCTCAACAATTAGACAGTTATCCACCAACAAATACAGTTCTAGAGTAAACAGTAGTCCTCCTCAGAAATTTTAGCAACACAAAGATATCATCACTTTGCCAGCATTCCATCCCCCAAGCCCGAATCGTTCGATGCCAAGAGAGCTCCCCTTGCCAGGAACGTCAGAGCAGGCTGAGTAAACAGGGTCCTGGCCTTGTGGGGCAACATGTGAAGGTAGTTCTTCCATTTCACCTCACCCAGACCTGCAAAGCTGAGATACGTATAAAGACCTGGAATAAGGAAGAAAAGGGGCTACAGTAACCGTCACACAACAGGAACAACTGCAGTTCACAGTGTCCTGCTTTGTAGACAAATTCAGCAGATCACACCTCTGAAGAAAGTAACGCTGCACACCTCCTGGAGATTTCACCAGATTACCCACCTTGTATGCACATTTATTGACATCAGACCAAGAGTATCTCTACCTTCATTTCCTCCAGAGCTCAGGAACAGCACCGGCAATCAGTTCAGTTCTCTGGCTGAACGAGAGCAAGACACTAGTCTAAAGCCAAGGTGTGAGCCCAACACCATACATGTGCTCATGGCTAGACCCCCCAACTATGCACTTGAATCCCACCAGCCTGACACCTGTCAGCAGGCTCCACTGTAGTGTGCATGCCCAGAGGAACAAAGTGTACTCTCTTGATGGGAGAGTACATCAAGAACTAGAGCCCCTCAGGCCATCAGGGGTCCCCTCAATGAGCCAGGCCCTTGCTGCCTTCTTGGGGGCCCACCACTACATGTGTGTCTATAACTGGCACCTTCCCCACATAGGCTAACTCTGGTGAAAAAAAGAGAGAGATATCTACATAGTCTTAAATTTGCTAAAGAAATAGATTCCGTATTATAAAAATTTTTCATAGTCTCTTCTACAACCTTGAAAGGCCAGAACTTCCAAGAGCTCAGAAATGACTTTCACATAAAGATAGAAGAGAAATCAGGAAGGATGAGAGCGTGAAGGAAGTACAACACAGAAACTGTAGTGAATATGGGACTTGACCTGAACCTTGATCCCCAGTCTTCCTTCATGCAATTTTTGCATCTTCATTTCATCACGTTTGCTTCCTAGAAGCTGGGATGTCCTATTCCTAAGACCCAACCACCTCTAGTAGCGACTTTGCTGAGATATCTGATCATAACTTCCTCAGTTCCAGCCATTATGATGTTATTTATGTCCTGGACAGTTCATCAAGCATTCTAAAAAGAACTGGGAACATCTCTGGCAAACACTGTGACCACCCAGTTACATTCTAGTTTAACCTTGCCTCAGGTCAAATACACATAGATAAGACTGAGACCTTATTATGCATCATTTCAAATTATCTTAACTTCAGGGTCCTTAGTTTTGTTCTAACTGTTGCAATTGTCAAACTTGAGGTTTTTCTGCAGCATCAACATCCCCACGAATAAGATGTGAGCTCCCCACCGAGGGGATCGGGTGCACTAGTGTGATGAGATGATCCCCTGACGCAAACCTCCCCACCTTGCCTCCCCCATGACCTAGTGACATTCAGATGCATCAGTGAAATCCCCTCCCACCTTTTCCTTGTGTAACTCCACCCTGACCTCCAGCATTGTCTCTTGTTCATGGGTGTCCGCTCCCTTCTTCTTGTCCTCACTTCTAGGTTGACCCTTGTCTATTGGTACCTCCCTCATTACCCATAAGATGATATCTGTCACTCTAGGATCTGTGAGTATAATGAACTATGTTTGCCTACACCTCTCATGCATCCCTTCTTACAGCTGCGCTTGACTGACCATCTCAAGAAGAAAACAAAAAGTGACCACGATGAACTGAATTCTTGGAGGTCCAACCTGGAAGTTGTACCTGCATGAAACATTGAAACTCACCCCTGTGTCTCTTATGACACATCACAGAGACTGGAGAGACCAGTTACTATGGGTCTGGAGACTTTCTCTCCAGGGACAAGCATGTCCTTATGTTGCTTTGAGCACCTAATGTTCAAGGAATCATTGTATGAGTGGAATCTTCACCCAGGTACATTCTAAAGGCTGTGATCCATAGTCTCATAGCTACTCTGGGAATGAGAGTAGGGCTTTCCCTACTGGGGATGCCCTCCCAGACCAGACAAGACTTACCTGAGCAGACTGCTCCAGCATCCTGGTCATGGGAAAGGCCCTCAGGACGATAGTCTTTAAGAGAAGGATAACTGCACACTGTGAGCAATGACTCTTTCCCTTGGCAGTTAATAGAATGAAACCAAATGGGGCCAATCCCTGGTCCAAAATAAGCCCCTCCAGGAGCATCAGTGGCAGCTCCACACCCCAGCTGTCTGCACACCACTTGTGCCCCCTCCACGTTCCAGTTGTGGTCATTCACTGTGCCCCATTCTCCTTGGTGCTTCACTTCCACTCTCCCCTCACAGCTGTGGGCTCCATCCTTCAGCCTCACCTCCAGAGCTGCAAGACAGACACAGACACAGGACGTGGGAGAGAGTTTAGGAGATCATGCAGTAGTATACTGACAAGTACAAAAAAAGAGATGTCTGAAAACAAACACTTGTAAACAGCACTTGCTGACTCCTGTGATATAAATATTACCACCATGGCCAACGCGAAGCTCCCAATGTGCCATCACTGAATCTGGAGCAGGAAGGGAGGCACCAGGTATTTCTCAGGAGCCTGTAGAACCAGCTCCAGGGACACCACCAAGGACAGGCCTTCAGAGACTCTGGATGCTGCCCTCCCTGTAGATGTGCCCAAGGCTCCTAGGGCCCAGCTTCTCTGTCTCAGTTACGGCTCATGGCCTGGGATCCAGGGAGGAAGTCTTTCTCTCCTTCCCTGTCCATAGGGAGCACCTCATCCAGCTCAGGAACAGAGGGCTGGGGTAACGGGCTGGGGTAACAGGCTGTAAGTGTCCCGGATGTTTCTGTTACCTGTGTTCACATCCTTGTGTAATCCCCATGCTCGAATGTACCTAGTATCATGCATCTAACAAAAGAAATTTGCCTAAGTGAAGTCACTTAAGAGATTAAGTTTCAAGATGACTTTGGTTCCTCCATCGTTGATCTAGCTTACTTCCTCTCTTGCTTTAATGAAACCAGCTGCCACGTTGAGAAAACTTATGGAGAGACTCACATGACAAGGAACAGAGGCAGGACTGTAGCCAACAGCCAGCCAGGGACTGAGGTTCTCAGTTCAACAATCCACCAAGTTCTGAATGCTGCCAACATCCAGGTGAGTATGTTTGGATGATCTCCATCCTTGGTTGAACCTTCAGATGATCACATCCTTATGTGAAATCATGAGTCTAAGGACCCAGGTAAGCCATGTCCATTCCTGGCCTACAGAAATTGTGAGATACTAGGTGTTTGCTGACTTAAGCTGCCAAGTTCAGCACTAATTTGTTGCACAACAACAAATAACTAATATAGGACTTCTTCCAGAGTCAGAAGACAGGGGATGAACAAGCTGGAAGTTTATACTTGAGCCTTCTCTGCTTCTTCCAGATGAGACTTCTTCCTGTGTGACCAGGTTTGCTGCCAGGTCTCACTTGAAACTGGGACCCAGACCACCTCTTTCTGTCATATCAGGTCTCACCCAGTGTCCCAAGCTCTTGCCTTCCTGTCGTAAACTGAGAAGTGAGTTTACTGAGACCTTGGATCAGCTCCATTAGCTTTGAGTTCAGGTCAGGAAGTGAGTTTTTTTCTTAAAATCTAACATGATGTGGTCCCTGGAGGCCATGCACACATCTCTGGTCTCCACTCTGCCCCATGTGCTTTCACTCTGGAAACAGAAGTGGTGCATCACAGAGGGAACAGCTGGGAAAATGTTAAACTAGAGAAGGTCCTTTTAGAACTAACACCCAAAAAAGATGTCCTTTTCATTATAGGGGTCTGGAATGCTAAAGTAGGAAGTCAAGAAACACCTGGAGTAACAGGCAAATTTGGCCTTCTAATGTGGAATGAAGCAGGGCAAAGATTATAGAGTTTTCCCAAGAAAATGCACTGGTCATAGCAAACACCCTCTTCCAGCAACACAAGAGAAGACTCTACACATGGATATCACCAGATGGTCAACACCAAAATCAGATTGATTATATTCTTTGCAGCCAAAGATGGAGAAGCTCTATACAGTCAACAAAAACAAGACCAGGAGCTGACTGTGGCTCAGATCATGAACTCCTTATTTCCAAATTCAGACTTAAATTGAAGAAAGTAGGGAAAACCGCTAGACCATTCAGGTATGACCTAAATCAAATCCCTTATGATTATACAGTGGAAGTGAGAAATAGATTTAAGGGCCTAGATCTGATAGACAGAGTTCCTGATGAACTATGGAATGAGGTTCGTGACATTGTACAGGAGACAGGGATCAAGACCATCCCCATGGAAAAGAAATGCAAAAAAGCAAAATGGCTGTCTGGAGAAGCCTTACAAATAGCACTGAAAAGAAGAGAGGCGAAAAGCAAAGGAGAAAAGAAAAGATATAAGCATCTGAATGCAGAGTTCCAAAGAATAGCAAGAAGAGATAAGAAAGCCTTCTTCAGCAATCAATGCAAAGAGATAGAGGAAAACAACAGAATGGGAAAGACTAGAGATCTCTTCAAGAGAATTGGAGATACCAAGGGAACATTTCATGCAAAGATGGGCTCGATAAAGGATAGAAATGGTATGGACCTAACAGAAGCAGAAGATATTAAGAAGAGGTGGCAAGAATACACAGAAGAACTGTACAGAAAAGATCTTCACGACCCAGATAATCATGAGGATGTGATCACTAATCTAGAGCCAGACATCTTGGAATGTGAAGTCAAGTGGGCCTTAGAAAGCATCACTAAGAACAAAGCTAGTGGAGGTGATGGAATTCCAGTTGAGCTGTTTCAAATCCTGGAAGATGATGCTGTGAAAGTGCTGCACTCAATATGCCAGCAAATTTGGAAAACTCAGCAGTGGCCACAGGACTGGAAAAGGTCAGTTTTCATTCCAATTCCAAAGAAAGGCAATGCCAAAGAATGCTCAAACTACCGCACAATTGCACTCATCTCACACGCTAGTAAAGTAATGCTCAAAATTCTCCAAGCCAGGCTTCAGCAATATGTGAACCGTGAACTCCCTGATGTTCAAGCTGGTTTTAGAACAGGCAGAGGAACCAGAGATCAAATTGCCAACATCCGCTGGATCATGGAAAAAGCAAGAGAGTTCCAGAAAAACATCTATTTCTGCTTTATTGACTATGCCAAAGCCTTTGACTGTGTGGATCACAATAAACTGTGGAAAATTCTGAAAGAGATGGGAATACCAGACCACCTAACCTGCCTCTTGAGAAATCTGTATGCAGGTCAGGAAGCAACAGTTAGAACTGGACATGGAACAACAGACTGGTTCCAAATAGGAAAAGGAGTACGTCAAGGCTGTATATTGTCTCCCTGCTTATTTAACTTATATGCAGAGTACATCATGAGAAACGCTGGACTGGAAGAAACACAAGCTGGAATCAAGATTGCCGGGAGAAATATCAATAACCTCAGATATGCTGATGACACCACCCTTATGGCAGAAAGTGAGGAGGAGCTAAAAAGCCTCTTGATGAAAGTGAAGGAGGAGAGCGAAAAAGTTGGCTTAAAGCTCAACATTCAGAAAACGAAGATCATGGCATCCGGTCCCATCACTTCATGGGAAATAGATGGGGAAACAGTGGAAACAGTGTCAGACTTTATTTTTTGGGGCTCCAAAATCACTGCAGATGGTGACTGCAGCCATGAAATTAAAAGACGCTTACTCCTTGGAAGAAAAGTTATGACCAACCTGGATAGTATATTCAAAAGCAGAGACATTACTTTGCCGACTAAGGTCCGCCTAGTCAAGGCTATGGTTTTTCCTGTGGTCATGTATGGATGTGAAAGTTGGACTGTGAAGAAAGCTGAGCGCCGAAGAATTGATGCTTTTGAACTGTGGTGTTGGAGAAGACTCTTGAGAGTCCCTTGGACTGCAAGGAGATCCAACCAGTCCATTCTGAAGGAGATCAACCCTGGGATTTCTTTGGAAGGAATGATGCTAAAGCTGAAACTCCAGTACTTTGGCCACCTCATGCGAAGAGTTGACTCATTGGAAAAGACTCTGATGCTGGGAGGGATTGGGGGCAGGAGGAGAAGGGGACGACCGAGGATGAGATGGCTGGATGGCATCACGGACTCGATGGACGTGAGTCTGAGTGAACTCCGGGAGATGGTGATGGACAGGGAGGCCTGGCGTGCTGTGATTCATGGGGTCGCAAAGAGTCGGACAAGACTGAGCGACTGAACTGAACTGAACTGAACTGAAGAGAAGGTCCTGGTGTGTAGATGGCTCAGGCCAGCGCCCACCACGAAATAGCACAGACTGGCTAAAATGCAGAAATTCATTTATTTTATCAGAGTGCTGGAAGCTAGTAAGTCCAAGGCACGGCGCTGGCAAGGCAACGCTCATCCTGAAACCTCTTTCTTTGGCTTCCAGGCCACAGCTGTCTCTCTGTGTGCTCGCCCGGCCTTTCCTAGGACATGTGCACTTAGAGAAAGAGAGGGAGGCCTGTCTCTTCCTTTTCCTGTAATGTCACCTATTAAATTAAGGCCACATCCTTCTGACCTTAATTAACCTCAATTATTTCCTAAAGGCCCTACCTCCTGCAGTCACTGTGGGGTTAGGTCTTAAAGATATACTTTATGGAGGGACACAGTTCAGTCCATAGATTTGCAGAGGTTCATTCAGAAGGAAATAATGATAAAAGGGGAGGAGATGAAAGAGACAGTAGACGCAGGGAGATGTCCTGTGATGCTTACTCAGATGTTTTAGAATCTGACACTGAAGTGACAGTAAAGGATTGAAATAGGATCCTGAAAGTTCATGAGAAGCTAGTTTTACTACTAATAAAATTATCTAGGGATATTGGTTCAAGATGGTAGCATAGAAGGATGTGTGTTCATATCCAAAAATAGACTGGCTGGGTGGATGAAAACATGTGCATGTATACACTTCCACTTACCACGTCTCTCTATTTAACTGCCCAATTTGTATGTCATTATTTTATATTGTTAGGTTAATCATGTTTCTATTTTATGGCTTGCAATTGTAGTTATCTTTTATTTTTTTGTCTGGCTACTGATTGTGAAAACTGATAAGCATCTTTTACTATTGTGATTATGTAGCTATTATTCATTTTAATACCACTGTTTCATGATTGGTCACCAGAAAGTAGTAGAATTCTGTATCACTAACACTACCATTTAAGAGAAAAATGTTAATCACTTTTTAAAACCCAGGTGCACATTAGAATTTATCTTGGAATTTTTTGAAAAATACAAGTGCCCAGGTATATTTTTTTCTCCAAAGCTTCAGATGTAACTCTAATGAGCATCCATGTTTAAAATAACTATACTATATGATCTTTTCCTAGTTTGTTTCACTTTTTCTATTTCATATTCAGTGCTCTCATTTCACTTAGTTTATCTTTGCTTTTTTTTTTTTTTCCATCTCTTTTTTTTGATGTTCTGTCTGAAGC
>SJYX01013638.1:0-31406 GCA_006410675.1 Oreotragus oreotragus
TCCATTGGATTTTCCAGGCAAGAGTACTGGGGTGGGGTGCCATTGCCTTCCCCAGGAGAAGCTCTATACAGTCAGCAAAAACAAGACTGGGAGCTGACTATGGTTCATCTCAAGTAGATTATAATCTTAATAAACAACTTAAATCAGGAAAGCCTATTTTCCTTTTATTAACAAAGGGAAAATGAGGTTTAGAAGTGATAAGCAGCATGCCTGAGGCTGCCCAGCAAAAGGGACTAGGGGTTGAAATTCGAATCCCGTCAACAGGTTCCAAAGCTAGAACTTCTTGCCCAACACTGGTGGCTCCCATCTCTGCCCTCTGATCATCTCAATGAGAGCTGAAGCTAGGAAACAGACCTGTTCAACCTCATCACAGAATGTGCATGTGGGCTGTCCCAAGAATGACCACAAATCATCATTAAATGAATTTTACTGGTAGGTGAATTCACAAATGCAGATCTATAAAGTATAATATAATATAGTATAGTATAGTATAGTATAGTATAACATAAAATATTGGGTCGATCAAAAAGTTCATTTGGGTTTTTCTGTAATATGAAAAACTTGAATGAACTTTTTGGCCAACCAAGTAATATTAGATTTAAAAACATAAAAAAGAAGAAAAGTTATACTTAAATTAACCTGCATACTAGGAAAAGACCCCTGTTATTCTGATTTATCAGGGAACACCCCAGCTGACAGAACAGCAGTCTTCCACGGAAGTGTGTAAAATACCACTGGCCTATTAAGTAAAATCTAATCTTCCCTCCCTGCTCCCATATTGAATAATATTGCATATTAATTAAGTATCTGTTGTATAACATCTCATGTTATGAAATGCTAAACAATTCTACCATTATTGTTCCTAATTTACAATTAAGAAACCACGATAAAGGATAATCAAGTTGGTGAAAATCAGCATGAGTAAAGGCAATAGACCTGGGCAATAAACTCAGGCACTATAGCCTCAGAGGTCAATATTGCCTCGTACATTTTGTCTTATCCTAGTTGTAGACTTCCATGATTTGAGTCTAGCTTATTGTCTCAATCAGCTATTGTTAGAATAATGCTGTATAACCACTATCGAAAAGTACATCAGTGGCATACAGCAAATAAGCATTTATTTTTCACATGTTTTTGGTCAAGGTGAGAGTTACAAATTTAAGTTGGCCTTATGGATAAGTAGAAAGGGGATGAGGGATAGGCATAAGGAGAAAGGAGCAGCCATGTAAGTCTTTTTCTTTTTAAACAGTTACTGGTTACCCAAAGTCTCCCCCGGTTGGCCTTGACACATATCTTATTGGAGAGAGAGATGTCACATGGCTGCTTCCAGCTTCTGGTAATCTGAGAATTTTGGTATTAAAATGGGCATATTCTACTCCCTATAGAAATTTATGTTAGTAAGGAAAAATAAGACAACTCATATTGATAGAGATTTCATTTATATTGATGTGTGTGTGTGAAAGTCACTCATTCGTGTCTGACTTGATGCGACCCCATGGACTGCAGTCTGCCAGATTTCACTGTTCATGGAATTCTTCAGGCAAGAATACTGGAGTGGGTTGCCGTTCCTTTCTCCAGGGGATCTTCCCAAACCCAGGGATCGAACCCAGGTCTCCCACATTGCAGGCAGATTCTTTACTGTCTGAGCCATTTATACTGATAGGCATATCAATTTTAGCTCAGTACTCTTGCCTGGAAAATCCCATGGATGGTGGAGCCTGGTAGGCTGCAGTCCTTGGGGTCTCTAGGAGTTGGACACGACTGAGCGACTTCACTTTCACTTTTCACTTTCATGCATTGGAGAAGNGTCTGAGCCATTTATACTGATAGGCATATCAATTTTAGCTCAGTACTCTTGCCTGGAAAATCCCATGGATGGTGGAGCCTGGTAGGCTGCAGTCCTTGGGGTCTCTAGGAGTTGGACACGACTGAGCGACTTCACTTTCACTTTTCACTTTCATGCATTGGAGAAGGAAATGGCAACCCACTCCAGTATTCTTGCCTGAAGAATCCCAGGGACGGGGGAGCCTGGTGGGCTGCCGTCTCTGCGGTCGCACAGAGTCGGACACGACTGAAGCAACGCAGCAGCAGCAGCAGCAGCAGCAAAGAACAAGGCTGAAATAAGTGTTCTCTGGTGGCAAAATTTCCTTGCTTGTCCATTAAGGAAGAGGGAATGTAGGAGAGGTTGTCTCAACTGTAATGGTCATTCATAGTGACATGAGTCTTTTATACTTTTAAATGGCAGGATACTGCCACATCAGGTGGATTGTGTATACCCTGAGGTCCAAAAGGAAAAAGTTCAATAGTCAGGAAGAGGGACTATGAACTGATCACAAAACCAGGAAGTGGAGAGAACGCACTGAAAATCTTGAAGGTGAAGGAAGAGTTGCAATTTCAGAGGACAACTAAAGAACAATAATTCAAGAATAAGAAGGAACAGTGTTGTCAGGCTAGGCACTGCATAAACAAGTAGGAATCTGAATAAATGTTAAAGTTAAATATCTAAAACGCATAAACGAATACCAACTGTATAAATGGGCTGTGGTTCCTGAGAGGAAGGAAACAAGGTGAGTATCTCTGGAGCTCTGCCTGTGGAAAATTTCCCAGCTATAGTGCATGAACCTGGAGTTCAGTCAGAATATGGGAGTCTCTCTTATCTGAAGAGGCAGAGTTCAGAGTTCTGGGCTTTTAATGGTTGGGGTCTGTGGGCCAAGGCGTTAAGAAAGAGTCTGTGGAGATTATGAACTTCATATAAAGGTTCCCCACACAGTCTTGACTGAAAGCTGGATAGTACTACCAGACATGGCCACAAAGTTAATAAGAAACTTGCTATTACAGAGGTGAGAGCAGAACAGAGACATTAGATATGAAACAGTGCTGGGGACTTTGGAATTAGGGCCCAGACATACTGAATAGATCTCTTTAACACCTCCTACACGACTGAGCGAGTTCACTTTCACTTTTCACTTTCCTGCATTGGAGAAGGAAATGGCAACCCATTCCGGTGTTCTTGCCTGGAGAATCCCAGGGACGGGGGAGCCTGGTGGGCTGCCGTCTGTGGGGTTGCACAGAGTCGGACACGACTGAAGCGACTTAGCAGCAGCAGCAACATAGAAGAAATCAAATGGAATCACTGCTTTATGATAAAGACCACACCCAGAGAAAGGCCCTCTTTATACCCACTTTAACAAAGCTTGGAAACCAAGCCCTAACAAGATTCTTAGAGGAGAAAGAGTTTGAGATTGGCTCTCACCAGGGTTTGATCCCTGGGTTGGGACGATCCTCTAGAGTAGGAAATGGCAATCCATTCCAGTATTCTTGCCTGGAAAATCCCATGAACAGAGGAGACTGGCAGGCTGAAGTCCTTGGAGTCACAGAATTGAACATGACTGAGCACACAGCACATAATTTACAGGGACTTGCAAATAGATAAACAGAAATAGATAGTCTCAAAAAAGATATAGAAAGATTCAAGAAAAGAACAAAACACTTGGAACTTACACGACAGTATTATACAGTTTAATATGTATGCACTGGAGCTTGAAAAAGCAATGTAGTGAGGCAATAAAATATTTCGGTAAATGATTTTAAAACTTTGATTTACAGTTCCAAGAAGATCAGAGAGTAGTAAGCAAGATAAATACCAAGAATAGCACATATAGGCATATCAGAGTCACACAGAGTCACAGATATGAGAGTCCAAATCAGAATGTCTCGAAATGAGCCAAAGAAAAAGATGCATTACACACCAAAGAAAAATAATGCATATGAAGGCGTAGTTCTCAGCTGAAACGATGGAGACCAGAAGCAGTAACATCTTTCAGGTGCTAAAAGAAATTAAAAAGTTATCAGCCTTGAATTCTATATCCAGTTAAATTATCTTCCAAAAAAAAAAAAAAGTCAAAGATGTTTTCAGGCAAGTGAAAGCTGAGGAAACTCATTTCCAACAGACTAAACCACAGGATGTTTTTCAGGCTGAATGGAAGTGGTACAAGATGGAAATTTTTATTTACAGAAAATAGAGACTGGCAAGCAGAAATGGAAAATCACTGTGCAAATACAAAAATCTATTTTTATTTCTCCCAAATTTTCTTAAAGAGAATGCAGTGCTTTGCATAAGGCCGTGTTTATGATGTATGTGCATATAAAAACATGGCAATTAGAACATAAAGGTAAAAGACAAGGGAGGTGAAATAAATGGAAATAGACTCCCATTTGTGAAATATGATATGTGACATGTGATGTTTGAAATGTCAGGTGTGAAAAGGGATTCATGAGGTAGGAAGCTCCTAAAGGTTAGAAGTGGGATGTTTATAAATAGAATCATGCTCTCCTAAGGCTATTGCATTTGTTAAGTATAAGGTGCGAAATGTTAAGTGTGAAAGAGGGTTTATGAAGTAGTAACTACTAAGGGTAGGAGTGAAAATTGAAGTGACCCATATTGTTGCTAAGTAGGCATTGTAACAATTATAATACAGAGAAATATTCTTAGAGCAACCAGCAAAAAATAATGAATAGAAGTTATATTTATCAAAGATAATATAAGTAGCACCAAATAAAAATATATCTGTCATTTATTTCTTACAGTAGATCATGAAAATTGTATTTTTTAAAAAATAATAAATGTGATACATTGATACCACTGAGGTTTAGAAACTTATAAAGACAAAATAATTCTACCACCCTAAAGTGTCATTTCGATATTCCAGTATTGTATATGTGCCTGTGTGTATATATGTATTCAGTTCAGTTCAGTTGCTCAGTCGTGTCCAGCTCTTTGTGACCCCATGGACTGCAGCATGACAGGCTTCCCTGTTCATCACCAACTCCTGGAACTTGCTCAAACTCATGTCCATGGAGTTGGTGATGCCATCCAACCATCTCAACCTCTGTTGTCCCCTTCTCCTGCCTTCAATCTTTGCTTATATATTTAGAACAATGCTTGCATGCTCAGTTGCTCAGACCCTTTCCTACCCTATGGACTGTAGCCTGCCAGGCTTACCTGTCCATGGAGTTTTCCAGGCAAGCATACTGGAACATGTTGCCATTTCCTATGCCAGGGGATCTTCCTAACCCAGGGATCAAACCTGTGTCTCCTGTATTGGCAGCTGGATTCTTTACCACCGAGCCACCTGGGAAGCCCAATCAGAACAATAGACTATATGCAATTTATATTCTATTTTTATATTTATGTCATAAATGATATTTTATTTGTCACAAAGGCATCTGTAAACATAAATGTTAATGAATTTTTTAATGTATTTACTATATTGGACAATTGCCCTGTAGCTAGAACACTGTTATTCCTAATGATGTAATAACATTTGTTATTGTAATAACATTTCTTGTGTCTGACTCTTTGTGAGATGACTCCATGGACTGCAGTATGCCAGGCTCCCCTGTGCTTCACTGTCTCCAGGATTTTTCTCTTGAGTTCCTTTTCACTTTCTGCCATTAGAGTGGTATCATCTGCATACCTGTATTTATTAAAAATACCACTAATGTATTATTTTGATTGAATATTTCATGTGTCTTTTCCCATGAATTACTTCTTAAGGGAATGTGTGTTGATGTTCTCATTTTAGGGTTCTAGGTATACAGAGTCTCTCTGCCTTGACGATTAAAAAAATATTTTCTTGTGTCACTTGTTGAAAAAGCCGAAGTGGATAGAGCTGAGGCAGTGCTCACTGATGAATGGTTTCACTGACTGTAGCTGAGCACGCAGCCCAATGAATAATATTAATAGCTGTGGAAAGTAAAGCCAATACTGTGGTCTAGACACAGGTACGAACACAGGAGGGCGATGTTTGAGACCAGAGCCACTGTGAAGTAGGGTTATAATGCCTTTGTCTCCCATTCTTTGTATCATCACTTGGGAGATGGTTAGGCCTCAGAGAGGAGGAGTATACGAGGTCACATTTCATCCCATGCAGCAGTTTGGTATTCCTGAGGTGACGGATAGTGTATTGGCAGTGAACCTAAAAGTAAAAGTCAGTATCAGTTTTGAGGGGGAAAAAGGAATGAGATGACTGTGTGAAATAAAGCAGTGTTGACTGGTTTTATACACCCACTGCACAGCAGAATCTTCCTTAGTATGCGTGTTACCAGGTGGGTAAAAAACTGCACTTATGGGGCAGTGGGAATTTGCTGAGGCACAAATGGTCGTTGGGATGAAAGGGTCATGGGGTTTGTGATCTGTAAGTGATAGGTCCGCAACTATCTTCCCTAGGGCCTCTTCGGTGCTCTATAGTCTTCGGTGGTGGATATTAGCAGGTCAGAGGAGGGAATGCAGTTTATGTCTTAAAGGTGAGAAACAGGATGGGCACCTCAGAAAAGAAACCGGATTCACCAAGGCCATTAAATATGTAAACTTTGTGAGCAGATCTTGCCATTCTTTGATAGAGCTAGAACCCAATTTGGAATTTGCTGGAGACACTATACTTGTGTGTTTCATTCCAGAAAGAGCATATGATGTCTGGATAGCCAGCGTTGTATTTTAAAATGGCTCTTTAATTTGGAAAGATATACTTAATGCCATTCATGAGAGAAAAATGCTTCCTAATGATCCTGGGTGTTCTTTGGAAGGAGTGATGCTATAGCTGAAACTCCAATACTTTGGCCACCTCATGTGAAGAGTTGACTCACTGGAAAAGACTCTGATGCTGGGAGGGATTGGGGGCAGGAGGAGAAGGGGACAGCAGAGGATGAGATGGCCGGATGGCATCACCGACTCAATGGACATGAGTTTGAGTGAACTACAGGAGATGGTGATGGACAGGGAGGCCTGGTGTGCTATGATTCATGGGGTCACAAAGAGTTGAACCCGACTGAACAACTGAACTGAACTGAACTGAATGATCCATTGCTTCCATATGATGAAAACCTAGTTCTTATTTTTTATGTAAATAGCTGAAACTATTTATATATTAAAAATGGTTAAAGTTTTTGAGTATTTTAAAATATTTATTTGAGCATAGTAAATTTATATGGTTCAAAATTCAAAATGTATAAAATGATATTTACTGAAAAACTGTCTTCCAACCCTACTCACAAGATAAACAGCTCCTCTTTTAAAGCCTAAAAATATCTTCAGTTTTTCATGCAGCTTCCAGAGGTAAACATATGTATATGTTATATAAAAGTGTCATTTTTAACACAAACAAGTTGATAGTGTTCTTTACATACAGTCTGGTGCTTTGCTTTCTTGTTGGTGTTTTTTTTTGAATACCTTAGCTATCATTCCATGTCAGTATATTATGAGATTTGTCATATTGTTTTATTCACTTCTGAACTGTAAATTTTTTGTGAGCCCCAGGCTTTTTTGCCTTCTTTGGTCCCTTTCTTCATGAATAATAGTAATGGTAATAGTAATAACAATAATAATAAAGTTCTATTTTATGACTTCGTGTTGGTACCAACTATGTGTTGGTATAAAGATGAATATACTCAAGGCTGGAATGATTATTATTTATTACTATTATTTCTTGAAATTTAAATGAACATATTTTCATGGATTCCTATGTGTACTGTGAGCCTTAGGCTCACAAATTGAAAGATAGGTCAGCTGTGGTTTCATTACTACAAAGTTTTCCATAGTGAAGTGAAGTGAAAGTTGCTCAGTCGTGTTCGACTCTGTACGAACCCATGGACTGTAGCCCGCCAGGCTCCTCTGTCTATGGATGTCTCCAGTCAAGAATGCTGGAGTGGGTAGCCATTCCCTTCTCCAAGGGGTTCTTCCTAAACTGGGGATCAAATCTGAGTCTCCTGCATTGCAGGCAGATTCTTTACGATCTAAGCTAGCAAAGAACCAGTGGAAGTTTTCCATAATATGCACATTATTTCAATCAAGTCTTCGTTGATGGATCATTAGGTTGTTTCAAAAGTTTTTGATTTTTTAATAGTAAGTGGAGTTTAAAAATCAGAGGAAAACGAAGCAGCCAAACACAAGGAGTATTTACATACCTATTTAGAATAATACTACCTTCTAAACTAAAATTATTTTATTTTCCTGAATGTTTTTAGCTGGTAACAAAACAAATGGCCATCTAGTGCTAGTACAATGTGTACATGCTCAGTACTGTCCAGCTGTTTTGCAGCCCGGCCATGAGGCTCCACTGTCCGTGGAATTTTTTAGGCAAGAATACTGGAGTGTGTTGCCAGTTCCTTCTCCAAGGGATCTTTCTGACCCCAGGATTAAACCTCATCTTCTGCTTCTCTTGTATTTGCATTGGCAGGTGAATTGTTTACTACTGCAGCATCTACAGTATCATTTATGGTCTCGCATGATTTTTATATTCTTTTTCTCCCTATGTGGCTCAGAGGTTAAGAATCTGCCTGCAATTGCAGAAGATACAGGTTTGATCCCTGGGTAGGGGATATCTGTTGGAGAAGGAAGTGGCAACCCGCTCCAGTATCCTTGCCTGAGATATCCCAGGGACCGAGGAATCTGGCAGGGTACAGTCCATAGCTTTGCAAAGAGTTGCACATGACTTAGTGACTAAACTCAACGAAGCTTAACATTCAGAAAACGAAGATCATGGCATCTGGTCCCATCATTTCATGGGAAATAGATGGAGAAACAGTGGAAACAGTGTAAGACTTTATTTTCTTGGGCTCCAAAATCACTGCAGATGGTGACTGCAGCCATGAAATTAAAAGATGCTTACTTCTTGGAAGGAAAGTTATGACCAACCTAAATAGCATATTGAAAAGCACGGATATTACTTTGCCAACAAAGGTCCGTTTAGTCAAGGCTGTGGTTTTTCAAGTGGTCATGTATAGATGTGAAAGTTGGACTGTGAAGAAAGCTGAGTGCCAAAGAATCGATGCTTTTGAACTGTGGTGTTGGAGAAGACTCTTGAGAGTCCCTTGGACTGCAAGGAGATCCAACCAGTCCATCCGAAAGGAGATCATCCCTGGGTGTTCTTCGGAAAGAATGATGCTGAAGCTGAAACTCCAGTACTTTGGCCACCTCATGTGAAGAGTTGACTCACTGGAAAAGACTCTGATGCTGGGAGGGATTGGGGTCAGGAGGCAAGAAGGACGACAGAGGATGAGATGACTGGATGGTATCACTGACTGGATAGCATGAGTCTGAGTGAACTCCTGGGAGCTGGTGATGGACAGGGAGGCCTGGCGTGCTGCGATTCATGGGGTCACAAAGAGTGGGACGCGACTGAGCGACTGAACTGAACTGAACTAGTGACTAAACGATAACAACGACTCTATGTACATCATCCCCTTCTCGTTGTCTCCTCCTTTCATTCCACCAAATATTACTATTCTCTTTACAGTTCTTCCTTCTTTGGTATTAGTTCTTTAAGTCTGTCCTGAAGGCATTTATTTATATTTAAACACTTTCGTAGAATTCAAGAGTGAAGAAACAGCCAGAATTTACCCCAATATTGTTAATATTTGAAATGTGCCTGCATAGAATTTCCCTGGACTGAATTTATAAATAGCCGAACACAAAAATTAATTCATATGCTGCCAAATGTCTTATAAACTAAATGATCAAATTGTCTTATATCCTTGACTCTCACGTTTATCAACTGTTTGTGCCTTTTCTTTATCCCCTTCTTTATACCTGTCTCTTGACAGATTCATTTGTTAGGGATATATATTGACTATCTTAACAGTAACATGAAGCTCTCATAACATATTTAGCTCAGTATGGCTTCTCTCAGTGAGATATTTTCCTAATTACTTTTATGTTTGTAGGCCATGGATTAAAACTAAATGAGGCTGGGGATGGATAGGTAGATACTTATATAGTCAACCAGAGAATGATGGTGCTGTCTAAAAGCAGATGTTGTTACTTGCTTTTAGTCATTTTTTTAAATATAAGATTAGAAGGCATAAGTTGATTTCTCAAAGTAAGCCAGAAATTCATATATTTAATGATATCAGTTTTCCATTAGTGAATAAAATAAAAATATCAAAATAACAAACAGTATTCAGTCAGCACTGCATACCAAATCAAACATATGTGTAAGCTGTAGAACTCATTGGTAGGCAGTATAAAACTTATGTGTAAACTGTATGAGGACAGGAATGTGTATCTGCCTTGGGATTTAACAAGTGTGCCTGCATGTGGCTGGTGTTGAGTACATATAGGTGAATATACAGAATGAATTTAAAAGGTAAGACTTCTTATTTTGACTAGTAGTAATAATGTTTATTTTACTCATATATCACAGCTTGCTGAGAAATAAAGAAGATGGAAAGATGTAGTGCAAATTCTTCCAGTTAATCAAACTCCATTATTTTAAGGGAAAAAAAACAACAACAACAAAACAAAAAAACCACTAAATAGACTTTCATGTATCTATAGAGCCTTAGAATTGTTACATACTTACAAAGAATTAAGTGTAATCCCTTATATTTTGTTGAAGAGAAAAGGAAGGTCTATAGAGGTTGTATAATTTTTTTAGTGGGCAAAATTACCAAAGGCAAGACTGAAATTCACATCTCTTGATTTTTAAAATTCGGCCTTTTTGTACTACACAGTGTCTTCTTGTTTGTCACTAGTGCTATCCCTCAGCAAACATTTGGATAATAAGCATTTACTTCCTACATCTATAAGGGGTTCCGATTTTTAAAAATTAGAACTCTGTTAGGAAAAATTTTAATTAAATTAATATCTTTTCTTTATTGTAAATGGAGTTACCATAACTATTGGATACAGACAACAAAGTTTGATTTTATGAGTAAGATACCATTAAACATCATTTAAGAAATAATGAAAGTTGTAACTGGTCTGAAGACCACTTTTGCCATAGTTAATATTCACAGCAGTGAATGATTGTTCCTGTTATATCAAATAAACTCATCTTTAGAGTTGAAAACAATGTAGCATCTCCATAATGTTCATCTCAAAGGATGACAAGGTGTCAAAGGATGATAAGCTGTTCAGAATTCATTACAATGAATTTGGAACTAGTGGAATTTGGAATTTGCACTAAGATTGCACTCATACCTGGGAATGTTTTTTGAATGGTTAAAATGTAAAAACTCACTCAGGTTTTCTCCCATGTCATATAGGGTGTAGCTGAAGCTGATATAAATATTGAAAAAAAAAAAAAAAAAGAAACCAAGATGAGGAGTGGATAGTGACAGTAAGTTTTATTTTTTGCTTTTCTAGGTTTGTTTGCTTTCATTAATTTGGTTATTTTGTTTTTCTTTTAAATAACAGACTGCATTTTATTTTCCAGTTGTGGAATTTTTCCAAGACATTTTCATACCATTGTGTTTTCTGACACTGTGCTCCTACATTTTCCCTTAGTTGTTTTCTTATACTGATATGCTGTCCTTTACTTGCTTTTCAAACAATCTTAAGTAATATTAGCTCCATGGATGAGATATGGTGTTAACACACTGACATGATAACCAAGACACAGTCCCAACCTTTAGGCCCTCACAGTGAAATGAAGGAACTAATATAATAACATAGACTCAGTAAAACTAAAGTTGGACTTCATTTTTAAAAAAGAGGAACTACTGTATGGAAATAAATGATAACTATGCTGTTGTACAACATTGGGTTAAAAATTTACAGATGGTTAAATAAAATGCATTTTTGATCTCATATGATTAAATAACTAATAAAACTATTTCATGTAATATAATCTGCATTAGCTAACTTCAATTGCGTTACTGGATTTTATTTGACTCGAATTTGCATACTTCACTTCACTACCAAACTCTATACAGGAAAACAGTGACTAGTAATAATAATGTATATGGATCACAAAGAGTCAGACATGACTGAGCAACTGAGAACACACATGCTGGTTACATATAACAAGGGTGCAAAATCACCACTGCTGTGATCAAAAGAAAACCAATAAAGTTACTGCATGAATACAGGACCTTAGTTTTATTTTTGTAAATCTGAATTCCACATGTCTAGTGTAGATTTCTCCTTAGAACAGTTTCCCCAAACAGATTAAAACAAGAATGCCTGATTGTGTGAGATGCTTCTGTGTTATATATTGACAAATCCAAGTGGTAGGTAGTTTTACACAAAAATATTGCCTTCACAGAATACTTTTAACAATCAGGACAATATTATATGAGTCAGATTTTTGTGTTTCTAAAATTCTCTGTTCTTAAGAGTTTTAAATTGAAAGATAAAAATTTCAAATGAGATGCAAACAAGAATGCCTATGAGAGTAAATGCAGCTTCTAGTTAAGCTAGGTTTTAAAATATTTTGAATATTTGAATTTTCAAATATTTAATATCTGATATAACCACCAAGAATTTTATTTTTTGTAAAGCACTGCTGCTGCTGCTGCTGCTGCTGCTGCTGCTAAGTCACTTCAGTCGTGTCCGACTCTGTGTGACCCCATAGACGGCAACCCACCAGGTTCCCCCATCCCTGGGATTCTCCAGGCAAGAATACTGGAGTGGGTTGCCATTTCTTTCTCCAATGCATGAAAGAGAAAAGTGAAAGTGAAGTCCCTCAATGAGTTTAAAGTTCTTTGTAAAACATAGTGATGAAATGTCTTTCCCAGAAATACTATATATATTAGTGAAAAGTGATATGAAGGAGGAAATAACTTCAGTCTGGGAAATTTAATCTCATTCTGGAAAAGAATCTTGCAGAATTATACTTTGGAGTGACAGATCTTAAGTGTCTGCAAACTTCAGATTCTTGACATATTAAAATTAAAGCTAAGTGTTAAAAATTCATCTGAGGTCACTAGAGAGAGATCTGTTAAAGGCAAAAGTATACGTCTAGGGACTACATTAGGAGAATTTTAGAATTAGAATTTAGTTCACGCGGTAATAAAAATGCCAATGCAGAGAACTGTTCATCAGAAAGGATACAAGAAAGAGTGAAAAATAAATATTTGAAAAATATATGTTTATCAAATGATTTCAATTTTTAAATGTTCACTTATAAAACTGATTTATTAAAGTACAAAGAAGATATATTAGTTTAAGAAATGTACAAAATTTGTGCTGGTTTTCTATTTCCCTGAGAAGCCAAAAGAAAATTTTTTGAAATAGGTATGGAAAGAAAGTTTAGAGCTGACACTGGGACAGTAGTTTTTGGGGGCTTGAACGCTTGGGAACAGCCAGTGAGCCCCAAGTCACCCGCACTTCCCCATCTGTGTGAGTTTGTCATATTCAGGAAACTCCCATTCTTCCCCATCTCTCTCTCCCACCATGTTCAGGAAAAGAAATACTGTGATTTTAGAGGTAGCGCTATTGGAAATGGAGAGGGGGCACTAGGAAGTTAAATTGTCAGCAGCCAATCTGAAAGAATCTGAGGTTTTATCTCTGGATCCTCCACTCACCTCCATATTTGTTCTGTTAATCCTGATGTAGTCTTCTCTTTGGTTCTTCTCCAAAGAGAGCACACCAGGTTTAAATTCTTCCTTGAGCCTATTCCTCCCTTCGAATCTGAGACATTCTTCCTCTAGCATATTTTCACTAAGTAGTCTTTAGGTGACTTATGTCTCTGGCTCAAGTTTTATCAATTCAACTGCAAATTTATAAATATAAACACACACGATCTGTGTCCTATGTAATATACTAAAGTTTCCCACAATTCTGAAAATTCATTATGTGATGTTTAAAGTCTCCATCATCTAGATGGTTCTACAGAAACTAGATTTGTTGCAAGCATTTGTTACAATAAGATTCTTTTTTTCCTGTTTTTGTTTGTTTTTGATTTTTGGAATAGAGAACATTGATAAACTCTTTGTGTTGATGGACTTCCCTGGTGGCTCAGAGGGTAAAGTGTCTGCCTACAATACAGGAGACCTGGGTTCGATCCCTGGGTCAGAAAGATCCCCTGGAGAAGGCACTGGTAACCCACTCCAGTACTCTTGCCTGGGAAATCCTGTGGATGGAGGAGTGTGGTAGGCTACAGCCTATGGGGTCCCAAAGAGTTGGACAAGACTGAGTGGCTTAACTTTCACTTTTACTTTGTGCTGATAGGAACAGGGGAAAGTGCGGGGAAACTCAAACACTCAAATGAGCTAGTTTTCTAAATAATTTTAAGCTGTGCAAAAAAAGATTGATTCATATATTTAAGAAAACCTTCCTTGAACTTTAAACAGATTTATTTCAGAAAAATATTAGATTGGCTTTAAAGGATAGATTTATCAGTTAAAAGAAACAATAATTGCATTAAGAATTTTATACTGTGAGGTTAGTCTGATTGCTTTTCAAAAGCCGATATTCCAGGCTGGTGATTGGTCTTACTTGTAACTGGGAATAGGTTACTAATTTTATTCATAAATTCCATGTTTTCACATCAGAATTGGAACCAAAAGTGAGGGCAAGGAGACTTAAATACTGTGTATTCTAGGGAGAGCTGAGGACAAATGAAGACAAGACACTTCTTCAGGTTTATTGAGAGCATGCTATTGCTCCTGTCCTGCTGTGGACTCAAAGATGTCCTTAAAGACAAAGGTAGAAAATGACAGACTTGAGAGAGGATAGTTGAAGGCAAAAAGCAGAAAAAATAAATAAAAGGTCATTTCAAGTTTCTAACCCACTAAGTTTGAATTCAGTAAAATGCTTTACACTGTCTCAGCAGTTTTCATTACCTTTTTTTGGACTGCCTTGTGTGAAAGCATGATTTTCAGCAGTGAAATGCTATGTGCCTACTTGTTAGGCTACTGTGTGAGAATGACTTACGTGCAGAATTCCTCTTTGAAAAGTGGAAGTTGTATAGATTGTGGTTTAGAAGCTTTTGCCTCACATAGCATAGAGATATAAAAAGTACATGATTAGGCAACAGGGCAGTAATCATATCTAAAGTATTTAATTATCCTTAGCATTTTAAAACTTTTAGATTTAAAATATAATACACAGTGTTAAAGTACATCACACAAATCGATATCATGTGATCCGAAACAATATATTATACAAATGAATTTCTGGTTTAGCATTATTAGAATTATGTAATCTAATAGAACAAAAAAAGGACTTCCCTGGTGGTTCAGTGGCAAAGAATCTGCCGGTAGTACACGAGACGCAAGAGACTTGAGGTTCGATACCTGGGTCCCGGAGATGTTCAGAAGGGAGGGCGTGGCAACCCACTCCAGTATTCTTGCCTGGAAAATTAAGTAGACAGTGGAGTCTGAAAGGCTACCGTCCATGGGGTCACAAATAGACACAACTGAAGTGGCAAAGCATGCACACACAATAGAACAAATAACTATTATTTTATATCTCCAAGGTGATTTACTAAACTCTCCATATATGTTGTTCCCACACATAATCCTCATGAAAAATTATTTAAAGCAATTATATTGGGCTTATATAATGTAGAAAATCAAGTCAAAATATAATAGCTCCAACTTTGATTATTACAACAAGCTTAAAATTTATCTTTCATCAAAGCTTGTGCTTCTTCCAACCCAGCATTTCTCATGAGGTACTCTGCATATAAGTTAAATGAGCAGAGTGACAATATACAGCCTTGATATACTAGTTTTCCTATTTGGAACCAGTCTGTTGTTCCATGTCCAGTTCTAACTGTTGCTTCCTGACCTGCATATTAGCTTCACTTTTTTTCTCAGCTATTTGTAAGGCCTCACCAGAAAACCATTTTGCTTTTTTGCATTTCTTTTCCTTGGGGATGGTCTTGATCACTACCTCCCGTACAGTGTCACGAACCTCTGACCATAGTTCTTCAGGCACTCTGACTATCAAATCTAATCACATGAATCTATTTGTCACTTCCAATGTATATTCTTTGCAGCCAAAGATGGAGAAGCTCTATACAGTCAACAAAAACAAGACCAGGAGCTGACTGTGGCTCAGATCATGAACTCCTTATTTCCAAATTCAGGCTTAAATTGAAGAAAGTAGGGAAAACTGCTAGACCATTCAGGTATGATCTAAATCAAATCCCTTATGATTATACAGTGGAAGTGAGAAATAGATTTAAGGGCCTAGATCTGATAGACAGAGTTCCTGATGAACTATGGAATGAGGTTCGTGACATTGTACAGGAGACAGGGATCAAGACCATCCCCATGGAAAAGAAATGCAAAAAAGCAAAATGGCTGTCTGGAGAAGCCTTACAAATAGCACTGAAAAGAAGAGAGGCGAAAAGCAAAGGAGAAAAGAAAAGATATAAGCATCTGAATGCAGAGTTCCAAAGAATAGCAAGAAGAGATAAGAAAGCCTTCTTCAGCAATCAATGCAAAGAGATAGAGGAAAACAACAGAATGGGAAAGACTAGAGATCTCTTCAAGAGAATTGGAGATACCAAGGGAACATTTCATGCAAAGATGGGCTCGATAAAGGATAGAAATGGTATGGACCTAACAGAAGCAGAAGATATTAAGAAGAGGTGGCAAGAATACACAGAAGAACTGTACAGAAAAGATCTTCACGACCCAGATAATCATGAGGATGTGATCACTAATCTAGAGCCAGACATCTTGGAATGTGAAGTCAAGTGGGCCTTAGAAAGCATCACTAAGAACAAAGCTAGTGGAGGTGATGGAATTCCCGTTGAGCTGTTTCAAATCCTGGAAGATGATGCTGTGAAAGTGCTGCACTCAATATGCCAGCAAATTTGGAAAACTCAGCAGTGGCCACAGGACTGGAAAAGGTCAGTTTTCATTCCAATTCCAAAGAAAGGCAATGCCAAAGAATGCTCAAACTACCGCACAATTGCACTCATCTCACACGCTAGTAAAGTAATGCTCAAAATTCTCCAAGCCAGGCTTCAGCAATATGTGAACCGTGAACTCCCTGATGTTCAAGCTGGTTTTAGAACAGGCAGAGGAACCAGAGATCAAATTGCCAACATCCGCTGGATCATGGAAAAAGCAAGAGAGTTCCAGAAAAACATCTATTTCTGCTTTATTGACTATGCCAAAGCCTTTGACTGTGTGGATCACAATAAACTGTGGAAAATTCTGAAAGAGATGGGAATACCAGACCACCTGACCTGCCTCCTGAGAAACCTATATGCAGGTCAGGAAGTGACAGTTAAAACTGGACATGTAACAACAGACTGGTTCCAAATAGGAAAAGGAGTGCATCAAGGCTGTACATTGTCACCCTGCTTATTTAACTTATATGCAGAGTACATCATGAGAAACGCTGGGCTGGAAGAAGCACAAGCTGAAATCAAGATTGCTGGGAGAAATATCAATAACCTCAGATATGCAGATGACATTACCCTTATGGCAGAAAATGAAGAGGAACTAAAAAGCCTCTTGATGAAAGTGAAAGTGGAGAGTGAAAAAGTTGGCTTAAAGCTCAGCATTCAGAAAATGAAGATCATGGCATCTGGTCCCATGACTTCATGGGAAATAGATGGGGAAACAGTGGAAACAGTGGTTGACTTTATTTTTTGGGGCTCCAAAATCACTGCAGATGGTGAATGCAGCCATGAAAATAGAAGATGCTTGCTCCTTGGAAGAAAAGCTAAGACAAACTTAGACAGCATACTAAAAAAGCAGAGATATCACTTTGGCAACAAAAGTCTATCTAGTCAAAGCTGTGGTTTGTCCAGTAGTCACGTACAGATGTGAGAGACTGAACACTGAAGAATTGATGCTTTTGAACTGTGGTTTTCGAGAAAACTCTTGAGAGGCCCTTGGACTGCAAGGAGATCCAACCAGTCCATCCTAAAGGAAATCAGTCCTGAATATTCATTGGAAGGACTGATGCTGAAGCTGAAGCTCCAATACTTTGGCCACCTGATAGAACAAACTGACTCATTGTACAAGATGCTGATGCTGGGAAAGATTGAAGGTGGAAGGAGAAGGGGATGACTGAGGATAAGATAGTTGGATGACATCACCAACTCAATGGACATGAGTTTGAGCAAACCATGGGAGATAATGAAGAATAGAGAACCCTGATATGCTGCAGTCCATGGGGTCACAAAGAGTTGAATGCAACTTAGCGACTGAATAACAGCAACACATTTTGTAGTAAGCTCTTATAATATTAGCGTCCTGTGAGAGCTATGAAGTTATTTCCTAAATATCAATGCCACCTTTTGATAGGACAGCAAGTAAAGGTAGTTGAACACTGAGATATCATAGGTACCCTCTCCCTTGGGCACTCTACATCTTTCAAACCACATACAGTGCCCACAGTTAGTACATTCCTACATTTTTCTCCACCTCCCAGAATTTACTGAAGGAAAAAACAAACAAAAACACAAAACACCAGAAATTTAACACAGTTAAAAAGAAAGAATACACTATGTCCTAGAAAACCCAGAATTAATAGAGGTGCTAGTTCAGTAATTTAAATTAAACATAATAAATATCCTTAGAAAACAGAATGTTGGTAGCATGAAGGAGGAACAAGAAATTATAAAGATGAAGTGAAAATGCTAAATACTAAAAAAAAAAAAAAAGAACTCTTGCCTCATTCTGTTCTTTCCCATCACTGCCAATGTTTCTCTGGAACGTTATATATATGATGGATCATATTTTTAGTTCTACCTTATTTAGAAATTGCCTTCCTTTCTTCCTTCCTTCCTTTCTTCCATCTTTCCTTCCACTTCCAACTTTGATGTTTGCTTTGTCTTCACTAATGGCTTTAATCAAATTAATTATTCACTGTTGCTTATGTGTCTATTCAATATAATGAAGAAAAAAATGAAAGGCAGTGTCTAGTACGCATTATGTCTTTATGTCTGCCCTTTAATCCTAAGTGGCAGTAGCAACCCCTCCATCTGTAGTGACAACCTAGAATGCATCTGGAGATTTTCAGATGTCCCACAGGTACAAATTCAGCCTCAGCTGACAACCAGTGGTAAACACACTTCTGGTTTCTCTCACTGTAGATTACTTTTGGCTGTTGCTAAATTTCGTGTGATTGGGATTAGATGGTATGCATTTTGTCTAATCAACTTATTGCTGTCCTTGAGTGTGGATCTATTTATAATGTTAGCATCAATGTTTTAGCTATAGTTCAAAGATTAATCTCTACTGTGGTATTTGGCTGAATTTATTTTTTCTTTAGAAAAATTTATTTAGAGGATTGGCTTTTAAAAAGTTATGGTTTATATTAATTTAACAGAGGATGAGATGGTTGGATGTCATCATCCATTCAATGGACATGAGTTTGAGTATACTCCGGGAGTTGGTGATGGACAGGGAGGCCTGGTGTGCTGCGGTCCATGGGGTCACAAAGAGTCAGACACGACTGAGCGACTGAACTGACTGACATTACAGTTACTATTTGGAAAGTGTATTGAGTTTTTTGTGGCAAAAGATACAACTGGTTTTATAAATAATGTTTGTCAATTTAAAAAGAATATATGTTCAGGGTATAGTATAAAGTTCTAGGAATTTTAAGGGTGATACTTAAATCTTCTGTATCGTCAGCTTGTCTCCTCAGCCTCCTGCATCCTGACGTACAGTGGTTATTGTCTCCTAACACGAATTCTTTCTGGAGGGAGGAAGGAAAGGCCACACAGCCTTTGTTTCTAATACTTTTGCTTTGTATATTTTGCTGCTCTGTTAAAAGAATGTACGTTTACAGATGCTCATAGTATTGTAGCTTTTCAGTACTCTGACCGATTCACATTTGTTCCATTAAAGCAGAGTAAGACGTTTTCTTGAGTACTGTGTCATCGAATATAAAACTGCCATCTTAAAATATCTTTTGTTTGCCTTTGGTATACTTTTGCCTATTATTTATTTGTTCATTTTTTTTGTTTTTCTAGTCTAAATTACATGTACTTAGATTTCCTTTCCTCTTTTTTCTTTAATAATACATTAAAATTTTCAAATCTTAATTTATGCATGTTATAATAATCTTCAACTTGTCTTATTTACCCTAATTGATTTTACATTTTGTGTTTATTAGTCTTTCTTAAGAGTTCTTTTCTTGTCTTTTACTAATTTTGCAAAAATGAAACTTCTTTTCATTTTTCTCCTTTCATGATTTGGATGTTTTTGTGTCAAATTTGTATTCTCCTTCTGGTGTCCCTCTCTGGTGGCTCAGCTGGTAAAGAATCCACCCGCAATGCAGGAGACCTGGGTTGATCCCTGGGTTGATCCCTGGGTTGAGAAGATCCCCTGGAGAAGAGAAAGGCTACCCACTCCAGTATTCTGGCCTAGAGAATTCCATGGACTATATAGTCCATGGGGTCACAAAGAGTCTGACACAACCAAGCGACTTTCACTTTTACTTNCCTGGGTTGATCCCTGGGTTGAGAAGATCCCCTGGAGAAGAGAAAGGCTACCCACTCCAGTATTCTGGCCTAGAGAATTCCATGGACTATATAGTCCATGGGGTCACAAAGAGTCTGACACAACCAAGCGACTTTCACTTTTACTTTTTTGGTGTCCCTAATTTTTAAGAAACATAAATAACTATAGATTTTAAGACATGGGATGCTTCCCTGATCACCCATTGTTTTTATATAATCAGCTTTTCTATGTCTAATTGTTTTATTTTAAGATCAATTTCATTTGTTATACGTGTTCTGAATGTTGTTGTAAGTTGAATGGTGGGGTTTTTTGGAATGCCATTGCCACATGTAATTTATTTAAAAAGTAGTTACTATGATTATTTTCAATTTTATAAACTTCTCAAAATCTCAAAAGTTCATATGTTTTGAATATTTTGAATGTTGAAATTTTCTCTTATCATCCCACTGTAGCTGTGAAACAATGATTTCAGCCTGAGCCCTTGTCTGCAAGAAGTTCTAGATGACGAGTTCTCCAGTGGGAAAAGAGGAAAGCTGTGGAAATGAATACTTTACTTGTGGTGCCTTGAAAACCTGTCAGTTTATTTTGGGAGATAGACATGTAGCCGAACTATTCAAATACAAACTTATCAGTGATGAATGGGATTTCTAGCCAGGAAAGAAAGAGGACAGAGGAAAGAGCGTGAGCAAACGAATAAGGGCAGGTGTGAGTGACTGGCATATGCACATACCCAGTGATGATGGCATGGATGCAAAGTCAGAAGGCACGGAACTCAGTGGCAAGGGATACAACTAGAGATAATAATAGATATGTGAATGAGAGGATTTGGGGTATGGAGTTTATCCTGTTGGCAATTAAAATAATTGAAATATTTTGCTCAAGGAAAACTATGAAAAGGTTTACGTTTATAAATGATAACTCAGGTAGTCAATGATGGTTTAGAGAGAGCTGAGATTAGAAAGTATTGAGCAAGTGGTACCAGAAAAGGAAATGGAAATGGAATTTATTCATTTGGGGTAGCTTTTTATCAGAAATCATATAAATGGTGTGCAGATATTGTTAGAGATAGGGATTCACGGGTGGCTCAGTGGTAAAGAACCTGCCTGCAAAGCAGGGGACGCAGGTTCAATCCCTGTGTCAGGAAGATCCTTTGGAGAAGGAAATGGCAACTCACTCCAATATTCTTGCCTGGGAAATCCCATGGACAGAGGAGCCTTGTGGGCTATGGTTCATGGGGTCACAAAAGAGTAGGACACGATTTAGCAACTAAACAACAATTGTTAGAGATGGCATGGTCAGAGCTGTCTCTTAGATTTCAATATGAGTAATTGGTGGATGCTGAAGCCAATAAGCTTTAATTTAAACAAGGTGGAAAAGCACATTCCATTGTATATAAAATTTATTTGGGGAAGCAGTGGAATATTGCAGTTAGATAGGCTTGAATTAAAATCACTGTACTTACCTTTATTTTTTTTTTAACACTGTGCATGCTGCTTAATCATTCTCATTATTAGTTGTGTTCAAGGTAAAACATGTAGAGTAATTCTCAAGAATTTTTGTAGAGATAAAAAACAAGAAAAAACAGTTAATGTATGAAATGGATTGCTCATTTTATCATAACATTTTTATTGGATTGGTCAAATGTTCATTTTTTTTTCTATAATATGGCTCTAGTGACACTCAGTTGCCTTTAAATTCATTTGAAACAGTTTTGTTAGATTGTATTATGACAGCTGTCATATCAGCATGCATTAAAAAAGTCAAAATTGGTGAATTTTTGTGTAGCCATTTTAATATTGAAGATGAAAGGAAAAAAGCAACGTTTTCAGCATATAATGCTTTATTATTTTAAGAAAGGTAAAAATGCAACTGAAATGTAAAAAAGATTTGTGCAGTGCTTAGAGAAGGTCCTGTGTCTGACTGAATGTATCAAAAATGGTTTGGGAACTTTTGCACTGGAAATATCTTGCTGGATGATACTCCATGGTTGGGTAGACCAGTTGAAATTATAGTGATCAAATCAATACATTAATTGAAAACAATAAATGTTACACATATCAGAGATAGCTGACATACTCAAAGTATCCCAATCAAATGTTGAAAATCATTTGCACCCTTTTGGTTATGTTCAGCACTTTGATGTTTAAGTGAAAAAAAAACAAAAAAAACCCAAAACTTTCTTGACTGTATTTCCAATTGAGATCCTCTACTGAAACACAACAAAAATATTCTGTTTTTAAAACAAATTGTGATGGGCAATGAAAATGAAAAGTGAATACTGTATGTAATGTGGAATGGGAGAGATCATGGAGCAAGCGAAAGAAACTACTGCCAGCCACACCAAAAGCAGGTCTTTATCCAAAGAAGGTGACACTGTGCATATGGTGGGATTGGAAGTGAATCCTCAATTATGATCTCCTCTGGAAAACCAAACGATTACTTCCAACATGTACTGCTCTCAGTTAGACCAAGTGAAAGCAGCATTTGACGAAAGCATTCAGAATTAGTCAACAGAGAAAGCATAATCTTCCCTCAGGATAACATAAGACCGCATGTTTCTTTGATGACCAGGCAAAAACTGTTCAAGCTTGGCTGGGAAGTTCTTATTAATCTATCTGTTCACCAGATATTGCACCTTCAAATGTCTATTTATTTTGGTCTTTACAAAATTCTTTTAAATGGGAAAAATTTCAATTCCCTGGAAGACTATAAAAAGCACCTGGAACAGTTCTTTGCTTAAAAGGATAAAAAGTTTGGGGAAGATGGAATTATGAATTTGCCTGCAAAAAGGCAAAAGTGAGTGGAACAAAATGGTAAACGTGTTGCTCAATAAAGCTCCTAGTGAAAATGAAAAAATGTGTCTTTTATTTTTACTTTAAAACCAAAGGAACTCTTTGGCAAACCCAATATTATTGTTGTTGTAGTTACTATTTTTGTCAATAACATACTTGAAATTTCTGTTGGTGAACTATATAGATGTTCAGAATTTGGTAAGTGGATTAAAATGAGCTTTGTGCTTAGGAGAAAGTTCAACATTGGAGAAATAATTTAGCATTTTTGGTATAATGAAAGGGCCTATAGAAAAACCATAACAGGAACAAAGATGTTGCTCATCTCTGCAGAAGAGAACAGATGAAACACTATTGCTAAACCAGTCGGATAAATAATAGTGATAAGAAGGAAAATCAGAATAGTACTGCCAGTTAAGCTGAAGAAGAGAGAACGTCCAAAAAGACAGATATCAGAAAGAAATAGCAGCAGTCGGAAAAATAAAGTCTATTTGATCATTCAGAGGTCAATTTTAGATAGTTTCTCTGGAGTGCCAGAGGGAAAAAATAATAGTACAATGGATTCAAGGCAGTGAGAGGCATAAGCATGAAAAAAGAGGATGATTGCTCTTGAGAGTCTCTGTCAGAAGAGGGGAAAGAATGGAAACTGAAATACATTAAATATTTCCTGTATTTTCTAAGTGGAAAGGACTGACCATGTTCGAAGCCAAGGGGAAAGTGATAGTCAAGGGGGCAGGTTATCAGGTGTATACATCTTTCTGAGGCTCTCATAAGTGTGACAGAAATCTTAGAATACTCTTGGAGCTTTATATTTTGCTTCAGCTTATTCTCTGTTATCATTCCTTATGCCTCACCCATCATCCTGTATCCATCTATGTTTCAAAGGCATGCACATTTCACAGAGGTTTTATTTTTATTTTCTGCTACAAGCACACATTCTTTAGAATATGTTATAATTCAAATGTGACCTTTGGGGACAAAAGGAGTCAGTAACTTCTGTAGGTCACAGAAGCAGGTTAGAGAACAGTGGATGTAATACACAATTATCATCTGTTTTTGGCTGCTCAATACTGACAGGGTGGGGTAAATAACAATTACTGTCCTTGAGAACATTGGACTCATCAAATGTAGCATCTAAAAAAGAAGAAAAGCAGACAAAATCAGTGTTTGGTTTGTTTATTCAATGGCTAGTAGTTACAATATAGGATTAATTTTATTTTTACGGTTCTAAGTAGAATAAAAATCCCAGTGAATAAACATAGATATTCATTAAATATAGTGATGTTTGTGGAAGCTCCATTTAATTCTAGATAAGCAAAATTATTGTGTGTATAGTATAAGCAGAGATATAAACTGTGATTGTATTATTGGACATTTTTATTATGATTTTGTCCTCGCTGGTCCTTATGTTTTTTAATGCTATAGGCAGAGCTAATTTGGAGGGTATAAAACTGCATTTACCAGTATTGAGCTGCAATGATGTAAAAAGTTTTGATTCAATAGTCATGTCATATTTGGTCAATAGCCAGCTATTGCCATTAGCGAGAAGTGGAACAACTACCCAAAGTGCCAAGTTGGTAAGAGAAACAAATCAAAAGAAGATGAAGTGATCCATAATGAGCAGGGAAAAAATCAATAAGATTTAAAAAAATAAAAAAGCCTATCTCTTAAAATAAATGAAGAAGAAACTGGCTGATGTTTGAACTACGTTTGTTCCATGTAAACAGTCATTCAGAGCAGTGAAGTTTAGCACAAAAATACTTTTTGTTTGTGCGAATCCTCCCTGATTGTGAGCCTATTCTGAAGCTATACCATGATTGTACCTGGTAATACATTGAAAAAATATATGTCTTATTAAAAAAATTCATGTTTAAAGAAGCAATTAAAGTAAGGTCTACACTATGCAAAACCCTCTCTGTGCAATAATAAGCCACATGGCTGATTGTCATTCTAGACATTACTCCTACTAGTCTAATCAGATTGAATAAAGAACAGCATGTGAAAAGTGTGTAGGTTGGCCTTGAGGCTAACTTAATTCAATATTCTGTCTCGAAGCATACAGAAAACGTCTTAAGAAAACATCAAAGAGGAATTCATAAGTCCTTGAAGAGCTTAACTATTTCATGAATCATAGGAGGATAAATGGGAACTTTTGACAAGAATGGAGACTGTGTAGGTACAGGTGTAGGTACAGCTGCTCTGATACTACCCTGTTGAGCTTCTTCTGTGAAGAAAACTGTCTCAGCTTCTGATTAACAGTAGGCTTTTCTAGTAAATCCATTGCTTTAACTGGAGAACACACCAAAGTAGGAGAATTCAGGATTTTAGAGGGGCATTCAGCACATCACAACTCAAATATAGTATTGCTTAATGTCTCCCAATGATGACTCGTCCTTGGATGAGACAAAATCAGGAGGATATCCAGTGCCTCTAAAATCAAAAGGGAAGGGCATCCTTTCTAATCATGGAGCTTTTGGGAAGGGTAAGGATAGAGTAGGTTTTCATCTTCCTCTACTACCCAAATGACTTTATTAATTCAAATCTTTGCATTCCAAGTCAAGGACTCTGTGGTAAGCAGCCTTAAAGATCTCCCCTAATGCCTTCTGATATCCACATCCATTCTGTCAATTGACTAGGGATGGGTTATTTGATGAATCAGATATGGCAAAAGGGATGGGATGTCACTTCTGAGCTTCAGTTATCAGGCACAGATTCCAACTAGGTTTCTCTTTCTCTATTTCCCTCCCTCCCTTCCACCCCTCTCTTTCCCTTCTCTAGAATTGGGGTGGCCTTATTCATGGTGAGACAGTGAAATCTCTTACTAATGGCCATAGCAGTGAGCTTGGAAACAGATTCTCCAGGCACAGTGAAACTGTAGAGATTCTAGTAAATCCATTGCTTTAACTGGAGAACACACCAAAGTAGGAGAATTCAGGATTTTAGAGGGGCATTCAGCACATCACAACTCAAATATAGTATTGCTTAATGTCTCCCAATGATGACTCGTCCTTGGATGAGACAAAATCAGGAGGATATCCAGTGCCTCTAAAATCAAAAGGGAAGGGCATCCTTTCTAATCATGGAGCTTTTGGGAAGGGTAAGGATAGAGTAGGTTTTCATCTTCCTCTACTACCCAAATGACTTTATTAATTCAAATCTTTGCATTCCAAGTCAAGGACTCTGTGGTAAGCAGCCTTAAAGATCTCCCCTAATGCCTTCTGATATCCACATCCATTCTGTCAATTGACTAGGGATGGGTTATTTGATGAATCAGATATGGCAAAAGGGATGGGATGTCACTTCTGAGCTTCAGTTATCAGGCACAGATTCCAACTAGGTTTCTCTTTCTCTATTTCCCTCCCTCCCTTCCACCCCTCTCTTTCCCTTCTCTAGAATTGGGGTGGCCTTATTCATGGTGAGACAGTGAAATCTCTTACTAATGGCCATAGCAGTGAGCTTGGAAACAGATTCTCCAGGCACAGTGAAACTGTAGAGATACAGACCAGCCGACAGCTTGACTGCAAACTCCAGAGACACCCCGAGCCAAAAATCACATGGCTAAGGATTCCTGACCCTCAGAAACTATAAGCTTTTTGTCTTAAGTCACTAAATTTTGCAGTAATTTGTTATGCAACAATAGATAGTGTAGGCTATTTCCATCTACACTGGGATAAACCTTTCCATTTATGAAGTAATTTTTTTTTTTAAGTGATGTTAAAAATTCTTTCACTTTATGAATGTCACTGAGTGAGTGTAGCTACACCTTTTCAGTAACCATGATCCAGGAGATTCAATAGAAAAAAAAGGTCCTATTCTTGTTTTCAGAATTTTAGTCATCTTATTTATCTCATGGTGTTTAGCACACATGGCAGGCACTAAAGTTAGGAACAATTTCTATAAAATATTGAAAAGGTTTTTACAGTCTATAATTATCATATCTATTATCATTCACTCTTCAAGTAATTCATGCTTCTTGCAGTAATCTACTGGATTGTTGAAGAGATAAAATGAATAAACATATATAAAAATTCAAAAAATAATTTTTTTATTAAAAAAATTCGAATGGTCCCTGAATTTTTATAATTACTATACATGTGTTCCTTCCTGTGTTATTTTGTTCTCTTCATCCTGACAAATAGGGATCTCAACCTGTCAACCTGTTACTGTAATCCTTACTTTTAATCCAGATTGTATTGGCCCAGAATTGTTCTCCTGAATTCTTATCATGATATTCTTCCTTAAAATATTGTATTTAATATTTAATATTAAATCTGAATTAAACTCAAGATTTTGGGCCTATCCTTCAATCAGGATCAATTTAGTGGAAAATATTCCAATTTAAATATAGTCTGCCTCTTAACTAAGATCATTTCAAAGCATTTTAACCACAAAGAGGAAATGTCAATAGTTGTCCGTCCTTTTATGAAAAAGGAAGCACTAATTAACTTAAGATCTACAGTGTCAATTAACCTGAAGCTGATAGAGAAGAAATATTAACAAACTAGATTTGAATGTGGACTCTGTCATGTAAGCAAAAAGTCCAAACTATACCACCAGTACAGTTTTGAATTACTGTATATTCTTTTTAAAAAAAATAGATTTTTCTTATTGTAAAAATTTAACAATATTTTATAATGATTCAATCAGAAAGTATTAAGGAAGCAAAGTTATAAAGGAACTAAAAAGTCATATAAATCTCTATATTGAAATTGGAAATAATCTTCCTAGTGTTTGGTCTGTACAAATGTTATATTCCATTCAATCTAAGGTACCATCAATTGTAGGTTGCTTCTTTATGTTATGATACATTAAGAAAGATAAAAATATGTTAAAACTATGATATGCTAGTTAAAACTACAATATATTAGGTTATGGTATACTAGTTTAACATCTAGTTGAATCTACGATAGATCCGTGCCTATGACATTTTTATTTTTATGTATTGAAAGGGATTTTTAGACATTTAGCAAATACTTTAACCACTTATCAGATTTGTATATGCAGAAAAAATATAAGTAAACAAATGGATTAAGATACTCCTAAAGAGTTTTAAATGAAATTGTATCTTAATTTTTTGTCTCAGAGTGGTCAATGTACATATTTTACCCCATAATATCTGTTGCAACTTCAAAAGTAAGATTATGCAGTGTTTCTTATAAGGTGTCTATTATCTCCCTATAAGTTATTGACACTCATTCTGCAAAATTTGATCCACATATACAGGCAACTGTAAATAAGTCTATTTTTCTATCTCATAGAAAATGACAAGATCCATTCAAATTTCAGAGATGTTAGGACATCAAAACAATGTATCATTAGTGTCCAGTCAGAAAATATGAAATAATGCCAGGGAATTTAACAGAAAGAACCTAATAGATAACTACTTAGAAAAATGTAAGAGAGGAAAAAAGGAAATACGTAGGTAAGACACCTGAAATGTAAACTCTGTTCTTGACAGCTAGTAATGTAGTATTCATGGGCTTCCATCTGCCTGCAGTGCAGAACATGAGAGTTTGATCCCTGGGTCAGGAGGATCCCCTGGAGAGGGAAATGGCACCCACTGCAGTATTCTTGCCTGGGAAATCTCATGGACAGAGGAGCCTGGTGGTCTATAGTCCAAGGGTTGCAGAGTCAGACACAACTTAGTGACTAAACAACAGCAACTCAATCTGGTATGCTTATATCAGCTTTTTGTTTGGAAGAGCAGGCTAACTTAAAATACAATGGTTTCACTATCAGACTCCATATTATTCATTGTTGTTATTGCTGTTCATTCGCTCAGTAGAGTCCAACTCTTTGCTCTCCCACAGACTCCAGCACTCCAGGTTTCCTGTCCTTCACTAGCTCCCAGAGTTTGCTCAAACTCATGTCCATTGAGTTGGTGATGCCATCTAAAAATCTCATCCTCTATCACCCTTCTCCTCCTGCCCTCAATCTTTCCCAGCATCAAGATCTTTTACAATGAGTTGGCTTTTCAGATCAAGAGGACAAAGTATTGGAGCTTCAGCTTCAGAATCAGTCCTTTCAAAGAATATTCTGGCTGATTTCCTTTAGGACTGACACCTTTGATCTCCTTACAGTCCAACGGACTCTCAAGAATCTTCTGCACCGCCACAGTTTGAAATCATCAGTTCTTTGGTGCTCAGCCTTTATGGCCCAGCTCTCACATTGTACATGACTACTGGACAAACACCATAGCTTTGACTAGATGGACCTTTCTTGGCAAAGTGATGTTTCTGCTTTTTAAGACCTTGTCTATGTTTTTCATAGCTTTTCTTCCAAGAAGCAAGCATCTTTTAATTACATAGCTGCATTTACTATCTGCAATGATTTTGGAATCCAAGAAAATAAAATCTATCACTGTTTTCATTTTACCCTCATTTGTTTGCCATGAAGTGATGGGACCAGATGCCATGATCTTAGGTTTTTGAATGTTGAGTTTTAAGCCAGCTTTTTCACTCTCCCCTTTCACCTTCATCAAAAGGTTCTTTAGTTCCTCTTCACTTCCTGCCATAACAGTGGTGTCATCTGCATATCTGAGATTATTGATACTATTCCTAGCAATATTGATTACTTTGAGGAAATATTTGTTAAGGATAATATTCGTTATGGAACATTTGTTAACCTTATCTGGTCTTTATTTCAGTGATTTGGACTCAATTTTGGCTGCATATACCTTTAGTATTTGGTTAAAAGTGACCAAAACTAAAAATATTTTACATATAAAAGGATTTATTGGCCTATGTAAGTCAAAAGTCTATTTTTAGATATAATTCTTTAGTGGATGAATCACGGTACTTAAAATGTTATTGGAATACTCTCTAAATTTATCTCACACTATACAATATCTGAGATGAGAGCTATTTGGAATGAAAGCAGGCACCTCTTTATTGATTTTTTATATAGTAGTCATATTTTAATTCTTTTTTAAAGCTTCAAATTTGGTAGGAAAAATCTTGACTTGCTGCTACTTTCACTTGAACTGGAAATGTGTCCCTCATTAAAAAAAAAAAAGATACATATTCTCTTCTCTGAAGTTGACAAAAATGTATATTGTTAAGTTTGGAGCCATTCATTATATAATCAAAAGTCAGAAAGAATGAGTCTACAGCAGCTATTCCAAAACCAAAGGCATTTTTGATTTTTGGTACCTGGTGAATTAGTTGCTAAGTCCTGTCCTACTCTTGCAACTCCATGGACAGTAGCCTGCCAGGATCCTCTGTCCATGGGATTCTATAGGAAAGAATACAAGAGTGGATTGCCATTTCCCTCTCTGAGAGATCTTCCTGAACCAGGAATCTAACCTGGGTCCCCTGCATTGCAGGCAGATTCTTTCCCAACTGAGCTAGGAGGGAAGCCCTTCCAACAATTTACTGAGTTCAGTTCAGTTCAGTTCAGCGGCTCAGTCACGTCCGACTGTTTGTGACGCCGTGCACTGCAGCACACCGGGCTTCCCTGTCCATCACCAACTCTGGGAGCTTGTTCAGACTCATGTCCATTGACTCAGTGATGGCTTCCAACGATCTCATCCTCTGTCGTGCCCTTCTCCTCCTGCCTTCAATCTTTCCCAGCATCAGGGTCTTTTCCAATGAGTCAGTTCTTCACATCAGTGGCCAAAGTATTGGAGTTTCAGCTTCAGCATCAGTCCCTCCAATGAATATTCAGGACTGATTTCCTTTAGGATGGACTGCTTGGATCTCCTTGCTGTCAGGAAGGGTTCTCAAGAGTCTTCTCCAACACCATAGTCCCAAAGCATAAATTCTTGGGAGTTCAGCTCTCTTCACAGTCCAACTCTTACATTCATATATGACCACTGGAAAAGCTATAGCTTTGACTAGGTGGACCTTTGTTGGCTAAGTAATGTCTCTGCTTTTTAATACCTTCTCTAGGTTGGTAATTTTGCTTCCAAGGAGTAAACGTCTTTTAATTTCATGGCTGCAGTCACCATCTGCAGTGATTTTGGAGCCCCAAAAAAAAGTTTCACTGTTTCCATCGTTTCCCCATCTGTTTACCATGAAGTGATGGGACCAGAGGCCATGATCTTAGTTTTCTGAATGTTGAGTTTTAAGCCAGCTTTTTCACTCTCCTCTTTCACTTTCAATAGGTTCTTTAGTTCTTCTTCACTTTCTGTCATAAGTGTAGTGCCATCTGCATATCTGAGGTTATTGATATTTCTCCTGTCAATCTTGATTCCAGCTTGTGCTTCATCCAGCTCAGGGTTTCTCATGATGCACTCTGCATATAAGTCAAATAAGCAGGGTGACAATATACAGCCCTGACATACTCCTTTCGCTATTTGGAACGAGTCTGTTGTTCCATGTCCAGTTGTAACTGTTGCATCTTGACCTGCATACAGGTTTCTCAGGAGGCAGGTAAGGTGGTCTAGTATTCCCATCTCCTGAAGAATTTTCCACAGTTTATTGTGACCCACACAGTCAAAGGCTTTGGCATAGT
>SJYX01013640.1:0-11789 GCA_006410675.1 Oreotragus oreotragus
GACGCTTACTCCTTGGAAGGAAAGTTTTGACCAACCTAGATAGTATATGCAAAAGCAGAGACATTACTTTGCCGACTAAGGTCCGTCTAGTCAAGGCTATGGTTTTTCCAGTGGTCATGTATGGATGTGAGAGTTGGACAGTGAAGAAGGCTGAGCACTGAAGAATCGATGCTTTTGAACTGTGGTGTTGGAGAAGATTCTTGAGAGTCCCTTGGACTGCAAGGAGATCCAACCAGTCCATTCTGAAGGAGATCAGCCCTGGGATTTCTTTGGAAGGAATGATGCTAAAGCTGAAACTCCAGTACTTTGGCCACCGCATGCAAAGAGTTGACTCATTGGAAAAGACTCTGATGCTGGGAGGGATTGGGAGCAGGAGGAGAAGGGGACGAGAGAGGATGAGATGGCTGGATGGCATCACGGACTCAATGGATGTGAGTCTGAGTGAACTCCGGGAGATGGTGATGGACAGGGAGGCCTGGCATACTGCGATTCATAGGGTCGCAAAAAGTCGGACACGACTGAGCGACTGAACTGAACTTTCATTACAGAGACTCCATTCTATGAATGAACTGAGCAAACAACTGCCCTATGACTGGGGTTTTGTGGAAGAAGGGAGAATTTTGTTGGCCATACTTGTCTGGATCTTAGCTACTGTAACTCACAGCTATGGTGTGTGTGTGAGAGAGAAATTCAAGTGCCTTGATCCTTCTATGAAGATACGATAACACTCAAATGGAAGCTGCATATAGTGAGAGCAGGTGTCCTTTCTGAACCTACTTAGAGTGGAATGTATTTTTCTGCTAATGGATAGTAAGAGAGGGAGCACTTTGGATTTAAACATCACAGGCTTTCAGCAACTTTACTGTTAATGTATTTTTCTGGAACAAATGTGTCTTTATTTGCTGCATGTCTTTTAAGGGCATTTTCTAGACACTAAATACTACTACTACTACTACTAGTTGTTTTAAAGTATCATTTTCAGTGGTTATTCTTATTTTGTGTAAGAGCTTGTCCATGGAATATGTCATGTTGCCATTTAAGATGTGGGAGGTTTGGTGTTTTCCTGGTGGCCCAGTGGTAAAGGATCTGCCTGGCAATGTAGGAGACAGGAGGTTTAATCCTTGGTCCAGGAGGATCCCACATGTCATGGGATGAATTAAACTGGTGCATCAGAACTATTGAGCCTGTGCTCTAGGGCCTGGGAACCACATATAGTAAGCCCATCCATTGCAACTTCTGCAGCCCGCATGCCTTAGAGCCTGTGCTCCCCAACAAGAGAAGCCACATCAATGAGAAACTTGTGCATCACAACTAAAGAGCAGCCCCCATGCACTGCAGCTAGAGGAAAGGCTGTGCAGCAACAAAGCCACAGTACAGCCAAAACAGAGTCAGAGGTTCCAGGAATAAAATTTTCTATCTACCTATCTGTTTCTACCTATCTACCCTGAAGTGTAGTTTATTTACAATTTTGTGTTAGTTTCAGGGGTATAGCTTAATGATTCAGTGTTTTTGTAGATTATATTCCATTACACATTATTATAAGACATTGGGTATAATTCCTTCTGCTATCCATTAGATTCTTTTGCTTATCAATTTTTGTATTCAGTTGTTTACATCTCTTACTCCGTACTCTTAATTGGTTGCTCCCTTCCTGCTGTTTGGTAAGCATAATTTTATTTATTGTTTATGTCTGTGAATCTGAGTCTATTTTGTATATAGATTCATTTGTATTATTTTTTAGATTCTACATATAAATGATGTAGTATTTTTCCCTTGTGTGACATATTTCACTAAGAATAATGCTTTCTAGTTCCATCCACATTGATGCAAATGCAAAATTTTATACTTTCTAAGGGTAAGTAATATTCCTTGTACATGTATCCTACATCTTCTTAACATAGTTATCTGTTTATGGGCACTATTCTATTTCCCAGATGACTTATTTTTTCTTCTGTGTCATTTAGTTAGCTATTCATTGTTTATAAATTGCTTTTTATCTCAAATTTAATTATTTTTCATGGGTTGATCTTTATAATTTCTAACTACATGTTATAATGATCAGTGTTTTTATCTATAACTTTTTCTTAATTTAATTAATACTTTTATTACCTCCTTTTAAAGCTCAGTACCTGGTAGACTGGTGATGGCTGTTTCATCACTTGCTATTTCAAGGGATTTCTTTTGCTCTTTTAATGAGAATGCTTCCTCTTCTTTTTCATTTCACTTAACTTTGCCTCTCTGAATTTAGGAGAAACAGTTCTGTATTGTGGTCTTGAAAGGGTGTTTTTATATGTGAGTATCCCTGTGTAGACATGTTTTCAATGTCTTTGGTATGAAGACTGATTTAGAAATGGATGTCCATCATGTCTTCCATCAGGATGTGTGTGCTGGGTGTTATCACCTTGATAGGGGGCATTGTTGCTGCTTAAGTGTCTAACTCAGAAGGATGTAAGGTGGGATTCCGTTTCTGCTCCAAGCTGTTGCCACTCTATCACAGGCAGGGTCTATTCACTGCTTGCTGGAGTAGAAGCCCTGAGAGTTAGGCTTGATCAGGCTATTTTCACAGTAACTATTTTCCTTTCACCATGGGTGGAGAGTACTGAAGTCAGTGAGGTATGTGTGCTCACAGAGGTCCTATACACCACCTGTGTAGGCATGCTCATGTGCAGCCTAAACTTGTGTCCTCTCCCTTGTGTGGTTGTCCAGATATAATCTGAGTCTGTCATGTGGAGTAGGTGAGGCCAGAGTACTTAGCCAGCTGGGAGAGGGACTATGGCACACTCATCCTGCTGACTTTTGAGACAATGTCTAAGTGTCAACATTGGTGGGGGTCATCTCTTCCAGACCACACTCAAGGTCTCAATCATATGCATCATAGCTATGGAGAAACCATAGCTTTGATTATATACATCTTTGTTAGTAAAGTGATGGTTCTGCTTTTCAATACACTGTAGGTTTCTCATAGCTTTCTTTCCAATGAGCAAGCATCTTTTAATTTCATGGCTGTAGTCATCATCCAAAAGAAGATAAATTCTGTCACTGCTTCCCCTTTTTCCCTTCTATTTGCCATGAACTGATGGGACCAGATGCCAAGATCTTAGTTTTTTGTGTTTTGTTTTTCTTTTTTTAAATGTTGAGTTTCAAGCTACCTTTTTCACTTTCCTCTTTCACCCTCATCAAAAGGTTCTTTAATTCCTCTTCACTTTCTGCCATTGAGTGGTATCATCTGCATCATTGAGGTTATTGATATTTCTCCCAGCAATCTTGATTCCAGCTTGGGATTTATCCAGCCTAGTATTTCACATGTTGTACTGTGCTTATAAGTTAAATAAGCAGGCTGACACTATACAACTTTGTTATACTTCTTTACCAAATTTGAATTAGTCAGTTGTTCCATGTCTGGTTCTAACTGTTGCTTCTTGACCTACATGCAGGTTTCTCAGGATGCAGGTAAGGTGGTCTGTTACTCCCATCGTTTTAATAATTTTACACAGTATGTTGTGATTCACACAGTCAAAGGCTTTTGCACAGTCAATGAAGCAAAATTTTTTTTCTGGAATTCCTTTGCTTTGTCTATTATCCAATGAATGTTGGAAATTTGACCTCTGGTTTCTCTGCCTCTTCAAAACCCAGGTGTACATCTGGAAGATCCTGGTTCATGTACTGCTGAATCTTAGCTTGAAGGATTTTTGAGCATACCCTTACTAGCATGTGAAATGAGTGCAATTGTGCAGTAGTTTGAACATTCTTTGGCATTGCCCTTCTTTGGGATTGGAGTGAAAACTAACATTTTTCAGTGCTGTGGTCACTGCTGAGTTTTCCAAATTTACTGATGTATTGAGTGCAACTTTTTTTAAAATTTATTGTTATTATTATTATTATTTTACTTTATTTTACTTTACAGTACTGTATTTGATTTGGCATACATTGACATGAATCCGCCATGGGTGTACATGAACTCCCAAACATGAACCATTTTAACAGCATCATCTTTTAGGATTTTAAATAACTCAGCTGGAATTCCATCACCTCCACTAGCTTTGTTCACAGTAATGCTTCTTAAGGCCCACTTGGCTTCTCACTTTAGGATGTCCAGCTCTAGGTGAGTGACCATACCGTTGTGGTTACCTGGATGACTGTGACCTTTTTTGTATAGTCTTCTGTGTGCCACTTCTTACTCTCTTCTGCTTCTGTTAGATCCTTACCATTTCTGTTTTTCATCATGCTCATCCTGGCATGAAATATTCCCTTGATATCTCCAATTTTCTTGAAGAGCTTTTTAGTCTTTCCCATTCTATTGTTTTCCTCTATTTCTTTGCATTGTTCGACTAAGAAGGCCTTCTTTTCTCTCCTTGCTATTCTCTGGCACTCTGTATTCATTTAGGTTTATCTTTCTCTTTCTCCCTTTCCTTTTGCTTTTCTTGTTTTCAACTATTTGTAAAGCCTCCTCAGACAACACCTTGCCTTTTAAATTTCTTCTTCTTTTTGCTGGCTGTATAGAGCTTATTCATCTTTGGCTGCAAAGAACATAATCAATTTGATTTCAGTATTGACCATCTGGCAATGTTCTTGTATAGAGTGGTCTCTTGGGTTCTTGGAAAAGGGTGTTTACTATGATCAGCATGTTCTCTTGACAAAACTCTGTTAGCCTTTGCCTGCTTCATTTTCTACTCCAAGTTCAAACTTGTATGTTATTCCAGATTACTTTTTTGACTTTCTACTTTTGCATTCTAATCCCCTATGATAAAAAGGGCATCTCTTTTTGGCGTTAGTTCTAGAATTGGTTGTAGGTCTTCATAGAACAGCCAACTTCAGCTTGTTTGGCATCAGTGTTTGGGGCATAAACTTGGGTTATTTGATGTTGAGTAGTTTGCCTTGGAAACAAATTAAGATTATTCTTCATTTTTGAGGTTGCATCCAAGTACTGCACTTTTAACTCTTGTTGATTATGAGGGCTACTCCATTTCTTCTAGGGAGGGATTTTTGCCCACAATAGTATATATAATGGTCATCTGAATTAAATTCACTGAACCTGTTCATTTTAGCTCACTAATTCAGTCCTTCCATCTTTAGCTTGACCATGTCCCATTTACCTTGATTCATGACCTAACTTTCTGGGTTCCCTTGCAATACTGTTCTTTAGAGTATCAGACTTTACTTTCACCACCAGAAACATCCACAATTGAGGGTTGCTTCTGCTTTGGCCCAGCCACTTCATTCTTTCTGCAGCTGTTAGTTATAGCTCTTGTTTCTTCCCCAGTGGCATATTGGACACCTTCTGACCTGTGGGGTTCATCTTCTAGTCTCACATCTTTTTGCCTTTTCATACTGTTTATGGAATTCTCTTGGCAAGAATACTGGAGTGGGTTGCCATTTCCTCCTCCAGCAGACCTTATTTTGTCAGAACTCTTCACCATGAGCCATACATCTTGGGTGGTTCTGCAAGGCACGGCTAATAGCTTCATTTAGTTATGTAAGTCCCTTTGTGGCAACAAGGCTGTGATCCAGGAAAGGGATATTAATTTTGTTTTTCCTTAAAATTGTGTCAATTATCTAATGAGGTTCTGTAAAAAATTCTGCAGTAAATTTTCCTATAATTTCCCGTCTCAATGTTTCAATTTATTTTTAATATCAATTATGCCTTAGGCTGAAGAATATTATATAATGTGGATGATGGTCCTCTTGATTAATAAGATAAGAATGTGTTTCCGTACCTGCACCACTTTAATCATAAACTCTTTTCCTGGTGCACATTTTTCATAAGTGCTCTCAGATTGCTTTCATTTGATTTACTAATTTTTCCTAAAATTTGTAATTTTTGTATTGTGCTCATTGTTTCTGATTAGGTCAGTCATAGTGGGCCTAGGTTTAAAGAAAATGATGTCTATATTATTTCCTGTCATGATAAAGGATTGAATGCTTATGTGTAAGTGTTGTGGGAGGGACAAGGCAATAGCGTCTTGATGAAAGAGACAAAAGAATGATAAATACTGATCTAAAGTGTGGTTCAAAATATATTATAATGTAATAGTATTTAATTCAATCTGTGTTCAACAAACCCAAGGAATATCACATCATATCTGCAAGTAGCTAAGTGGTATTGTGTCCAGTTTCATAAGAATATATATAGATTTCGATATGTGTATAGATACAGTCTATAGATATAGTCAGGTTCATTAGGAGAGAATGAAAATTCAATAAGTCCCTTTATATAGTTCCTATATATAGTACAGGCTATATATCTTCTTAATATACACTTGAGAACTTACATTCATTATCAACGAGTGAAAATAATAGATGACTAAAAAGTGAATGAGAAAAGAGAATTAGGTCGTGAAATTAAAGATTTTTGCTAATATCTCAGTTTTATAATAGGAAGTAGGTAGTAGTTGCTGTATTTCTAATTCCACAAACACTGTTCTGGGAAATGAATTAAGTTGGTTGAAGTCAAATGTCTTGCCATAACTTTAAGAAGTGATGCTGAGCCTGGATGCACAGTGAAAATGAAGAACTGTTAATGACCTCTCAAATAAAATTAAAAGACATATCTTTTTACAGAATTCCAATTATTGAGCAATTTCTATAGCAAGGAGAAACTAAAAATTCTACATCAAAATGAAGTTAAGAATTCTGGATATCTACAAAATAATGTGGATGCTATGAGTAGACTTGCTATTGTCCTTGTTTTTGCTCTTGATATGTTAAATATAATTGCATTTGTTAATTTCTTTTTAGTATAACTTTAGAAGCTCAGTTGGTAAAGAATCTACCTACAGTGCAGGAGACCCGGGTTTGATACCTGGGCTGGGAAGATCCCCTGGAGAAGGAAATGGCAACCCACTCCAGCATCCTTGCCTGGAAAATCTCATGGACACAGGAGCTTGGTGGGCTGCAGTCCATGGGGTTGCAAAGAGTTGGGCATGACTGAACGACTAACACTTACTTACTCACTTAGAATGAAAGTAATAAATTTCAATATATAAGCTTACAGTTTTACTTTCATTAAATTTTTTGCCAGTATTTTTCCTTGGCAAGCCATATTTCTAACCCAAGTAGAAAATCCCTTGAAAATGAAGTTTGTATTTTGTCACAAGAGGATGGGAAACTTATCATAATTTTTCCAACTGGAATAAATTGGAGGAGTGTATCTATGGGGCAAACATGCTTGAGGTCTCAGAAACAGCTAGTCTCTTTTCAGCTTCTTGCCTTTGCCAGCAAACTTCCGGTAACAAAACAGGCAACACTTTGTGATGACAAATGCAGCAGTTGCTACACAGGCTAGCAGAAACCCAATCACGTCCAGAGAGTGGTACTGGAGCCAGGTGAGGTTGTGGATAGCTGGTCGCAGGTGCTTGGCTCCTTTGTGGCGCATGACGAACTCAATCCAGAAGACTGCTAGGTCTAGGGGCTTTACAGGCCGATCATGATGAATGGCTGATAACCTCATCACATTCTCTTTGTAGCTGAAGGAAAATCAAACAGACATTGATATATAGAATGAGCTATAATTGAAAATGTGTGAAATTTTCTTGCAGATGGAAACAAAGAATGCTTCACAGACTTAAAGAAAAATAGATAATTTTCCTGTGAGGTGATTCTTGATATCTTAGCTTAAGAGCTAGGACTTCTTAAATGTATAGCATTTCAAGCTACAAAGGAAAGAAAGAAAATGAGAGGGGTTTGTGCAGTCTAAAGAATGGAATGAATTAAGTCCCAAAAGGAAAGAAAACAACAACAACAAAAATCATGGTTTGTTGCTCAAAGTTTGAATTATCTAGTAAAGCCCTGATAGAAACGTGTTAAAATGCTGTCATAATCCAGAGATAGCAGGAAAGTCTATGATGAGGTTCCAAGATATGTCCAGGCAGGGCTGATCTTACCTTAGTGAAATAGTGTTCCAAAGTGTTGAAGTGGATTGTCTGTGTTTGACTCCTGATTCTGACATTTATCTTGTTGGCTGCTTTTTTATTCTTTTTGTCCCACAGTTTTATTTGCTTTAAGTTTATTAAATTTTTTAAAACATTTTTATTTTTATATTGGAGGGGCAGTTCATGATATAATTGATTCCTCAGTTTTTCATTTTTCCATGGAATGGAATAGTACCTTATCTGATTATTTTGAGATAATTTTTTTGAGATATTTTGAGAATATTGTAATGATTCTTTAGGCATTTCTAGCATGTTGTATACTTGCAGCAAATATTTGCTAGCATTGTTGTGGTGCTTGTTCTAAAAGACTCTGGAGAAGGCTCAACATTTTACTTCCAGGCATTGCAATTACATTCATTTCTACTGTTGAAATGATAATAGACTAATAGACAAGAAAGAAGGGAGAATAAAGAAATATAGCTCAAGAACTCTAAATCACAAAGTGTTACAAGATGACACTGTAAGCAATAGCAATGGAGGCAACTTCCTTCCCTTTTCTGTCAAAGCAGAGGAGGCACACTGTGTTTTTGAGAGGACTTCAGTAATCTGGAAACAAATGGTCAGAGTAAAAATCATATTGATTATATTCTTTGCACCCAAAATGGAGAAGTTCTATATACTCAACAACAACAACAAAAAAAAAGAGAAGAAATAAAGAAGGCAATGTGGTTGTCTGAGAATTCTTTATAAATAGCTGAAAAAAGAAGAAAAGCAAAAGGCAAGGAAGAAAAGGAAAGCTATACCCAACTGAATGCAGAGTTCCAAAGAATGCAAAGTGCCAGGCCATTTAAGTGAACAAAGCAAAGAATTAGAGGAAAACAATAGAATGGGAAAGACTAGAAATCTCTTTAAGAAAATTGGTGGTATCAAGGGAACATTTCATGCAAGGATGGGCAAAATAAAGGATAAAAATGGTAAGGACCTAACAAAAGCAGAAGAGACTAAGAAGAGGTAGCAAGAATATACAGAAGAACTATACGAAAAAAGGTGTTAATGATCTGGATAATCACAATGGTGTAGTCACCTAAAGCTTAAAAATCAACAATCTAAAAAATAAGATCATGGAATCCTCTCCCATCACTTCATAGTAAATAGAAGGGCGAAAAGTTGAAACAGAGATAGATTTTATTTTCTTAGGTTCCAAAATCACTAGGGATGGCGACTGCAGCCATGAAATTAAAAGATACTTGTTCTTTGGAAAGAAAGCTATAGCAAACCTAGACAGCGTATTAAAAAGCAGAGACATCACTTTGCTGACAAAGACCCACATAGCCAATGTACATTTTTTCAAGTACAGATGTGAAAGTTGGGCCATGAAGAATGCAGAGCACTGAAGAATTGATACTTTTGAATTATGGTGCTGGAGAAGACTCTTGAGAATCACTTGAGGAGACCAAACTTGCAAGGATATCAAACCAGTCAATCCTATAGGGAATCAACCATGAATGTTCATTGGAAGGACTGATGCTGAAGCTCTGATACTTTGGCCACGTGATGCAAAGAGCCAACTCATTAGAAAAGACCTTGATGCTGGGAAAGATTGAGGGCAAAAGGAGGAGTGGGCAGCAGAGAATGAGATGGTTAGATAGCATCACCAACTCAATGGGCATGAGTATGAGTAAACTCCAGGAGACAGTGAAGGACAGGGAACCCTAGCATGCTGCAGTCCACTGGGTCACAAAGAGTTGGCTACAACTTAGTGACTGAACAACTGCCACAACAATGGTAACAACAGCATGTTACTAAACATAATATGTAACAGATTATGAATATTCAGTATATAGCAGGTAATAAATCATCTTCATTTTTTGACACCAGTTTTACATTATTAAGTAAAAATCAATAAAGATATTAGAGAGATGTACGTTTATATAAAATTGGCAAATGGAAGGTTTATTTCTTTAAAAAAAGAGAAAAATAATGTAATATTTTTGCTGTTCATTTAAACAGTGGAAACAGTGGCTGACTTTATTTTGGGGGGCTTCAAAATCACTGCCGATGGTGATTGCAGCCATGAAATTAAAAGATGCTTACCTCTTGGAAGGAAAGTTATGACTAACCTAGATAGCATATTAAAAAGCAGAGACATTACTTTGTCAACAAAGGTCTGTCTAGACAACGGTATGGTTTTTCCAATAGTTAGGTATGGATGTGAGAGCTGGACTATAAAGAAGGCTGAGTGCCAAAGAATTAATAGTTTTGAACTGTGGTGTCGGAGAAGACTCTTGAGAGTCCCTTGGACTGCAAGACAATCCAACCAGTCCATCCGAAAGGAGCTCAGTCCTGGGTGTTCATTGGAAGGACTGATGTTGAAGCTGAAACTCCAATACTTTGGCCATCTGATGTGAAGAGCTGACTCATTTGAAAAGACCCTGATGCTGGGAAAGATTGAGGGCAGGAGGAGAAGGGGACGACAGAGGATGAGATGGTTGGATGGCATCACTGACTCAATGGACATTAGCTTGGGTAAACTCTGGGAGTTTGTGATGGACAGGAAGGCCTGGAATGCTGCAGTTCATGGGGTCGCAAAGAGCTGGACATGACTGAGTGACTGAACTGAACTGAACTGAATATAATATTTTTGCTGTTCATTTAGGACCATAGCTGTGCTAAGATTAAATTTACATAACACTGCTTATAAAACACAGATATACACTGTGCTACTGTTACTGACAAATTCTCAAAATGTTTTCTTTATAAGGACATTATAAAGACATATACATCATATTTGTTATATTAATTTAATTGTGTTACTGAAATTCATGTATATTCTGAAGTGATTTCATAAATTTGGCTTTTAAATAATAATATCTCAAAATATCTGTTCAAATAAGACAAAAATAAGGACAATGAAAGGAACTCAGATTATACCTACCTTTGTAAATAGTATCTACATAGCTGTCATTGAACAAATTAGTATGTTCTAGTTGTTTACCATTTATCAGTGATGGAACCAAAATATTATTAGAGACTTGCAGACATAGAGGACAATTTATTGGTTACCATATTTGGGGGAGTAGAAATATATGGGTGGGGGAGTAGGAGGCAAAAACTGAGAAATATATAAGCTCAAGGATGCACTGTACAACACTGGAAATAGAACCAATATTTTCTACTAGGTTTATTATTATTATTTTTTACTACTACCTACCTTTCTCTACTTGTATCACTCTCATCTGTACAACATATACTTTTCAAAGCATTTTGGAATGAGGCAATATGCATTAACTCATTCAGTTCTCTAAGTATGAAGTGAGGAAGAAGTATTACTGTGCCCCTTTTATAGATAAAGAATCTAAGGACATTCCAAAGCAATGACACTAGAAGGAAGCATATTGTCTAAACCAAAGCCAGTGCCTGTGTAGGGTCCAACTTGAAGGGTCTACTAGTTTTAAATGGAAAATAATATTTAAAAATTATGTAAAATTTTAAAAGAGAACTATCCCAACATATCACTTCCAAGTCGATTATGTTTAAATTTTATAATTCTTCCAAACAAGACAGAAATGGTAACAATCAAAAAGCCTAAGAATATACTTACATTTATAAATATATCTTCATAGTTGAAACTGGCTAATTAGAAAGTACTAGCTATTTACCATTTATCAGTGATTGGGTCGAAATATTAAAATAGAAAAGTTGGAAGATATTGAATGTAATGGGAATTTCAGATCGCTTATATCAAGGTTGTTTACTGAAAATAAATTGTTAGAAGAGATTAAAACATTTTTAGAATTCACTCGCTGAAAGAAAGTAAAGTGGACATCTATGTTTCCCTACTTTAACTTCATTCTCAAACTTCTTAATTTCTCTATTACCATTTCAGTGATTCTTCTCATTCTAATGATTAGATCTTTCAAA
>SJYX01013642.1:0-57418 GCA_006410675.1 Oreotragus oreotragus
TAAACGCAAAGACTAAAGGGAAGATTTACAATGAGCGTTGGTTGCTGCCGCTGCTGAGTCACTTCAGTCCTGTCCGACTCTGCGCAGCCCCCTAGACGGCAGCCTACCAGGCTCCGCCGTCCATGGGATTTTCCAGGCAAGAGGACTGGAGTGGGTTACCATTGCCTTCTCTGAATGAGCGTCAGAGAAGGGTGTTAAATTAGTCAAGGCTCTGGTTTTTGAAACGGGTTCACAATCCTAATTCAAGCCAGCCTCAGCATGGTGTCAGCAATGTCTTCAGGACTTGGCTCCCTCAGGTGCCCTTCTGCTTTGCTGCTGCTGCTAAGTCGCTTCAGTCGTGTCCGACTGTGTGCGACCCCATGGACAGCAGCCCACCAGGCTCGCTGGTCCCTGGGATTCTCCAGGCAAGAACGCTGGAGTGGGTTGCCATTTCCTTCTCCAGTGCATGAAAGTGAAATAGCTCAGTCGTGTCCAACTCTTCACGATCCCATGGACTGTAGCCACCAGGCTCCTCCGTCCACGGGCCTCTCCAGGCAAGAGTACTGCAGTGGGCTGCCATTGCTTTCTCTGGCCCTTTTGCTTTGCATTCCTCTTTATCAGCTTCATTCTCAGGCAGGCATCTGCAGGTGGTGATCCCATAACTCCATGCTTCCAGTCTACCGATTTAGAAACCTCGGCAGAAAGCAAGCGTCTCTTCCCAGCCAACTCCAGAACACCCGGGGCGGCCTTTCACTCAGCCGGCAATGGTCACATGTTCTTCTCTCAACCAATCGCTGTGGCCACGTGGACACACCGGCTGGCTGACTGCGCATGCGTTCACGTGCAGAGCCCGGGGATGAAGGCAGCCCCGTCAAAATCATGAGCTGAGGGGGAAGGGATGGTTCTTCAAGGGAAAATGGGGTGGATCACCTGGTAGGGAGGAACGCGCTGGGCAAGTAAAAAAACAACCGCAGGGGTTGTGCTGAGGGCAGCTCCGGGGGGCTCCCAGGCAGGGGCCTCAGAGATGAGAGGAACACAGCAGGAGGCAGAAAAGAAGCCCAGGAGGTGGCGACATGAAGTCCTTGTTCTAATTCCAGCTCTTTCTGTACCTACCAACGTGACTTTGAACAAGTCATTGAGCCTCCCTGTGCCTCAGTTCCTCCAGTATAACAGGGAATAATAATTTAAATAATAGTAACAACAACAACAAAAACAGGTTTCTCTGAGGGTCATGATATGATTGAATTGGATGAGATCATAGACATAAAAGCCTTTTGAAATGCTAAGTGAAAAAGATTTATAAATATCAGAGTGTATTTGAGGCAAGGGACTCATTTCAGCAGAGACAGGAGACAGGAACAAGTAGGGTGCGTAGAGCGAATAGTAAGCAGGTTGGACTGCTTAGACAGGAAAGCCAGGACGACAAATGCAAATGCTTACGTCCAGCGACCCCACACACATCAAGACTGAAAAGCCGCCTCAGTAAGGTGGTGTTTTCCTTCTTTGGATGGTAATGGGGAGAGGGTTCTTTTATTTTTTTTAATTGGAGGAATATTGCTTTGCAATGTCGTCTTGGTTTCTGCCATACAACCACTTGAATCCGTCTTAATTATATATATATTTTTAAAGGTATATAATTATATACATATATTTACATATACATGTGTGTACATGTGTGTATACATACATATATACATATATGTGCATATGCTGCTAAGTCACTTCAGTCCTGTCTGACTCTGTGCGACCCCGTAGACGGCTGCTCACCAGGCTTCCCCGTCCCTGGGATTCTCCAGGCAAGAACACTGGAGTGGGTTGCCATCTCCTTCTCCATNATACATATATTTACATATACATGTGTGTACATGTGTGTATACATACATATATACATATATGTGCATATGCTGCTAAGTCACTTCAGTCCTGTCTGACTCTGTGCGACCCCGTAGACGGCTGCTCACCAGGCTTCCCCGTCCCTGGGATTCTCCAGGCAAGAACACTGGAGTGGGTTGCCATCTCCTTCTCCATATATGTGCATATACATGTATACATATATAATTGTATACATATATATATCCTCTCCCTGGTGAACCTCCCTCCCTTCCCCCATCCGTCTCTTGCAGGTCATCACAGAGCACCAGGCAGAGCTCCCTGTATTATACAGCAGCTTCCTGCTAGCTAGCTATTTTACACATGATAACGTATATATGTCATGTACATGCTCAGTCATGTCTGACTCTTTGCAACTCCATGGATTGTAGCCTACCAGGCTTCTCTGTCCATAGGATTTCCCAGGTGAGAATACTGGAGTGGGTTGCCATTCCCTCCTCCAGGGGATCTTCCTGACCCAGGAATCGAACCTGCATCTCCTAGGGCTCTTACATTGGGAAATTCTTTACCAACTTAAGCCACCTGGGAAGCCCATATCAATGCTACTTTCTCAATTCGTCCCACCCTCTCCTTTCCCGGGTGTGACCACAGGTTTATTCTCAACGTCTGTGTCTCCATTTCTTCCCTTTCTGAAGGCTGTGAGTTGGTGCCTGGAAAGGAGCCCCAGGTAATTCCAGTTAGGCAGGACTTCCCGTGAACGGTCAGCTTTCTCAGGGGAAGGTGTGGATGGGGTTGGGAGGCTGGCTCTGCCCCTGGCCAGTGTTTGGTTTCTGGGAGGCCCCTTCCCCTGTCCACCACCAAAGAAATCACAGCAACAGGTGGGGAGCGGAGAGCTGGGAGAGCCAGGCCAAGGTCCCCAGAGGGTGGGGCAGGGGTGAGGACGACGGGAAAGTAGCAGGTGGAACTCGGACAGTTACAGCTTTCACGGAGGACCAGCCCTGATTGGGGAAAATCACTTTTGTTTACTAACCAGTTCACTGGGCCCTTCAAGTTGAGCTCCATTGCCAGCTTATACCTGCAGAGTATTTCTCAGTTCATGAGGATGTGGGGAGGGTGCTGGGCAGAGTGGAAAGAGCAAAGCCCCTTTCCAGACTGTCTATATTGTCTGGAAACAGTTCTGGCCTGGGAACCTAGAGATACAGATGTCTCCTAACAGTGAGGGAGTTGGTGGGCAGTTCCCCTGCTCTCTAACTTCCTTAGATAAATTCAGGGCAATAGTGAGCAATGCTCATCCAGAAAAGAACGAGAGGTAGATGCTGGGAGACTCTGCTTCTGGCCTGGCTTGAAGACAAACTCTGGGGACCCCCCTGGCCCCAATAATCCCATACATCTGTGTGTAGTCACTTCAGTCTTGTCCAACTCTTTGTGACCCTATGGACTGCAATCTACCAGGCTCCTCTGTGCATGGGATTCTCCAGGCAAGAATACTGAAGTGGGTTACCATTTCTTCCTCCAGGGGATCTTCCTGACCCAGGGATTGAACCTGCGCCACCTGGGTCTCCCACATTGCAGGCGGATTCTTTATCACTGAGCTGTTGAGAAAGCCAGGCTTACCCAAAGGAGTTTCCAGAAAGGAATAAGAATGAAGATAAAGAGCCACTTACTTGCTTGGAACACTTAACAATTTAAAAAGGAACTTCTAATAATCCATCCCCACCCCCATCCCCCGCCAGTGATTCAGGTAGACAGATTTTATTCCAGAAGCAGTTCAGAAAGTGTCTGTCGTTTGTTCAAGATTCCAACTGCTGACACATGGGAGCACCAAAACCAGAATCTGCTCCTTCCAGCTCCCAAGTTCAGCGCTCCATTGCTATGGAGTCTGAAACCCTACAACGCTGGCACCCTGCCCTGGAAAGCCTGTTTGGGGTCTTCCGGCCCTAACTCAAGAGCTTTGGGACTGGTTAATGGAGTACAGGGTAAGGAGTCTGAAGGCAGTCTTGGATCTGCCTGTGGCTCAGGTGACTCGCTCTGGGCTCTCGTCTTATCACCTGCAAAATGGAAGTGGCGTGATCCACTCAGCCCACCCATCAGAGGCGCTGAAGCCTCAGTAGCTGAGTGTTGCAAGTCTTTTGAAGAGTCCCCTGGGCTGTTTGCACAAGACAGAAAGGTTTCCCAGCTTCAGTCACTCTGACTCCTCTGCCCTTAGCAGTAGATGCTCCCTGCATCCCTGGTGAGGGAGATGAGTCATCTCTCATCTCGGCTGTTGCTAGGTTCATTTGCTCAGGAGCCCTCTTAGGGAGCCGAGTTTCACGGCTTCTGTCCTGGGCACGCTGCCCAGGGGCCCATTTTGCTGGGAGGATGAGCCACGGTGGGGGTGGAGGGGAGAGCAGCTCCACAGGTGAGCAGAAGAGATAGCCAGCTCCGAGCCTCAGAAATGTAAAATGGTCTCTTGGGAGTGTGCAAAGACCTGATCTGTGGGAGATCAAAGTCAGGAACGTACTGCTCCTCCAGAATCAAAGGCTCCTTGCTCTAAGGAACAGACAGCCCAGATTCCCTCTTCGAGAAGAGCCAAGCATAACAATGGAAGGTGAGTGGCCGTCCCCACCACCCCAGGCTGGATGGGGTGGGGGCTGGCTGCCTGAGTTTGCAAACATCTGCACCTGGCTGGGCTGCACCTGCCAGGTCAGGACTGACCTGAAAGTAGCGGGTGCGCCTCCTCCTCTGATTTCCCATCGTTTGTTTGCAATGGGGTTGGTCCCACTGAATCCTGTGCATCTCTGCATCCTTCCTTCCTTCCTGCTTGTGGATTGGCTGAGGGACGGGGTGGCGGAGGGAGCTTCCAGTTCCAGTATTTCTGCTCCTTCCCTCTGTGACCTTGGGCCTGTCCTCACCTAGCCAAGATCACCCAACAGTACTGTGGGTTCAGACCTGATGTCCCGTTCACTGTTGGGGAGCTGTGGGCTTCGTCAGGACAATGGGTGCGACCTTGACCTTCCCACAGGAATAAGCCATTCGTGTGTGACAGTTGGCGGCTTTCGTTGGAGCACAGAGGAGGGAGAAACCTGAGACTTCCACAGCAAATTCAGTTCCAACTAGGTTTCTTGTGTTAAAGATCAGATTTCTTTTATTATTAAAATGGAGGCTAGCAAGAGTGATGGTCCTCAGCTCTCCATCCCTAGTCCCCACCTATTCAGGTGTCCTTAAGCACACCCACCTAGCATCAAGGCAGGAGAAGCCCCTCTTCTTCTTCAAGGCTTGGAAGGATGCCCTTGACTCCACCCTCTCGCACATCTTCAAGACCTTGCCCATGGGTCATATTCCACCTCTTCCTCCACAGGCAAGCCTTCCTTTCAGTCAACAAACCTGCTCAACAAACTCCATCCTATCCAATAAACAAACTAGAGCTCTTTTCCCCAGCTCTCTTTGGCTAAGACCCAATCTCTCTCCTCTTATCCGTTTTTCGAAAGACTTGTCTACACCCTGGGATTCCATTTCCGTACCTTCTTCTGGCTGCAGACCTCACTCCTCTACCAAAACTCCTCTTGCCAAAGTGATTGGAAATTTTCATTGCCAAATTCAAACCTTTTTTTTTTTCATACCTCTTTACTAAAATGATGAGTTGAAAATCCATTCTTCTTAAGATTTTAGATTACCTTAATTTTTCTGATTCCCTACTCCTTTAGCCGTCCTAATATCTGATTAATTATTTCTTCATCTTCTGGGCGGGGACCTACTCTTCTACCCACTCATGAAATACAGGCATTCTAGAGTTTTGTCCTATACTCCTAACCTTATTCACTCTCTGAGTGTTTCAACTCTCACATAATATAAATGAATAACTCTCAAATCAATATATACAGCCCAAAACTTTTCCCTGAGCTTGACATTTGTATAACCGATGATGGGCTAGATAGTTACCTGGATAGACGGCTCAGCACATTCAACAAGCTCATCATCTCCTCGCAGAGCAGTATTTTCTCCATCACTAATCTTAGTTGCTGGCATTTCCATACACCTGTCATCAGGCCAGATCTGAGAATCCACCCCCCTCTACCCAAAGGCCACCAAGCTTTAATTCCTGTTAGTTGTGTGCTCTTAAAAAAAAATAAAAAAATAAAAACTCAAAATTTGTACCATCCTCTCTACCTTTCCTATCCCAACTCTAGTTCATTTGCCCATAAACACAAAACAACCTCCCAACTGATCTCCCCACCTCGAATTGTATTCCTCTCAAATCCATCCTGTATAGACACACACATACACACCCACACCCCCACCCCCACCAGCTCCACCACCACCATCACCACCAGGTGCTTTTCTGGGTACTACACTCAGCATCTCAGCATCCACCCTCCATAGCTGTGAACTCTGAGCATCTGAGCTTTATCTCAGTTTATTGTGAGCATCCATTAGCAAGCTGTGTCCTAAGGTCATTGCTTCTTCACAGTCATATGAATATCGAAGAGACCACATTAAGATCTACATTACAATAGGGCAGAGAATGTCATTTCCTGGAAGAGTTTTTCAAGGAAAGACCGACTAGGTTTATTCAGCATTTAAGTTCACAAACTCTAAGACAGAAACTCCCTAAGAAACAGCTGGTCAGAATTAATTTTTTTTTTTTTTTATCCAGACCCTACAGATAACTCCGTTTCTTAATAAGTTCTTATAGGTTGAAAAAGGATATTGGTGTCAGGCATATACAGATCAGGATATTCTTTATAACCTCCCCCAGTGGGCACTAGACGCTGGTTCCTCAGGCAATAGTCTGGGTCAGGCACACTTTCAGGATGGCGAAGTACTGGTGTAGACAAAAACACGTCTTCTATTAAGATCCTAGAGAAATATGCTTAGAATAGTACCAGGAAAAGGACAAAACAGCCTCCATAGAACTATATGGGGGTGGACAAACTCGATTCAGAGAAAGAGAGTTATCCATAGGAAAGCTTGCAAGACTCCACACTGAGAACTTTTCACAGGCTAAGAGTCATAAAGACTGAAGTTCCCATGTGATTCTGATTTAGAGCTCTCACATAGGGCTGACAGCAACTGGGACTCATACGCTAGATTCATAACCACGGATCAGCCACCTGGCAAGATGTCCTTCTCTATTATTCCTGATTTAAAAAATTGTTTCAGTTTTCTATCTGCCAGGGGACTGGCAGGAACAGCTAGGTCAAATTTTCTCTGGGGAACACGCGGTCCAGCATTTTAAAGGATTCTGGGGTCTATTGCTTCTCCAAGAAGCCATCTAGGTGTTCACTGTTGGGAAATCCTACCAGTGCTCAAAAGCAAAGTGAGGTGAATCTGACAGTCAGCTGGGAGCAGGACAGGCTCACAAAGCTCAGACTCGAGGCACTGCAGCAAATGTTAGAAGATGACAGTGATGAGTGTCTGACTCTACAGCTTGCAGGCACATTCCTGGCAGGTGTGGTCCCCAGGCAAAGTCAGGCACTGTGAAATGCACCATCCACAGAAACTCTGAGACCAGAGTGTCTACCCCAAGGCCAGACCTAGAGGCTCAAGGAAGGGAAGATACCTGCCTATGTTACATGGGTTCAGAGTATCCTGGAAGAACATCTCCCTCTTCAGCCTACAGCTCCATTGAATAACCCTCTACATTATAGTGTGAAGTAGGTTATTTTTTTTCCTCTTCCTCCAATCTTATCTATTTCTAATGTATTCTTCATGTTGCTCCTAAGTGATCTTCCTAAAATATATGCCTAATGTCATCTTCTTCTCCAAAGCCTTTCAATATTCCTTTTAGCTCTCAGATAAAATTTGAACTCAACTAAGCCAGCGTCATCCTTCGTGATCTGGCTCCCATCTTCCCCTCCAGCTGCCCTTCTGCTTCTGCTCACCCCCATGTTGAAACGTGCAGTTCCCTCAATGGAATCTACAAATCTGGACATCCAGACCTTTCTGCATGCTCTTCTCTTCTTCTGGAATAACTCCCTTCTTCCTCATGTCAAAAATTCGCTAAGAATCCATCTCAACTCTCCCAGCTGGCGAGTGGTCTGTGTCCCTGGTCCCCCAAGTTCCGTCCCTTTGGCACAGGTGACTGTGATGGTTGGTTACCATTTTGTCCCCTAGAGACCTTGAGTACCAATCGCTCATCTTTGTCCCCAGGGCCCAGGAGGGTACCTGTCACGGGGGTGGTGCTCTACAGATGTCTTACAGTAAGTTTTGCTGAAAGATGGAGAAGGAAAAAGGAACTGCCTGGATGGGAAATGAGGTCCTCATGTGGGAGAGGAGAGGTGGGAAGGCGTCGAGGACACTTTGCTTTAAGCTGGGCTGAGGGCTGAGCTCTGACTCAGCAGTGGACAGGTGGCCACACTCCTCTGCCCCGCTGGCCCTCTGTGCCCTTAGCGGTTCACTCCGACAGAAGTCACCTCATTACCAGGACTCCCATTTGACTTTGGATGGGGACAGTGGGTTCGACCTGTGTTGAGTTACCCTGTCAGCTGAAGATGGAATTATGTCACTTCTCCTTCAGCCAGCCTTCTTTTCTAGACACCCTACCGTGACCCCTCACACACCTGTTCATCTCTCTGTGATCAAGTTTTTAAATGCATCAGTGAAACGTCCCCCAACCTGAGCTGATCTCTCTGCTAATACAAAGTGGCAGTTTTTAAATAGGGGAGCCTCCGATTGTCACTTTCAATCATAGGCTCTGCTGAAGGAGACTTAGGAGGACTTAATCATCGTAAGAAAACAAACATAGGCCCTCTGCCACCAAGCTGCATGCCGACAGATAGACAGACAGGACAGCGGACAGAAGCTGGCATGCCCAAGATCCTTCCTGTGATCCACCGCTGCTGGCCCAGCACTTACAGGCCAGGTCTCTGCGAGTGAAACTGACAACTCGACATGTCCCTTATCCTTTTCAATTAGCATCCAGCCCCTGTTCTTTCCCTCTTGCTGTCTGCCTCCCTCTGTGCATCTGGCCCTAGTAAAGGAACAAGGTTTCTGCTGCTATTTCCCACCCCGACCCTCCCTCTTCATCTGAGCTGACCTCAGACCATTAAGACTTCGAATGTGACAGCTGAAAATAGAGCCTCATCCACATGAGATCTAGTCTAGCGTCTCATTTCACAGGAGTGGAAGGAAGGAAGCTCAGCCAAGAGGAGCCCCTTAGAGACGGCCTCCTCCCAGGTCCTAACCCAGTTAGCTCTCTTCTGCTGCTCTCGAGGTTCTCAACTGGTGACACATTAGGATCACTCAGGGATCTTTAAAAAATTTAACAAAAACCCCTGCCCAGACCCCACCCCCAGAGTTCTGGTTCCACTGGACTTCAGGCATCCGTAATATTTTAGGATCTCCCCATGTGGTGCTCATAGGGAGCTCAAGTTCAGAATCAAGCATATACCATCGTGCTTCTCAGCCTCTCTCCCAGCCTCTGCCCAAATTCATCCAGTGTGTGTAGGGAGGAGCCAAGAGGAGATGTAATTAGGAAGATTAGGTTACTGGATATTGGGAGCTAGAAAAACAAAAACCCTAGTAAAAAGTTCAGTGGGCCAGACCAGAGATCCCTATCTAGTGATGTCTTAATTTCTTCTGAATAAGGAGTTTCCCTTTTGTTCAAATGCTGCTAGCAAACATTTTTCTTGGCCATAGAGCTAGGTACTGTGCTGCTGTGCCGTTGCTTCAGTCATGTCTGATTGCAATGCTATGGACCGTAGCCCGCCAGGCTCCTCTGTTCATGGGGTTCTTCAGGCAAGAATACTAGAGTGGGTTGCCATGCCCTCCTCCAGGGGCTCTTTCTGACCTGGGGATCAAACCCACATCTCTTTTTACATCTCCCATATTGGCAGGCAGGTTCTTTACCACTAGGGCCACCTGGGAAGCCTCATTATTAACTTGCATGGGATCTTGTGAAAACACAGATAATAGAAAACTGGCTCTTGATTTCTGAGACAACAGGCGGCACAAGAAACATATGCAAAATAACTGAAAACTTTTACCAAGAACCATGTTTCTATTCCTGGGTTGGGAAGATCCCCTTGAGAAGGAATTCTCAATTCTCCTGCACTTTTGCCTGGAGAATCCCATGGACAGAGGAGCCTGGAGGGCTACTGTCCATGCGGTTGCAAGAGTCACTCACCCACGACTTAGTGACTAAACCACCACCTTGCTTCCAGAAGCTTGCTAGCTGTCAACCCCTGGGCTGTGAACACAGTGGGCCTAGGGCTCATAGCTCACTGGTCTCATCGGCCCGGTGTGTGCTGCTCACAGCAGGCACTCCGTAAATGAAGGCAAACACTGAGCCTCAAGGTGAGGACGGCAACTGGAAATCAGCATGGTCTCATAAGACAAGCAAGGAGTGAACTGACCCAACTGGAAGGTCAGACGCTCTGGGGGAGGCATGACACACGCCCCCAAGCTGACTCCCCACACCTTCCTGATCACAAGACTCACCTGAGGCTTCTTCTTAACTCTTCCCACTTTACTCGTGGCGGTGCCAGGTCTTCGCGGCAGCGCGTGGGCCCTCCGTTTCTGCTTGAGGGCGTTCACTAGTTGCGGCGCACAGGCGTCTCACTGCCGTGACTTCTCTCGTTGCAGAGCACAGGCTCGAGCATGCACAGCTTCAGTCGCTTCAGGACACGGGCTCAGTCCTCAAGCTGCACTGACTCGGTAGTGGCGGGGCACAGGCTTAGTTGCATGTGAGATCTGAGTTCCCAGACCTGGGACCAAACCCATGTCCTCTGCTTTGGCAGGCAGCTTCTTAACCACTGGACCACCAAGGACGTCCTGCACTTTTAGGCTTTTTAAAAAACTGTTTATTGTGAATTGGGGTAACGCCGATTAACAATGTTGTGATAGTTTCAGGTGATAAGCAGAGAGACTCAGCCACACATAAACATGTATCCATTCTTCCCCAGACTCCCCTCCCAGCCAGGCTGCCGCATGACATTGAGCAAAGTTCCACGTGCTGTACACTAGTTCCTCATTGGTTATTCATTTTAAATATAGCAGTGTGTGTATGTCCATTCCAAACTCCCAAACTATCCCTCCCCACATCCTTCCCCCTGGGTAACCCAAAGTTTGGGGTTTCTTAAATAGACAGATTCTTGATCCCCACCCAGACCTATGGAGTCAATCTGCAAGGATCCCATTTAGGACTCTGCTTTATTTTCCAAGGGCTGCCCCAATGGCTCAGTGGGTAAAAAATCTGCCTGTGATGCAGGAGACACAGGAGATGCGGGTTCAATCTCTGGGTTGGGAAGATCCCCCGGAGAAGGAAATGGCCACCTGCTCTAGTATTCTTGCCTGGAAAACCCCATGGACAGAGGAGCCTGGCGGGCTACAGTCCAAAGGGTTGCAAAGAGTCAGATATGACTAAGCACTTACTTCCTAAGCACCGAGAGCAATTCTGATGATCAGCTAGGTGTGGTCATTTCTGCTTGAAGGAACCTTAACCTGAAACTGAATTTCCACATACTGAAGTGATTTACAGTTCTACTTGGACTCAAATTGACTACCCTAATCGATTTCAGTCATGACGTGACACCTTGCTAGCTACTCCCCTTCCGCAAGTCATCTGCCTCCCTGAGCCTGGTCTGTCATTTGTAAGACTTTGCCACAGGTGGCTCTAATGTGAGTAAAACATTTAGCACAACCTCTGGCAAAAAGCTAGCCATCACTAGTTGAAAGCTCTCGGCATTTAAAGCATGCTATGGAAAAAGGCTGGAAGTAGCTAAGCCCATAGAGACCCGACTGACACCTGAGCAGGGTGAAGCTGACTCTCTTCCTGGCCAGTCAGGACGGATGCCCAGACTCAGAGGACATGAGGACTTGCATCTTCTGCCGTGTTTCCCAGTGTCCAGGGAGTTGAGCTAAAGGGCTGCAATCCTTGAGCTCTTGGAACTCACTGGCCTTCATTCCTCTTTGCTCATTATGTGATCTGGCAGAACCTGGAACCTCTTTGGAATCCAGTGTCCTCTCTGCAAAATGACATTAATAACACCCTAGGTCCAGGACTTCTCTGACTGTCCAGTGATTAAGACTTTGCCTTCCAGTGCAGGGGGTCCAGCTTTGATCCCTGCTCCGATAGGAAATCCCACAGGCCTTAAGCCAAAAAAAGAAACAAAAGAACATTAAACAACAAAGCAATATTGTAACAAATTCAATAAAGACTTCAAAAAAATGCCCTAGGTCCCCCATCCTCACACAGAGGCTGAGAAGTTCACAAGAGATCAAACCTCAAACCTCAGTTCTACCTTGTTTAGGTGTGACAGTTGTGAAACGTTTTGATGGTCGGGAACTGTGAGTCATCTCCTGTGCTAAGTCACTTCAGCCGTGTCTGGCTCTTTGCAACCCCATGAACTGTAGCCCACCAGGCTCCTCTGTCCAAGGGATTCTCCAGGCAAGAATGCAGAGTGGATTGCCATTTCCTTCTGCAGGGGACCTTCCTGACCCAGGGATCGAACCTGGGTCTCCTGAATTGCAGGTGGATACTTTACCGCCTGAGCCACCAACAACCCTGAAAATGGCATCAGAGGTAGGTTTTATTTCACACCCACCATACAGTCAGGAAAATAAGTCTTGGAGGAGACTAATAACTCAAAGGCCCATGGCTGAGAGGAAGTGGAGCTGGCGTTCCAGCTCAGGCTCTGGACTAAAGTGTATAAAGTCACAACCACGATAGTGCCTCATGTCACCACAGTCCACCAGTTTCCCAAGCTTCCCGTTCCTTATCTAAATCAGTCCTCTCACTGGCCGGAGGGGGCTACATACTGTTTTCTTCAATGTCAGAGTATCATGTCTGAACACAGCTTTTGTTTTGTTTCACGGCTTGTTTTGCTTGTTTTGAAACATTTGTTTGACCGTGTGGGGTCGTAGTATCTCCGCTGCGTCATCATCATTGCAGCATGCGTGGTCTCTAGCTGCAGCAATGCAAACTTAGTAGCAGCATGTGGGGTCCCTGAGGGATCTAACCAGGGCTCTCTGCATTGGGAGCACAGAGTCTTAGCCACTGGACCACCAAGGAAGTCCCTGAACAGTTTTTTTGACACTGAGACCTGGGTCTCTCCACTATCTTATGATTTTCTCTAATGGCAAAGACTGCAAACCTGAACATAGTGTGTAAAGGAACGTTTGCTCAGGAAGACTGTACTCTAAAGAACACATTTCTCACCAGGTTAAACTTGTTGAATTTAGCTTTATATATTCATTTTTTTAGAAAACCAACCAGCTCTTTTGACTTGCTAGGGACATAACTGGAGATGAAACTACAAACTGGAAACTTGGCAAATAAGAAAACGTGATGACTAAATAAATATATTAAGGACGAGTATTCACCCATGATAGGATTTGTAGATGCTTTAGCATTCTTTCTAACTGCTCTTTTCTAATCTTTTTTTTTATTCCCACTTTCATTACAGGCTTGACAAAGTGCCTTGGTACGAGAGGGACTACCCCACGTTAAACAAAGAGTAGCTTTCAGTGGGATGGCCCGGGAGTTGCTGGAAACCCGGGATCACGCTGACGCAAAGAAATTCTATTATCTACAGCTTTTCAGGAACTTGACTCTTGCACAAAGAGATGGACACCTGAAGCTTCGTGATGTTTAATCGGAAGTTACGACGAAGACTCAAAGAGCTGGATGTGTGCCTGGTAAGTGAGAAACAGCATGAGACGGGCATCAGTCGACAGCGTTCTCCCAGGCTGGCTCTCCTGGTCCAGAGATCTGTTTCACGGGAATCTGAAAACATGCCAAATCCATCACCCGTGATGAGCAGGTGAGCCGAGGACCCCGATTTATGTCAAAACATCCTAGGGGCAGAGCTTCCTAGCAAGAAGACTATCAGCCCTGATTGGTGAATAAAGGAAGTAACTGACCAGGGGCCTGGCTAGCTCTCTTCATTTTTAGGGATTTTTTTCATGCAGGGAATCTCTAAGATTCATTTCTGGGCACATGGATTCTAGCATTAAGCCCCTAAAAGAGGGGCTTTTCTCGAGGCCAAGGAGAGGAGGAGAGGGAAGGATCCAGGCAAGGTTTTTTGAGTGGTGATTCCTAGGGATGCTATATCCTCCCCGCCCCCCACCCCAGCTGAGTGGGGGCAGGTTTGAGATGCTGCTCGGGGAATTTCCAAGTTGGGAGGCTCTGACTTGCATGGGAAAAGACCCGACGTTGCACAGATACTCATTTGTCAACTTCCTCTGTGACTGGGCTCAAAATGGCTGTGTAAATAACTCAGCCGGGGAAGATGGCAGAGCAAAGCGCTGGCAGTTATTGTGCTATGAAATATGCATTAATTGCATTAAACATTCAATCTGAACCTCAGCAGAGAGGCCCTTTTTGTCAGTTTTTACAGAATGCAGACAGAGCCCAGGATGCAAATGGCAATGGCTTTCTGGGTAGACCCCGAGCTTCTCCTCGGATGTTCCCGGTACGGCCTGTGGCTCCCCACTCAGCAGCACAGTGCTCAGGAGGCCAGGTCACCAGCCCTCACTCCCGGGGGCCCCCCGCCCCTGGCTCTGCTCCCCAGACGCCACCAACTTGACTCTCAGCCAGCCAGCTCTTACACTTATCACTGGGCACGGGGCAGGGGGTGAAGGCGGAGGCTTGGCGGGGCCTGTCCTGCCCGTGGACCCACCGGTGGAGAAGCGGCTTCCCTCCAACAAGAGGAGGTGTCTCTCGCTTGGATTTGATGACATTTGAGAGTTCGAGGTGTGTTTCATAAGGGGAGGAAACCATGGCAAGAGACAAGAACCAACTGTGTAAGGGTGCCGTTGCAGAGAGATTTGGGAATGAGAGGAAAGAGAGAGGGAGGGAGAGGATTCTGTGTGCTGGAGGAGTCAAGCCTTAGGATTTCCAATGCCTTTCATCTTACTTCCTGTTCAGTGCAGTCCAAGAGTTTCAGTCTGGCCTTCAAGGCCCTCTTCAACGAGTCCTAACCTAACCTTCCCAGCCTTACTGTGCACGTTGTCATCTCTACAGTCTAGCCAAACTGGACAGCATATGTCCCTAATGTGGTTTCCTGTCTGCCTGCCTTGATTACACTGTTTCACCACCAAGTGACCAGTCATCCTGGCTGGCCAAGGACTGTCCCCATTTCAGCTCTGAAAGGCCCATGTGCCAGGAATCGATTCAGCCCTAGGCAGGCCAGGTCAGTTGGTCCCCTGTGGTTTCCTCGACCTAGAATTGATGGGCTCCTTCTCTGCATTTTTTTTTTTTTCGGTCATGTCAAGTACCAGCTTCTCCAAAACCCAGCCCAAACTTTTTCACATTGATTTGTCTCCTGCTGCTGCTGCTGCTGCTAAGTTGCTTCAGTCGTGTCTGACTCTGTGCGACCCCAGAAACGGCAGCCCACCAGGCTCCCCCATCCCTGGGATTCTCCAAGCAAAAACACTGGAGTGGGTTGCCATTTCCTTCTCCAATGCATGAAAGTGAAAAGTGAAAGTGAAGCCGCTCAGTCGTGTCCAACTCTTAGCGACCCTGTGGACTGCAGCATACCAGGCTCCTCCGTCCATGGGAGTTTCCAGGCAAGAGTACTGGAATGGGTCGCCATTGCCTTCTCCGTATCTCCTATAAACCTGTAATAACACTGCACTTAAGCCACTCCCTCTTATCAGAGGGTTCATTCCTCCAACGTTAAGGAGAGCCTGTGTGTGGTGGGGCTGCTGCCTGGCACCCCGCCCACAAGGAGCTCACAGTCAATGAGGGAAACAGATAACTCAGCGGAATAAAGAAGAGGCAAATGTACAAATTCCATTGTTTAAAGATTATAAAGAGAGAAAACTGTCAGACACAGAGTTTTAAGATGAGGGAAATCACTGAAAAGTGATGTGAAGTTCTGAAAATTTGGGAAACTCGTTCCAGGATAGTGATTCTTGGTGGATCTAAGGTCTCCGTTATTTATTAGGTTGGTGCAAAAGTAACTGTGGTTTTGCACTGCTGACATTTGGTGTTTGCTATGGGAATACGTTCTTACATAAATGTGGTTATTTTATACGTCATTTTAATGCACATTTCTTTCTGTTTTTTGCTAATGACGTATTACTTGCTATTTGTTTTACATTTGTTTTGGACTATAGAAATGACGTTAGACAGAAAGCAAATTCAAGCAAGTTTCTTATTAAAGTTCAAAACGGGTGGTGAAGCAGCAGAGACAGCATCAACAATGTGCTTGGCCCAGGAACCGCTGACAAATGTCCAGGGCCGCGGTGGCTCAAGAACTTTTGCAGAGGAGATGAGCGCCTTGAAGGCTAGGAGCACAGTGGCCGGCCAGCGGAAGCCGACGATGACCAACTGAGAGCCATCATCGCAGCTGATCCCCTTACAACTAGCCTAGCATTTGCTGAAGAACTCAGCATCAACCATTCTAGAGTCATGGGACATTTGAAGCAAATTGGAAAAGTGAAAAGGCTCGATAAGTGGGTGCCTCATGAGCCAATGGCAAGTCAAAAAGCCGTCATTCTGAAGCGCCGTCTTCTCTTATTCTATGCAGCAACAGCAAGCCATTTCTCCGTTGAACTAGGGCGTGCGCCAAAATGGGGTTTTATATGACAACAGGTGCTGACCAGCTCTGTGGCTGGATCGAGAATAAACTCCAAACCACTTCCCAGAGCCAAACGTGCACCCCAAAAAGGTCATGGTTACTGTTTGGGGGTCTGCTGCCAGTTTGATCCAGTACAGCTTTCTGGATCTTAGCGTAATCATTCCACCTGAGAAGTATGCTCAGCAAATCAGTGAGATGATCTGAAAACTTCAGTGCCTGCAGCCGGCATTGGTCAACAGAATGAGCTCAATTCTTCTCTGTGACAATGCCCAACCATATGTCACACAAGCAATGCTTTAAAAGTTAAGCAAACTGGGCTACGAAGTTTTGCCTTATCCACCATATTCAGCTGACCCCTCACCAATCAACTACCACTCCATAAAGCATTCTGACAACTCTCTGCTGGGAAAATGCTTCCACAAACAGCAAGAGGCAGAAAATGCTTTCCAAGCATTTGTCGAATCCTGAAGCACAGATCTTTACCCTACAGGAATAAACAAACTTGTTTCTCATTGGCAAAAATCTATTGATTGTAATGGTTCCTCTCTCTATTAATAAAGATGTTCTTGCACCAAGTTATAATGACTTAAAATGCACAATCCAAAACCACAACTACTTTTGTTCCAACCTAATACATCTTCTCACCAGAGTTAGAACTGGATGTGGAACAACAGACTGGTTCCAAATCGAGAAAGGACTATGTTAAGGCTGTATATTGTCACCCTGCTTATTTAACTTATATGCAGAGTACATCATGAGAAATGCTGGGCTGGATGAAGCACAAGCTGGAATCAAGATTGTCGGGAGAGATATCAATAACCTCAGATACGCAGATGATACTGCCTTTATGGCAGAAAGCGAAGAAGAACTAAAGAGCCTCTTGATGAAAATGAAAGAGGAGAGTGAAAAAGTTGGCTTAAAACTCACCATTCAGAAAATTAAGATCATGGCATTTGGTCCCATCATTTCATGGGAAATAGATGGGGAAACAATGGAAACAGTGAGAGACTTTATTTTGGGGGGCTCCAGAATCACTGCAGATGGTGACTGCAGCCATGAAATTAAAAGATGCTTGCTCCTTGGAAGAAAAGCTATGACCAACCTAGACAGCATATTAAAAACAGAGACATTATTTACCAACAAAAGTCCGTCTAGTCAAAGCTATGGTTTTTCTGGTAGTCTGTATGGATGTGAGATTTGGACTATAAAGAAAGCTGAGCACCAGAGAATTGATGCTCTTGAACTGTGGTGTTGGAGAAGACTCTTGAGAGTCCCTTGGACTGCAAGAAGATACAACCAATCCATCCTAAAGGAAATCAGTCCTGAATGTTCATTGGAAGGACTGATGCTGAAGCTGAAACTTTAGTATTTTGGCCACCTGATGCAAAGAACCAGCTCATTGGAGAAGACCCTGATGGGGGATTGAAGGCAAGGAGAAGGGGACGACAGAGGATGTGTTGATTGGATGGCATCACTGACACAATGGACATGAGTTTGAGTAGGCTCCAGGAGTTGGTGATGGACAGGGAAGCCTGGTGTGCTGCAGTCCATGGGCTCGCAAAGAGTCGGACATGACTGAGCGACTGAACTGACTGACCAGAGTTCTTTATAAAGTAAGTGGGGGTTCTTTAGGGTTAATACATTTGATCTTTGTGGGAAAAAACCCTAAGATTTTCATAATTTTAGATTTAAATTAAAAACACATGCTTTTTCTATTTGCAGTAATAATATATGATGATTTTGGAAAATTTAGCCATATATATATATACATATATATGTGTATATATATACATTTGCACGTGTGTTTCTATCCTATATCATTATCCAGGCATAACCACAGTTCACATTTTAATATGTAATCTTCCAGCATTCACATAGAAATGGAGATATACATTTTAAAGTAAAATGAGATTTGCTTTAAATGAGATTTATTTAATGAGATAAAATGAGATTTTACTACACATATTGATAATTTTATAATCCATTTTTAACAACAGCCTACCTCCTCATATATTTGTGTATGCACATATACATGTATGAATACACACATTCACTGCATCATTTTTAACAACTATACACATTTTATCATGCCAGGTACCTTCATTTATTTAACAAATCCTCTATTATTGGACAATGACATCATCTCTCATTTTTACCATTATAAATAATACTATACAAACCTCCTAAGAAGTACACATCTTCACAGTTATCTAATATTATCTGAGAGATAAACCCCTCACAATGGAATTATTGGGACAAAGGATGGATATATTTTGAGGCATTTGTTCGTACTGATGTTTATGTACCTACTTACATTTTATAAGAATTTGTTTTCCTGTACATTTTGCCGGCCAGCATATATTTTGTTAAGTTACAATACCTGCAGTTCCCAAAGAGTATTTTTCTAAGCAAATGCCAACTTACATGATCACCAAATACACAAAAGCAGAAGAAATAAATCCAGGGGTGACACAAGCTGAGGAAAAACCAAAACCAAAGCAAGCCTACTCTTGCGGTATAGTAGTTAAGCTGTCTTCTTAGGCTCACTCATCAGAGTTATTGCCGCTTTTTCATAAGGGCACCCAGCAACAGCTGTTCACCTGGCCCCACAAGCTCTCCAAAGAAAGATCTCCATATGTTGCAGGACAAGGCACGTGAGCTGGTTCTCAGTCAGAGAATGCCCTTGTTTCCTGGTTCTGTGTGATGATACTTCAATCAGAGAGATGGGAAGGAAAAAACCCAGCTCCAAGTCTAGCGGAGGAGAAACCCGTCATCTTCATTGTTTTATAGGGTTCAAAGGGCTCACCCGTACCTCGTTTCATCTGGAGGTGGACAAACAAAGCAAGTCTGTTAGGGACACTTATACAGTTGGGCTTGCCCGGAGCCCATGATCAGCAAGAGACAGAATCAGGCCTGGAGCTCAGGGCTTCTCGAAGGATCCTGTCCCTACAAATACTGAATAAAATACAAAGTGGAAAAAGATTTCTGTGAAGTAAAGGAGGGGGTGGAGTTCTCCTTATGTTTTTTCTTTTTTTGCAAATTTTCAAATATGTAATTAGAAAATGTCTGCATTAGTTCTTTGTTTGTTGGCTTTTTGTGTTTTTTTTTTTTAACAGCGGAGGTGGTGATGGGCCACGGCCACCAGGAATATGTGGGTGTGAGAGCTGTGAAATTCAGTTTATCTCAGGACTGGGGGAAATGATTGATCATGGACTTAGCACCACCTTGTGTTTCTGGGTTAGTCTCAGTTTGGTCATCTGAAAAATGGGGATCTATATCGACTTCTCAGGGGTTTTGAAAGCATGAAAGCGCTTCACTCGACAAGTGCCCATCAATTATCTGTTTATTCTTTGTTGCCAACCAGTTTCATCTCCTCCTGTAGACTCTAAATTCTTTGAGAACAGGAATAATGTGCTGCTGACTTTTAATACCCCTCGAGAAGAGGTCATGGATAACATTCCTTTTATGAAGCTACAAATAGATGCAATAAAATAAAGCAATTTACTTTATTACTATAAATAAAATAGCATTTTATTTATTTATTTCTATAAACAGAATACTTATACAGTTACTGTATAAGTTACTGTACTGTAACATTATCAATTTTACATTATTATGCATATGTTTAATAAATACTAACAGTATATTAAATGGATTCATTATATAGATTAAAAAAAATTTTTTTTTTAATTTAACAGTATAACTTGGACATATTTCCAGGTACCTGCATAGAGAAGGAAATGGCAACCCACTCCAGTGTTCTTGCCTGGAGAATCCCAGGGACGGGGGAGCCTGGTGGGCTGCTGTCTACGGGGTCGCACAGAGTCGAACACGACTGAAGTGACTTAGCAGCAGCAGCAGCATATAGATCTTCCTTGCTCTTCATATTGGCTACAGAATATTTCATTAAATGGGCTAAAGTACCATAAATTTACTTAGCTTTTCTTCTATGGATCAATTTTGGGACATTTCACTTTGTCACTTTTACAAATCATGTGTAACGAAACATTCCATACATATACCATTGTCTACATATACAACTGCTTCTTTGGAGTCAAGACAAGAAGTAAAAATTTAGGGTCAGGATTCATGTATCTTTTACATTTTGATAAATGATGCCAAATTGACTTTCAAAAGGCTGTTCTAGTAATATATCCCCCTAAGCCCAGGGGTATTCCTGTTTCATTTACTATAGACCAACCCTGGGTTTTACCATTCTTTCATATCTTTGCCAACTTAGAGAAAAATTATATCCATTGTGATTTTCATTTCTCTCATAAATAGTAAAGTTGAACATTTTCCTAGCAATTTGAACTATTTTCTCTGTGAATTGTCTACTCATGCCTGTTGTCAGTTTTCCCATTGACTTTTTTTCTTTATTGATTTATTTGAATACTTTATTTATGAAGGATATTAACACTTTTGTGTACAAAGCTTAGGTATTTTTGTTAGATTTTTAAATTCTTTCTTATTTTAACATAGAGAAACGTGTGTGAGGTTTTGTTCTTTTGTCTTGGTGGTTTTATTTATTAAGATGTCTCTTTACTCTTTCCAATTTTAGTATTATGCTTTAATTACTCTATTTTGTCATGTCTTACTTAATGCATTCTACATTTGTGAAATGACAGGAATGGAACAAGATAATTTATAATGTTTTATGATTTTACACAATCTAATACTTCATTAATTCAGAAAAAATACATGGCAGCCAGTATAAATTTTTGAAAATAATGTATACTAAAGTATATATTTTAACAAAACATTTTCTCCTTCTCTATACAAAGCTCATCTGTAACTCTGACAACAAAGCGTTGCTAAGTGGTTGTTGCTCACTGCTGCTAAGTTGCGTCTGACTCTTTGTGACCCCATGAACTGCAGCACGCCAGGCTTCCCTGCCCTTCACTATCTTCCTGAGTTTGCTGGAACTCATTTTCATTGAGTTAGTGATGCCATCCAATCATCTCATCCTCTGCCACCCCCTCCTCCTCTAGCCCTCAATCTTCCAAGCATCAAGTTTTTTTCAATGAATTGGCTTTTTCTTTCAGGTGGCCAAAGTATTGGGGTTTCAGTATCAGTCCTTCCAATGAATATTCTGGGTTGATTTCCTTTAGGATTAACTGGTTTGACCACCTTGCTGTCCAAGGGACTCTCAAGAGCCTTCTCCAGCACCACAGTTCTAAAGCATCAATTCTTTGGCATTCAGCCTTCTTTATGGTCCAACTCTCACATCTTCCTTCTCCAATGCATGAAAGTGAAAAGTGAAAGTGAAGCCGCTCAGTCGTGTCCAACTCTTAGCGACCCTGTGGACTGCAGCATACCAGGCTCCTCCGTCCATGGGAGTTTCCAGGCAAGAGTACTGGAATGGGTCGCCATTGCCTTCTCCGTATCTCCTATAAACCTGTAATAACACTGCACTTAAGCCACTCCCTCTTATCAGAGGGTTCATTCCTCCAACGTTAAGGAGAGCCTGTGTGTGGTGGGGCTGCTGCCTGGCACCCCGCCCACAAGGAGCTCACAGTCAATGAGGGAAACAGATAACTCAGCGGAATAAAGAAGAGGCAAATGTACAAATTCCATTGTTTAAAGATTATAAAGAGAGAAAACTGTCAGACACAGAGTTTTAAGATGAGGGAAATCACTGAAAAGTGATGTGAAGTTCTGAAAATTTGGGAAACTCGTTCCAGGATAGTGATTCTTGGTGGATCTAAGGTCTCCGTTATTTATTAGGTTGGTGCAAAAGTAACTGTGGTTTTGCACTGCTGACATTTGGTGTTTGCTATGGGAATACGTTCTTACATAAATGTGGTTATTTTATACGTCATTTTAATGCACATTTCTTTCTGTTTTTTGCTAATGACGTATTACTTGCTATTTGTTTTACATTTGTTTTGGACTATAGAAATGACGTTAGACAGAAAGCAAATTCAAGCAAGTTTCTTATTAAAGTTCAAAACGGGTGGTGAAGCAGCAGAGACAGCATCAACAATGTGCTTGGCCCAGGAACCGCTGACAAATGTCCAGGGCCGCGGTGGCTCAAGAACTTTTGCAGAGGAGATGAGCGCCTTGAAGGCTAGGAGCACAGTGGCCGGCCAGCGGAAGCCGACGATGACCAACTGAGAGCCATCATCGCAGCTGATCCCCTTACAACTAGCCTAGCATTTGCTGAAGAACTCAGCATCAACCATTCTAGAGTCATGGGACATTTGAAGCAAATTGGAAAAGTGAAAAGGCTCGATAAGTGGGTGCCTCATGAGCCAATGGCAAGTCAAAAAGCCGTCATTCTGAAGCGCCGTCTTCTCTTATTCTATGCAGCAACAGCAAGCCATTTCTCCGTTGAACTAGGGCGTGCGCCAAAATGGGGTTTTATATGACAACAGGTGCTGACCAGCTCTGTGGCTGGATCGAGAATAAACTCCAAACCACTTCCCAGAGCCAAATGTGCACCCCAAAAAGGTCATGGTTACTGTTTGGGGGTCTGCTGCCAGTTTGATCCAGTACAGCTTTCTGGATCTTAGCGTAATCATTCCACCTGAGAAGTATGCTCAGCAAATCAGTGAGATGATCTGAAAACTTCAGTGCCTGCAGCCGGCATTGGTCAACAGAATGAGCTCAATTCTTCTCTGTGACAATGCCCAACCATATGTCACACAAGCAATGCTTTAAAAGTTAAGCAAACTGGGCTACGAAGTTTTGCCTTATCCACCATATTCAGCTGACCCCTCACCAATCAACTACCACTCCATAAAGCATTCTGACAACTCTCTGCTGGGAAAATGCTTCCACAAACAGCAAGAGGCAGAAAATGCTTTCCAAGCATTTGTCGAATCCTGAAGCACAGATCTTTACCCTACAGGAATAAACAAACTTGTTTCTCATTGGCAAAAATCTATTGATTGTAATGGTTCCTCTCTCTATTAATAAAGATGTTCTTGCACCAAGTTATAATGACTTAAAATGCACAATCCAAAACCACAACTACTTTTGTTCCAACCTAATACATCTTCTCACCAGAGTTAGAACTGGATGTGGAACAACAGACTGGTTCCAAATCGAGAAAGGACTATGTTAAGGCTGTATATTGTCACCCTGCTTATTTAACTTATATGCAGAGTACATCATGAGAAATGCTGGGCTGGATGAAGCACAAGCTGGAATCAAGATTGTCGGGAGAGATATCAATAACCTCAGATACGCAGATGATACTGCCTTTATGGCAGAAAGCGAAGAAGAACTAAAGAGCCTCTTGATGAAAATGAAAGAGGAGAGTGAAAAAGTTGGCTTAAAACTCACCATTCAGAAAATTAAGATCATGGCATTTGGTCCCATCATTTCATGGGAAATAGATGGGGAAACAATGGAAACAGTGAGAGACTTTATTTTGGGGGGCTCCAGAATCACTGCAGATGGTGACTGCAGCCATGAAATTAAAAGATGCTTGCTCCTTGGAAGAAAAGCTATGACCAACCTAGACAGCATATTAAAAACAGAGACATTATTTACCAACAAAAGTCCGTCTAGTCAAAGCTATGGTTTTTCTGGTAGTCTGTATGGATGTGAGATTTGGACTATAAAGAAAGCTGAGCACCAGAGAATTGATGCTCTTGAACTGTGGTGTTGGAGAAGACTCTTGAGAGTCCCTTGGACTGCAAGAAGATACAACCAATCCATCCTAAAGGAAATCAGTCCTGAATGTTCATTGGAAGGACTGATGCTGAAGCTGAAACTTTAGTATTTTGGCCACCTGATGCAAAGAACCAGCTCATTGGAGAAGACCCTGATGGGGGATTGAAGGCAAGGAGAAGGGGACGACAGAGGATGTGTTGATTGGATGGCATCACTGACACAATGGACATGAGTTTGAGTAGGCTCCAGGAGTTGGTGATGGACAGGGAAGCCTGGTGTGCTGCAGTCCATGGGCTCGCAAAGAGTCGGACATGACTGAGCGACTGAACTGACTGACCAGAGTTCTTTATAAAGTAAGTGGGGGTTCTTTAGGGTTAATACATTTGATCTTTGTGGGAAAAAACCCTAAGATTTTCATAATTTTAGATTTAAATTAAAAACACATGCTTTTTCTATTTGCAGTAATAATATATGATGATTTTGGAAAATTTAGCCATATATATATATACATATATATGTGTATATATATACATTTGCACGTGTGTTTCTATCCTATATCATTATCCAGGCATAACCACAGTTCACATTTTAATATGTAATCTTCCAGCATTCACATAGAAATGGAGATATACATTTTAAAGTAAAATGAGATTTGCTTTAAATGAGATTTATTTAATGAGATAAAATGAGATTTTACTACACATATTGATAATTTTATAATCCATTTTTAACAACAGCCTACCTCCTCATATATTTGTGTATGCACATATACATGTATGAATACACACATTCACTGCATCATTTTTAACAACTATACACATTTTATCATGCCAGGTACCTTCATTTATTTAACAAATCCTCTATTATTGGACAATGACATCATCTCTCATTTTTACCATTATAAATAATACTATACAAACCTCCTAAGAAGTACACATCTTCACAGTTATCTAATATTATCTGAGAGATAAACCCCTCACAATGGAATTATTGGGACAAAGGATGGATATATTTTGAGGCATTTGTTCGTACTGATGTTTATGTACCTACTTACATTTTATAAGAATTTGTTTTCCTGTACATTTTGCCGGCCAGCATATATTTTGTTAAGTTACAATACCTGCAGTTCCCAAAGAGTATTTTTCTAAGCAAATGCCAACTTACATGATCACCAAATACACAAAAGCAGAAGAAATAAATCCAGGGGTGACACAAGCTGAGGAAAAACCAAAACCAAAGCAAGCCTACTCTTGCGGTATAGTAGTTAAGCTGTCTTCTTAGGCTCACTCATCAGAGTTATTGCCGCTTTTTCATAAGGGCACCCAGCAACAGCTGTTCACCTGGCCCCACAAGCTCTCCAAAGAAAGATCTCCATATGTTGCAGGACAAGGCACGTGAGCTGGTTCTCAGTCAGAGAATGCCCTTGTTTCCTGGTTCTGTGTGATGATACTTCAATCAGAGAGATGGGAAGGAAAAAACCCAGCTCCAAGTCTAGCGGAGGAGAAACCCGTCATCTTCATTGTTTTATAGGGTTCAAAGGGCTCACCCGTACCTCGTTTCATCTGGAGGTGGACAAACAAAGCAAGTCTGTTAGGGACACTTATACAGTTGGGCTTGCCCGGAGCCCATGATCAGCAAGAGACAGAATCAGGCCTGGAGCTCAGGGCTTCTCGAAGGATCCTGTCCCTACAAATACTGAATAAAATACAAAGTGGAAAAAGATTTCTGTGAAGTAAAGGAGGGGGTGGAGTTCTCCTTATGTTTTTTCTTTTTTTGCAAATTTTCAAATATGTAATTAGAAAATGTCTGCATTAGTTCTTTGTTTGGTTGGCTTTTTGTGTTTTTTTTTTTTAACAGCGGAGGTGGTGATGGGCCACGGCCACCAGGAATATGTGGGTGTGAGAGCTGTGAAATTCAGTTTATCTCAGGACTGGGGGAAATGATTGATCATGGACTTAGCACCACCTTGTGTTTCTGGGTTAGTCTCAGTTTGGTCATCTGAAAAATGGGGATCTATATCGACTTCTCAGGGGTTTTGAAAGCATGAAAGCGCTTCACTCGACAAGTGCCCATCAATTATCTGTTTATTCTTTGTTGCCAACCAGTTTCATCTCCTCCTGTAGACTCTAAATTCTTTGAGAACAGGAATAATGTGCTGCTGACTTTTAATACCCCTCGAGAAGAGGTCATGGATAACATTCCTTTTATGAAGCTACAAATAGATGCAATAAAATAAAGCAATTTACTTTATTACTATAAATAAAATAGCATTTTATTTATTTATTTCTATAAACAGAATACTTATACAGTTACTGTATAAGTTACTGTACTGTAACATTATCAATTTTACATTATTATGCATATGTTTAATAAATACTAACAGTATATTAAATGGATTCATTATATAGATTAAAAAAAATTTTTTTTTTAATTTAACAGTATAACTTGGACATATTTCCAGGTACCTGCATAGAGAAGGAAATGGCAACCCACTCCAGTGTTCTTGCCTGGAGAATCCCAGGGACGGGGGAGCCTGGTGGGCTGCTGTCTACGGGGTCGCACAGAGTCGAACACGACTGAAGTGACTTAGCAGCAGCAGCAGCATATAGATCTTCCTTGCTCTTCATATTGGCTACAGAATATTTCATTAAATGGGCTAAAGTACCATAAATTTACTTAGCTTTTCTTCTATGGATCAATTTTGGGACATTTCACTTTGTCACTTTTACAAATCATGTGTAACGAAACATTCCATACATATACCATTGTCTACATATACAACTGCTTCTTTGGAGTCAAGACAAGAAGTAAAAATTTAGGGTCAGGATTCATGTATCTTTTACATTTTGATAAATGATGCCAAATTGACTTTCAAAAGGCTGTTCTAGTAATATATCCCCCTAAGCCCAGGGGTATTCCTGTTTCATTTACTATAGACCAACCCTGGGTTTTACCATTCTTTCATATCTTTGCCAACTTAGAGAAAAATTATATCCATTGTGATTTTCATTTCTCTCATAAATAGTAAAGTTGAACATTTTCCTAGCAATTTGAACTATTTTCTCTGTGAATTGTCTACTCATGCCTGTTGTCAGTTTTCCCATTGACTTTTTTTCTTTATTGATTTATTTGAATACTTTATTTATGAAGGATATTAACACTTTTGTGTACAAAGCTTAGGTATTTTTGTTAGATTTTTAAATTCTTTCTTATTTTAACATAGAGAAACGTGTGTGAGGTTTTGTTCTTTTGTCTTGGTGGTTTTATTTATTAAGATGTCTCTTTACTCTTTCCAATTTTAGTATTATGCTTTAATTACTCTATTTTGTCATGTCTTACTTAATGCATTCTACATTTGTGAAATGACAGGAATGGAACAAGATAATTTATAATGTTTTATGATTTTACACAATCTAATACTTCATTAATTCAGAAAAAATACATGGCAGCCAGTATAAATTTTTGAAAATAATGTATACTAAAGTATATATTTTAACAAAACATTTTCTCCTTCTCTATACAAAGCTCATCTGTAACTCTGACAACAAAGCGTTGCTAAGTGGTTGTTGCTCACTGCTGCTAAGTTGCGTCTGACTCTTTGTGACCCCATGAACTGCAGCACGCCAGGCTTCCCTGCCCTTCACTATCTTCCTGAGTTTGCTGGAACTCATTTTCATTGAGTTAGTGATGCCATCCAATCATCTCATCCTCTGCCACCCCCTCCTCCTCTAGCCCTCAATCTTCCAAGCATCAAGTTTTTTTCAATGAATTGGCTTTTTCTTTCAGGTGGCCAAAGTATTGGGGTTTCAGTATCAGTCCTTCCAATGAATATTCTGGGTTGATTTCCTTTAGGATTAACTGGTTTGACCACCTTGCTGTCCAAGGGACTCTCAAGAGCCTTCTCCAGCACCACAGTTCTAAAGCATCAATTCTTTGGCATTCAGCCTTCTTTATGGTCCAACTCTCACATCCATACATGACTACAGGAAAAACCACAGTTTTGACTAATCAGACCTTTGCTGGCAAAGTGATGTCTCTGCTTTTAAATATGCTATCTAAATTTGTCATAGCTTTTCTTCCAAGGAGCAAAAGTCTTTTAATTTCCTGGCTGCAGTTCACTGTCCGCAGTGATTCTGAAGTCCAAGAAAATGAAATCTGTCACTGTTTCCACATTATTCCCATCTATTTGCCATGAAGTGATGGAACCAGATGCCATGATCATTTTTTTTGCTAAGACAAGGTGTCTCAAAGAATCTTTTTTAATTAAAAAAATACAAATTCATTCATTCAAATATATCTATTAAGCTCCGCATTAATGATATTAATCATTATCACCCTTTCCACAGCTCCCCTAAAACATGGCAGTGTAACCTAACTTTGTCCTGGTCCAATCATTGGACCAGGAACGCACACCTGACCCAAGCAACTTCTGGTCCACAGGCTAGAAGGGAATTAATGGTGTGTGTGTGTTTAAGAGCTAGGCCAGTCAGATTTCTTTTTTAGTAATTTGATATTTGGAAATTGTAGGAATAAACCAGTTAGCAGTAGAAGTTACAGCCAGAAGTCATAATACAGAGATGTGCTCTTCTAGGTATATGCTGCTGTTTTAAAAAAGGCAAAACTCTCAACAGGGTCAGCCCCAGAGGCATGCTACCAACAGTCAAACAGGGCCCCATGCTTGGATTTGAGTGCTTAGTTTTATATCTGAATTTGGGCTTTGTTAGTGCGGTGGATGAGACGATGAAAGAGGCATTAAGGGCCATCGCCAAATCCACACGGCCCTGTCTCCTGAGGCCTTCCTGCCCCAGGCCATCAGACCTGGCCTCCCTCACTGCCCCGCACCCTCCTCCCCACCCCGCTGCACACTGGCCAACAAGGAACTGAGTTTAGGCCAGGGAGGGTCGGGCTGCTGCCACCTGTGGCATCTAGAGATGGGACTTGGTGACAGCTGTCCCTGTCTGGGGCTGGCACACCAGGGCTCATTTGATGGGCAATTCAGAGGAGAATATCTCCCAGCCTCCTCTGATCCAGGTACCTAGGGCATTAGCACAGGTGGAGGTGGCACTGTCACAGGGCCTTCAGAGGTGCCTGTCTGCTCTGGTTTGGGGCAGTGAACTCATGGGAAGGGATGATGCTTAGCTCAACTTCCATGTCCCTCCCCTAGGCATGGGGCTCCCATCAGGGGGATGGTAGGGAGGGGAAACCCAGCTGGGGGTGCAAAGTCACAGGGCTGGCTCCCTAGACGTCAGTGAGGGTCTGCACTGACCTCCATGGGCTGGAAGAACGATGGTATTAAAAAGCAAATATAAAACATCATACAAGTGGAGACAAAAAGAGACAGAAGAAGAAAGAAGCCTCTGAAGACAGGACAAACTTTATATTTTAGCTCACATTTAACAGCCCTCTTTTCTTCCTTTTTGAACATGGGCTCCCTCATTTCATTTTGCAAGGAGCCTAGCAAAGTATGTGGCTCTAAGTCAGCCACAGAAGCTATTAGGAAGGGAGGACAGAATAGATGGGGAGACAGAAACTGACACACAGCTACCTGGGAATCTGGTGAGTCCTTGACTACAGTCCAGATACTTAGAATCAATCTTCTTCTTTTGAGATAATATGAGAGGTCTCAGTGTCTTGCAACTAAATGAACCTGATTAAATGATGCGAGCAAACACTGTCTGAAAGACGGTTTCGAGAGAAGACGCAAGGACCGTAAGTCATAGCCCTTGTCACAAAGAGAATGCAATGGGGTGAAATAACACAATAAATAATAATAGAACAGCAACAGTTCACCCCCAGGGCACCGGCACTAGGTGAAGCACTCTAACCACGCTATCCTGCTTAATCCTCACCATAACCCAGCCGCCCCACAAGGAGGGAACGACTAGTTCAAAGACAGAGGACTAGAGCTTGAAACAATGCAGTCGGCAGAGTCCAGATCTGACCTGCAACCCTCATGAAATCTTCCCAGAATATTATAAAGAACTAAAATATTATTTCCAGCTAAAGAAATCGGGGAGTGCTTCTCAGAGGCTGCACCCAGCAATTGGGGAAGATTTGCTGAAGGAACATGATTCAATAAATGACTGAATCAATGAGTGAAAGTGAAGTGGATTTCAAGGACAGCCTGGCAGAGCGGGCAAAAATCAAGGCAGATCATTGGTAAAACAGCTTTGATGAAAAAGGATGGCATGAACTTGGGCACTGGGAAGTAGACCAGTTTGGTTGGAGTTGAGGGCACTTAAAGGTGAGCTTCCCAGGTGGCGCTAGTGGTAAAGAGCCCGCTTGCCAATGCAGGAGATGTACGAGACTCTGATTCAATCCCTGGGTCGGGAAGAGTCCCTGGAATAGGAAACAGCAGCCCGCTCCAGCATCCTTGCCTGGAGAACCCCAAGGACAAAGAAGCCTGGCAGGATACAGTCCATGGGGTCACAAAGAGTCAGACATGACTGAAGCAACTGAGCATGCCCTTGAAGGGAGAAGGCTGATTAGAGCCGACATTGAGATCTCCAGGCTGAGGGTTTACACTGTACTGGGTAGTAATCTTGAGCCACTGAACATTTATAAGCAGAAGTGATATGATCAAAGTCCTGCTTTGAGGTGAAGTCACTCAGTCGTGTCCGACTCTTTGCGACCCCGTGGACTGTAACCTACTAGGCTTCTCCGTCCATGGGATTCTCCAGGCAAGAATACTGGAGTGGACTGCCATTTCCTTCTCCAGGGATTTTCCCAACCCAGGGATTGAACCTGGGTCTCCCGCATTGGAGGCAGACGCTTTAACCTCTGAGCCACCAGGGAATCTAGTTGGTAATCAGTAGAATGAACCTGAAGGAGCAGAACAGAGGACAAGATGATGTTAAAAACCTGCTACAATAGACCAGGAAGGCTCCAAGAAGGTGGAGTGAAAGGAATTGATAAGACACAGCTTGAAGGGATAAACTCTAGTCATTGCATAAGTGTCTGAGGAAGGTAAGAACCTGTGTGTCTGGAAAAAAGGCAGCTGGGTCCAGCAACGGTGGATCTATTTCTTAGATGGAGAGAAGAGGGAGGGAATGAAAAGGGGTCTTGGGAAAGATCTTGAAAACACTGTTCTTTGTCGTTTAACCTATTACTAGTAATGGATTTGGTAAATGGTACTTCAAAATTTCAGTCCAGCTCTAATCACATGAACATTAATCCGGTAGGAGCTATATAACAGGACTTTCCTGAATATAGTCAGATTTCACTCCACTTAGTTCAGTCTCCACTCATTTGCGTGCATGCTAAGTCACTTCAGTCCTCTCTGACTGCACAACCCCATGGACTGTAGCCCTCCAGGCTCCTCCATCCATGGGATTCTCCAGGCAAGGATACTGGAGTGGGTGCCATGCCCTCTTGCAGGGGATCTTCTGACCCAGGGATCGAACCTGCATCTCTTATGTCTTCTGTATTGCCAGGCGGGTTCTTTACCACTAGCGCCACCTGGGAAGCCCAATCTGTGATTCTTCTAACTGACTAGACAAAAATTTACCTTTATTGAAGTAAATCCATGCTTTATAAACTAGGACAAATTGCAAGTTTAAATATTTCAAGGGGATATCTACCACACTTCACAGAGTAAAGTATTCTCATGTAATGCCCCCCACCCCTCTGCCCCACATCTTTACAAGCATTGTTGACATAAAATGGCTGATGTGATATTTTGAAATCCCTCTTGTTATCTCCTTAAAGGAGATCCTTTTGCTACTAAACAGTTGGTGTGCTTGAGTTATCATATGCGCTCAAAAGTAATAAAAGCACATTTCTTAAACACCTCCTCCATTTGAGACTTCTTCCTGATTCACACTGACCTTTACCATACATCACTGTAAAGAAATCCCTGTGGGGTTAGTTATCATGGTGAGCTGCTAGTCATCTGAAAGGCGAGGTCAGTGCCTCTTTGTAAGGTCTGCTCACACTCTGAAAAGGGCCACTGGAGTCATGACAAGGAAGCTTGCCCAGGCCGTTCCACTCCACCGCCTTCCAGAGCACCCCAGCACACGGCTGAGTCTATTGCTTTTAATTTCCCTTTACCTGAGGGCCTGCCATCATGTTGACCTCCTTTGACACTGGCCTCTGGTTTCCATACCGGGACACGGTTCAGGCAGTTCACGCACCAGTAAGCGGGTTGGTCCTGTAGTTATCAACTTATTTGTAATTTCAAAAATGCTGCATGTCTGGGAAACGAGTCCCCATTTGTTAGGGTAGAAAAAGGGGTGGCCTAAGCTCATGAATCTGGAAGCGGGGACAAAATTAACCAATGGTCTGCGGGACTTCAACCATACATAACGAATTTCCTCAAGATGAAAATGGGTCCAGGTTGAAATAGACAACAGGGCCAGGCTCTGAAAACTTCTGCTCTCAAAGTTCAGATTATAAGATAGAGCTTCACTGCTCTGGGCAAGAGGCGAGATGACCTTGGAAGTCTTGCCACAGAACTCAAAGACTGCTAATTTGTACATTGGAAAAATAGGCCACATGACCATAATCAATGAGAATGATTTTTTCCCAACCCTCAAATAAAAATAGTTGCATTATATTTCATTGTCCTACTATGTACACTGAGGCTTCCCTGGTGGCTCGGCAGCAAAAAAAAATTATCCACCTGCCAATGCAGGAGATATGGATTCCATCCCTGGGTCAGGAAGGTCCCCTGCAGAAGGAAATGGCAACCCAGTCCAGTATTCTTGTCTGGAGAGTTCCATGAACACAGGAGCTTGGCAGGCTACAGTTCATGGGGTCGCAAAAGTCAGACACAACTGAGCGACTAAACAATGAAAACAACAACAATTATGCACCTTGGGAAGAAAGGCGCTGCTTTCCTTGAGTAGTTACGCGTAAATGGCAACCCAGTCCAGTATTCTTGTCTGGAGAGTTCCATGAACACAGGAGCCTGGCAGGCTACAGTTCATGGGGTCGCAAAAGTCAGACACAACTGAGCGACTAAACAATGAAAACAACAACAATTATGCACCTTGGGAAGAAAGGCGCTGCTTTCCTTGAGTAGTTACGCGCTGATGTTTTAGGCACAGCTGTGGGATAAGAAGGGCTTCTCTGGTAGGTCAATTGGAAAAGAATCTGTCTGCAGTGCAGGAGACCTGGGTTCAACCCCTGGGTCAGGAAGATCCCCTGGAGAAAGGAATGGCAACCCCTCCAGTATTCTTGCCTGGAAAGTCCTACGGACAGAGGAGCCTGGTGGGCTACAGTCCATGGGGTTGCAGAGAGTCGGACACGACCGAGCGACTGATCCACCACCACAGGGCGTGAGACGGTGCGCCGCGTGGTGAAGATTAAATAAAGGGACGAACAAACTGCAATAAGAACAGATGACCTTTCATCCCGTTATTCTATTATATTCACTCTTCCAGCCTTCTGCATCTTTGAGTTATCTATGTATGTATCTATCTTCCTAAGTGCCTTAAAATGAGCCACCCTGAACCTGTCACCATCTTTGCCAGTTAGCTCTACGCACAGTAGGTACTCCATTAATGTTTGGTACATTAAACTGAGCCATCAAGCAGTAACTGGTTTTGTTTTTTCTCAATGGGCCATGTCTTTCTACAAGGAAATTGTAGGGGTTGCACTTCTGAGTGAAGCACATCACTTTTTTCTCTTCTGCCCTCCAGGCATGCATCCTGAGACATTTGGGTGGAGGTAGGGAGAGTCCAAAATGAGCCCAGGAACATCAAAGTCCCCGAAGGCTTCCTAACATGCCACTTGACATTTCCCACAATCTCTAGAGACATTGAATGAAGTTCAGACTGCAGTCCGTGCCGTTTTCATCCTCCTGGCCAATCCAGTTCAATGAATTATCTTCACATATCTTTCACATATTCAATCGTTTCTTTCTCTTCTGCCCTCCAGGCATGCATCCTGAGACATTTGGGTGGAGGTAGGGAGAGTCCAAAATGAGCCCAGGAACATCAAAGTCCCCGAAGGCTTCCTAACATGCCACTTGACATTTTCCACAATCTCTAGAGACATTGAATGAAGTTCAGACTGCAGTCCGTGCCGTTTTCATCCTCCTGGCCAATCCAGTTCAATGAATTATCTTCACATATCTTTCACATATTCAATCGTTTCTAAATAAACTCACCTCCTGGGAAGAAGTCAGCTTTACAGCAGGCTGATGAGCCCGGAGCTAATATTAAGTCAATGACCCCAGCTGTCCCAGTAAACACTTGGTGGCCACTACACCCAAGACAGCTTGCTCTCCGAGCCAAGACACACCTGCTGTGGGTATAAAGTGGATTTCCCACGTGAAATTGTCCCTTATGTCCCAACGTGAATTGACTCCTTTGCAACCTGACCTTAAGGAAATAAGTTAAGTGCTTAATTGGTGAGTGTATTATCAGTTATACACAGGGATGAAGAAGATAGCTTGCCTGAAGTTAGATAAACTACTTCCCTTTTCTCTATCGTTTTCTTTTTCAAAAACTTGATTGATTCCAAGGTATTTCTTTCTGAGTCTTTGAACAATATGCACTTCCAGGCATATATGCATCTCTGGCATAGTTACACATAATTATTGTTTGGAGAATAAATGTTAAGAAGGCTGTAACAAATTGAAATTTGAATGTGTATGCCAGTGAGCTGTTAAAAAGAAACAAACAAGAGAAATTCTTAAATCAATCAAGTCACTAATTTCTGTTTGAATCAGAAGATTGCAGTAACTTTCCTTGTCGGTCACTAACAATATAGTTGTACCTGATGATAATTAATTTCTTTCTGAGAAAATATTCTTTGGCACCTGCTAAGTCGCTCAGTTGTGTCCAACTCTGCAACTCCATGGACTGTAGCCTACCAGGATCCTCCGTCCCTGGGATTTTCCAAGCAAGAGTACTGGAGTGGGATGCCATTTCCTTCTCCAGAAGATCTTTCCAACCCAGGGATCGAACCCGTGCCTCCCACATTGCAGGTGGACATTTTACCGTCTGAGCCACCAGGGAAGCCAGTCAAAGAAGATAGTCTGAGAAGAAGAAATCAATAATCTGTTTCTTAAATCTATATTTTATAGTATTGGAAGGGTCTTCCCTGGTGGCTCAGACAGTAAAGTGTCTGCCTGCAATGTGGGAGACCCAGGTTCAATTCCTGGGTCGGGAAGATCCCCTGGAGAAGGAAATGGCAATCCACTCCAGCACTCTTGCCTGGAAAATCCCATGGACAGAGGAGCCTGATAGGCTACAGTCTATGGGGTCGCAAAGAGTCGGACACGACTGAGTGACTTCACTTTCAAGGGAATGATGCTCAAATAGCATGGGGCACTGAGCTCCTGGCAAAGCATGTCAGAAGCACAAAGTTGGAGGAGGGTTAAAATGAAACAAGTTTCCTCACCTCCCACTCCCACCCAGTCCTGCCTGCCTATGAAAATATCAGCTGGATGAGCAACTATTACTAATCCATGTTTGTTCTCAAATGTGTAGGGCTGAAAACACCGTAAAGAACCACAATCAAGGTTAGTTTGTTTAGAGAACAAACGTGAAGAGAGGAGCCGGATGGGAAGAGGGACGGAGAATGGGGAAATCTTAGCAGACGTTCCCCCTGTTCCCTTGGTCAAACCCCACTAACCATTCTCTTTTATAACGCTGAGCTAATTTCCTTTGACTTTTTCACAGTCCTTCCATTTATGTGATCCAGAATAATGTTTGATTTCTTTTATTGCTCCAGATCCTGGTGCCAAAGACATTAAACTTTTATCTGCCTCTGTATTTGGATTCCTCCTTTCCAGTCTGTTGCCTGTGACCGTGGGGGATCCGTTTTTACCTCTAAATTTCTTGTCCTTAGCCTCATTACCTATTTGGCACTACACTGAATTGGACCATCAAATTCAGTGATGATCTTCCTCTCCTCTTCTGGGACTCAGAGTTTTATGGTCCTTACTGATCACACTTGTTCCTCGGTCTGACACCTTGTGCTCTTCAGTTCCTGCTAGGGGAGTAAGGGTCTCCCAGATGAGCGTCTGAGCTCAGCCTCCCCACCTTTTCCTGTGGGCCAGACTCTCACTCCTGCCCTAGACATCAATGTCAATGACCCAGCTTGCAGCCTCATCTGCAGCTGATCCTCCAAGCATCTGCAGAAGTCACCCCACACGATATGATGTCAGGGGTTCCCAGAATGGCTCTCCCTGAAATAACCCACACCACTGACACTTGACTTTATGGAAACCTTTTTAAAATTATCTGGAAACAGAAGGAAATCCCAAATTCTGGGATGATTGTTCCATACCATTCTAACAAGCAATCATGTTATTCATCTCCTCCATAAAGGTGTATTTTGTCCCAATCTAAAATGCCTACCCTCACCCCAAGTCTTTAGCTCCTACACCACTCAGCCCTCCCAGGTCCGTAGCAAGAGGCTGGGCCACAGCCATTCACAGACTGCCTCCACTCTTCAAAAACGAAACTCACTGAGGCAGAGAACAGACAATACCTTACTCATTCATGTACCTGCCCAATATACAGCACAATGCCTAGCACTTAGCCAATTTTCAGTGCATATACATATATATATTTTATGAAAGGGAAACAGGAAATGAGAGGGAGAGAAACAGGGAAGGAGAACCTAGTGTGCAAGATGGCTGGGGGCAGTGCCAGCACTCTGGGGGCTTGCGGTTCCCCCAAGCGTTTGTTTTTCAAATCCTCATTTCTTAAGTTCCTGTTGTTTATTATTCAAGTGTGTTTGCATATGCTCTGCCTTGGCCTGAAGCCTCCAATGGTTTTTCTGTCTTCTAGTCAACGTCTGAATCTCTCGTGGTGGCTTGTTCCTGCCATTCATCAGTATTTCTTTTATTTCCTTTAGGAAATGCACGTGGATTTCTAACATTTGTCCCCCATCTTATTGAGAGTTCCAAGGCAAAAAAAAAAAAAAAGAAATTAATGTTTTCAGCCCCATCTACCTCTTTTATCAGTAACTCACTCTTTACTGGGTCTTAGGCATCCAACTGTCTCCTCCAATGACCCCTGCCTTCCTTACGCACTTGGACAATTTTCCCATGATTTCTCTTAACCTCCCGTGCAATCACTTTTCATTCACTTTGCCTTTCTTATCTCTTTTTACACTCTCTGGACTTTGTTCCCTAATCCTCCCCAGCCTCTGTTCCTGATGCTTAATGCCTCACATATGCCTCTTTCTTACTTTTGATTACTTTTCTTTCACTTGCTCATCCACATTGTAGATTCTCTTATTGCCAAGACTGCATGCCAGATGACCCCTGGGTTTATGCTAATTTCTATTTCAATACTTTTCATTTCCAAACATGTTCCTCATTTCTTCCCTTACTTCAGCCCATGTGCTTTCACCTGGCCCCTCCGATGCATGTCAGAAATGCACTGTGTCTTTAGGAAATAGGACAGTGACAATGAACTCCACTTCCAGCCTCAGCTGCATTACCTGCTCCTCGCAAAGTAACATGAGGTCAACAAGGTGCTCTTCTCCTCCCAGAAAACGTGTCCATGAGGAAATAATCCTTGTAAACAGCAGGATGAAAATTCCCTTCCATGTGCTGTCGACCAACCAAATGCCACCCAGGAAGTGGACATTTTATAAGGAGAACCACAGAAAGAAAAGGCTCCTTTCTGGTGAGGTTTCTCCACCCCCTCGGTGAATTGGAGCCCAGAGGATGCCTCAGGGGAAGAGAGGGCTCTTGACCCAGAGTTGGAGGACCGGGGCTCCAGTCCCGGCTTTGCCACTAACTCCCTCTGGCATCCGGGCACCCTCCTGCCCTTGTCTCTCTGTCTGCTCCCCTCAGCCTCAGTGTCTCTCAGATGCCAAGTGAGAGACAAACTCCAAAATTAAGAGTCCTAGCTGCAAGTCCAGGTTGTCCGCTGTGACAGTTTTCTCTCAGCTGTTGCCATAGTTAAGACGTAAGCGGACTTTGTCCTCAGCATTCACATGCTCCCTTGTGTTCTTTTCTCCACTCCACTGCTTTCCCAAAAGCGCTGTCATGTTTTGTAATACGCAACACCCCTCACCTTTCCCAAACGTTCCACAAGTTAGAAAGCTCCCAGCATCACGGAGACACAGGAGCTAAGGGGGCTGCATGGTGTAGTGTGAAGCCAGCCCCAGCAGCAGGCTTTCTGAGCTCATATCTGACTCTGCGACCCTGGATGCGTTACCTGGCCTCCCTCCATGTCTGTGCTTCACATCTGCAAAATGGGGATGACGTTCATACCCAAGTCAGAAGGTTCCTGAAAGGATTAAATACATTAATACTCACAGAGCATAGAAGAATATCTAGCAGGAAATGAATACCACCTGAATGTTAGCTAAAGCAATTTATGTTTCAGAAGTCTCCAAATCTTAAAGGACAATTTGAATGCACCAGTTTCAAGAAACAGTAAACTAAATAAAGGTCTAGAGGCTAGGGAGGACTGTTGTGTTTCTCTAAAATTACAACAAAAAGCACGCATACTGGTCCTACGGGGACTGATCTTAAGAGCTCAGATCTTACATTTTAACCCTGCTTTATTATTTGATATCAAAACTTCAGTTTCCATAGACATATTCAGTATATTTTTGAGTGTAACAAACCAATTAAAGAATGTTTCACAGTAGGTCCCTTTTGGATTCCCAACCAGAGAATCTGTATGATCTCTGAGACCTTTTAGTTTCTGTTACAGACACAAGTTGTAACCACGAGGTGACCTAATTTTAAATTTCTCTCTGCCACTAGAACCTGAAATATATCTTCTCCAGCAGGTAAACTCACTCAATGCATAAAATCTACCATGTAGATTTATCTAAGGATATTTTAAAATATCCTTCTCTACAGTAAGGGGATGATAGATGAGGGAGAGGCTTTCCGATAAGAAGAAGCTCATCATCTTATTGTTGGATGTCTGGACAGAGTGGGGACATAATAACCACTGGGGTCTCTGATGAGATGCCTCTGGGTTTAAGGGACACTTGGCTCTCCCTGGTGGCTCAGAGGGTAAAGCGTCTGCCTGTAATGTACGAGGGTGAGGTGAAGGTGAAATCGCTCAGTCGTGTCCGACTCTTTGCGACCCTGTGGACTGTAACCTACTACGCTTCTCCGTCCATGGGATTCTCCAGGCAAGAATACTGGAGTGGATTGCCATTTCCAGCTCCAGGGGATCTTCCTGACCCAGGGATCGAACCCAGGTCTCCTGCATTGGAGGCAGACGCTTTAACCTCTGAGCCACCAGGGAAGTGTTGTAATGTACGAGACCTGGGTTCAATTCCTGGGTTGAGAAGATCCCCAGAGAAGGAAATGGTAACCCACTCCAGTACTTTTGCCTGGAAAATCCCATGGATGGAGAAATCTAGTAGGCTACCGTCCATGGGGTCGCAAAAGAATCAGACACGACTAACAACTTCGCTTTCACTTGGCTTTCTGGCAGCTCAGACAGTAAAGATTCTGTATGTAATGCAGGAGACCCAGATTCGATCCCTGGGTTGGGAAGATCCCCTGGAGAAGGGAATGGCACCCACTCCAGTATACTTGCCTGGAGAATTCCGTGGACAGAGGAGCCTGGCGGGCTACAGTTCGTGGGGTCACAAAGAGTTGGACACGACTGAGTGACTAACAGTTGGAAATATCCCATAGTTTTCAAAGACAAGTCACAATACTCTGAAAATCTGGGAGACTGGGGCAGTTTGTTGGAGCTTTTGCCCTATGAAAAGCCATCTTTTGTAGGACTTGAAAAAGCTTAGTGGGTGAAAACTGACTCTTGAAATTAACTTGATGTGACTATCAGTGTTATACTGAAAGTACCTCAATGACCTTGCTCTTCCAATATCTAAGTATTAACATTTGAAAACCCACAGGCAGATAATTTCAAAGAATAGAGCTGTTACTTAAGACAACAATAACAAGAATGAGCAGAGAGGCAGCAAAGACTAAGGACACATTGGAAAGCTCATTGTTATTAGAAATATGACTTCTCTCAAATATTAAAAACAAATCTTTAATTCCCCACATGCCATCCAGAGTCTTTTCAACAAACATCTGGATAACGGAATCACACCAAATCCACGGTGTTTTAAGACATTCCTGGAGCAGAGATGTTCTTGAGATTATGCTTTTGGATTACTTGAATAGAAATAATAAATACTTTCAGTACTTAAAGCTGTAATGCTTTGGGTTGGATTTGGATTTTTGTTTCATTTTAGTAAAAGGTGGAGATTCAAAGTCGGCTCCTTAAGCAGAAGGATATATTGGATGTGATATCCACGGTGTTTTAAGACATTCCTGGAGCAGAGATGTTCTTGAGATTATGCTTTTGGATTACTTGAATAGAAATAATAAATACTTTCAGTACTTAAAGCTGTAATGCTTTGGGTTGGATTTGGATTTTTGTTTCATTTTAGTAAAAGGTGGAGATTCAAAGTCGGCTCCTTAAGCAGAAGGATATATTGGATGTGAATATAGTTTATTGCTTCCTGACCTACATTTTCCCCTTTTTTTCATCATTTGAAAAGTTACTTGACAAGTTGAGCGCCTGCAGCTCAGCGATTCCAAACATCTGCCTTGAAGGAAGCACTTTGCCTCAGATTTTCACATGATGATCAAAAGTGGGTTTAACTTTCTCAGGTTAAATGGGAACAAGGGGGATGGTCTGATGGGGATAGAAATATATTTGAGAGCAACATGAAAGAGAAAAAAATACTTAGAGCTGTCAGAAGCTTAACCCTAGAGTCAGCTCAGACTCCCAGAGACAGCCTTCAGCTGAGATGCATAATCTGTGGTCTGGTGCAGGTGCGGCCCCAATATGCCCATCTGTGCATTGGGGACTTCAGGATTTACCACTTGGGAGGAATGTGAAGTCAATGGGCAATGAAGGTGTGAGTTAAGTCCTGGCTCTGCTATAGACTTGCTGTGTGGCAAGGGCACACGTGCTATCTTTTAAACTTGATGTTTCTGCCAAAGAGGTCCCTCCTACCCTGAGTGTTCTACAATCCAAAATTTAAAAAGGCTAAACTTTAAGATGCAGATTAGAGGTTTACGCCAGCCTGAGGAAACTGGAGATTAAAATAAAGAAATCCACATTGTGAATTCAATCCACACAACCATACAGGACTCTGCTTCACAGATATTTCATTTTTTATACATTGAAGGTCTGTTCTGTGAGCAACCTGCATCAATCGAGTCTACTGGCTGCATTTTTCGAACAGCATTTGCTCACTTCAAGTCTCTGTGTCATATCTTGGTAACTTATTGGTAATACTTCAAACTTTTTCACTAATACTAGATTTGTTATGATGATCTGTGATGTGATTATTGTAATCTTTTGGGGGTTCCACGGATGAGAAACTTCACCCGTAAATGTTGTGAGTGTTCTTACTGGTCCATCAGCCAGCTGTCCCATCTTTCTCCCTTTCCTCAGGCCTTTCTATTCCCTGAGACCTAGCAATATTGAAATTAGGCCAATTAATAACCCTATAATGGCCTCTAAGTGCTCAAGTGAAAGGAAGAGTCACACATTTCTCATTTTAAATCAAAAGCTAGAAATGATTAAGCTTAGTGAGGAAAGCATGTTGAAAGCCTAGACAGACTGAAAGCAAGACCTCTTGGCCAAACAGTTAAGCCAAGTTGTGAATGTAAATGGTAAGTTCTGGTATGGAATTAAAAATGCTGCTTCAGTGAACACACCAATGATAAGAACATGAAACAGCCTCATTGCTGACATGGGGAAAGTTTCAGTGGTCTGGACAGAAGATCAAACCAGCCACAATATTCCCTTCAGCTAAAACCTAGCCCAGAGAAAGACCCTAACTTTTTTCAATTCTGTGATGGTTGAGAAAGATGAGGAAGCTACAGAAGCTAGGATAGGTTGGTTCATGACGTTATAGGAAAGAAGCCATCTTCATGACATCAAAGTGCAAGGGGAAGCCACAATGTTGATGGAGAGGCTGTAGCATGTTATCCAGAAATCTAGGTAAGATCAGTAATGAAGGTGGCTACATTAAACAACAGATTTTCACTGGAGACAAAACAACAGCTTCTATTGGAGGAAGACACCATCCAGGACTTTCATAGCTACAGAGGAGAAGTCAATATCTGGCTTCAAAACTTCAGAAGACCAGCTGACTCTCTTGTTAGGGGCAGATGCAATTTGTGACTTGAAGGAGCCCTTAAGAATTATGTTATTTCTACTCTGTCTGTGCTCTATAAATGGACCAATAAAGCCTGGATGATAACACATCTATTTATGACATGGTTTACTAAATATTTACACCCAGGAAAAAAGATTCCTCTCAAAGTATTACTGTTCATTGACAAGATACCTGGTCATCCAAGAACTCTGATGAAAATGTACATGAGGTTAATGATGTTTTCCTGCCTGCTAACACAACAGCCATTCTGCAGCCCATGAACCAAGGAGTAATTTTTGACTTTCAAGTTATTCAAGAAATAGAATTTTTAAGACTATAGATGCCCCCAAATAGCAATTCTTCTGATGGATTGATCTTGGCAAAGTTAATTGAAAACCTTCTAGAATTAATTCATCACTCTAGATGCCATGAAGAACAGTTGTAGTTCCTGGGAAGAGTTCAAAATGCCAACATTAACAGAAGTTTGAAAGAAGCTGATTCCAATCCTCTAGGATGACTTTGAGCAGTTTAAGACATCAGTGGAGGAAGTCACTGTGGTGTGGCAGAAACAGCAAGAGAGCTAGGATTAGAAGTGGAGCCTGAAGATGTGGCTGAATTGCTGCAATCTCATGATAAAGCTTTCACAGGTGACAAGTTGCTCCTCATGGATGAGCAAAAAAAAGCAGTTTCTTGAGATGGAACCTACTTTTGGTGAAGACTGTTGAAATGACAACAAAGGATTTAGGATATTATATAAGTTTAGTTGATAGAGCAGTTGCAGGGTTTGAGAGGATTTGACTTGAATTTTGAAAGCAGTTCTGTAGGTAAAATGCTCTCAAACAGCACTAGTGCAAGCTGCAGAGAAATCATTCATGAAAGAAAGAGTTGTCAATGTGGCAAACTTCACTGTTGTTTGTAGAAGTTGCCACAGCCACCCCAGCCTTCAGCAGCCATTACCCTGATATCAGTCAGCAGCCACCAACATCAAGGCAAGACCCTCCAAAAAGAAAAAGACTATGATTCTCTGAAGGCTCAAATGATGGTTAGCATTTTTTAGCAATGAAATGTTTTTAATTAAGATATGAACATTGATTTTTCTAGACATAATGCTGCTGCTACTGCTGCTAAGTTGCTTCAGTCATGTCCAACTCTGTGCAACCCCATAGATGGCAGCCCCCCAGGCTCCCCCGTCCCTGGGATTCTCCAGGCAGGAACACTGGAGTGGGTTGCCATTTCCTTCTCTACTGCACACTTAATAGACTNCCAACTCTGTGCAACCCCATAGATGGCAGCCCCCCAGGCTCCCCCGTCCCTGGGATTCTCCAGGCAGGAACACTGGAGTGGGTTGCCATTTCCTTCTCTACTGCACACTTAATAGACTACAGTATAGTATAAACATAGCTTCTATGTGCACTGGGAAACCAAAATATTATGTGACTTGCTTTATTGTAATATTCACTTTATTGCAGCCGTCTGGAACTGAACCTGCAGCATCTCCAAGATGTGTATGTACATGTCGATCCCTTAGTATAAACCAGAACAGGAGTTATAACCATGAGCCCTGTATAGGGCCCCTGCCCATTCTAAGTTTACAACCTAGGGGGCAGATAAAATTGATCAAAAGATCATAGAAACAAGTATGAAGTTACGTCAAGTAATGATTGAAGAGCCTTAAAAAGAAGATAATACAAAGGAGAAAAAATTTAACTGTCAACAAATGACTTTATAAGGTATTCCAAAATTTGTTATTATATTTGTTATTCTGTTGATTATTTAATAATAATTATTATTTAATAATTATTAGCCATTATTATTTTATTGTTGTTATTCCAGTCTATCTAGGAGGTATTCATCAATAAATTGCACATAAAGATATTTAATTAACATTGATTTTAGTGCTCTGAAGAAAAAAAATAGAAAGTAATAGGAGCAAATAGTGCAGGGCAGGGCAGGGCGCTTTCCTGTGCAGCGACCAGTTGCTGGGGCCTGAGCGGGTTGCCCATGAAATCAGGTGAAATGGGGGGAAGGAATTTCCAGGATGCAGGAGCCAAGTGCACACAAGTGAGGGTAGGAAGGATCACAGCACACAAGGGACTGAAAATTCAGTCTATTGATTCTTTTCCCTCCTTCAAGCACTTGCTTCCAAGAGTTGAATATTAGTAATTCCGTGCTTTGCCAACCTTCCCTCTAAAGTATTCTTAAAGCTAGAAGGGAAGCAGAATAAAAGAGTTAAAAACTGCTTGTCTTTGGAATCAGACAGGCCTAATCGGACAGGTCTCCACCATGCTTCTGCAGTTCACTAGCTGTGTGCCCTTGAACAAACTGCTTGATCTCTCTGAATCTCAGCTTCCTCAGCCATAAATTAAAACCAAACTACTTTAAGGGTTGTAGTGAACCAGGTATAACATTCAAAATATTGAACAACCAGAACAGGCACCAATGGGCATGTACACCAGTGTTTATCACAGTCTTAGGCATGGCTATGAGAATGATACAACAAGACAGAGAGCCTCCAAGGTGCCTAAAATTTAGTGGGAGCCAAAAACAGTTGTTCTTGTTACTATTATTTAGGCTGTTTCCTTTGCCCCCGCCTCCAGCTCCCCCACGGGGCTCCCCTGGGACCATATCTCCTTTCCCCTCCCGGTCCCCTCACTGGGTGATCAGCCCAGGACTCCAGTCAGCCACTGACGGCCGACCTGGGGTTTGCATCCGGGACAGTTAACCAGCTCCAGGCCCCGGAAATGGCTGAGGATGAATTTACACACGATAGCCCTGACAGGAGAGGAGGCTAGAAGTTGAAAGGTTTTAAGGGGATTGGGGCTCCCCTTCCTGGGGGCCTTCTCTCTGTCACCCCACCTTTCTCCCAGCTCTCTACCCCTCACTCCCTCCTGGGGCAGTTCCGCTTCAAGGATCCAGCAGCTTTGTCTTCACCCCCCAACTCTGCCAACCACCACTGTTTTCTCTTTCTCTCTCCCTCGCCCCTTTTTTTTTTTTTTTTTTAACATGCAAGTTGCCATGAAAAATTTGTTAATGAAATATTTGCTCAGAAGTCTGCTCTGGGCTAGGCTGATAACCTATCTGTGTTTGAGTTTGGCTTCCCATATTCTAAATACTCATCTTCTGTCTGTTAGCTTATTGATTGGTTTGGCAGGAAAAGAAGCCTTGTCATCAGTGACCAAGGTCAAACTAAACAAAAAGGGAAGGGGTGGGGAGGAGGGCCTGAACTGATGGGCTCAGGAGACGGGAGAGGCTTCGCCAAGTTTCCTTGAAGGGACGGCCCCCTTCACCCTTCCACCCCAGCCCAGGTTTAATGTAGCCTTCCTGGCAACAAGGAAGCTCTCAGCAGAGGGGCCCAGATGGGGACTTACGGGCAGGTGCTGTAAGGTGAGAAGCCCACAGATGGTGTAAACTTGAGAGGTTTCTTGGACTATCCCTGGGTGACATGTTAGGAAAAATGAGGCGGGGTGGACAGCTCACACCTCTGTGAAACAGCGTTCAAGGGCTTTCAGGCTATCATCTCTGGTCATTCCACTAAAGTCTAGTTTCTCTCTGAGGAAGGTTGATCTGGTAGTTAAAGGATAGTTGTTAAATGAACAAAAATAAAGCCAGTGGATGGGTGACATTTATAACACAAATTCTTGGTCCCAGTCACTGATAACCGACAAGCATTTATGACTGTGTTGGGATTTGAATGGCATTACTTAATGCTTTTGCTTCTGAATTGGTGTCTTAAATATGTTTCTAAGTGCAGTTCATTTCAGCCACTCAGTTGTGTCTGACTCTTTGCAGCCCCATGAACTGCAGCATACCAGGCTTCTCTGTTCATCACCAACTCCGGGGGTTGCTCAAACTCATATCCATCAAATCGGTGATGCCATCCAGCCGTCTCATCCTCTGTTGTCCCCTTTTCCTCCTGCCTTCAATCTTTTCCAGCATAAGGGTCTTTTCCAAGGAGACAGTTCTTTGCATCAGGTGGCCAAAGGATTGTAGCTTCAGCTTCAGCATCCGTCCTTCCAATGAATATTCAGGACTGATTTCTTTTAGGATGGACTGTTTTGATCTCCTTGAGTCCAAGGGACTCTCAAGAGTCTTCTCCAGCACCACAGTTCCAAAGCATCAATTCTTCAGCCCTCAACTTTCTTTATGGTCCAACTCTCACATCCATACATGACTACTGGAAAAATAGCTTTGACTAGACAGAACTTTGTCAGCAAGTAATGTCTCTGCTTTTTAATATGCTGCCTAGGTTGGTAATAGCTATTCTTCCAAGGAGCAAGCATCTTTTAATTTCATGGCAGTGATTTTGGGAGCCTAAGAAAATAAAGTCTGTCACTGTGTCCATTGTTTCCCCAGCTACTTGCCAAGAAGTGATGGGACGGCTGACAGTCAATGAGGGGGCGGACAATAAGCATACACTGGTCAGGCAATGTGAGGATGCCTGGGTGTGGAGAAAGCGGTCAGAGCTGGGCCAGAATATGGCTTCCACCACCCTTAGCTGTATGACCAGGGCAGGTGTACTGAAACTCTGAGCCTCTGTTTCCTCATCTGTCAATCATGGGCCTAATACAGACCTCAGAGGTGCTGTGAGAAAGGGTGAGATGGCATCTATAAGGAGCTCATGATAATGAGAAACCTACAAGTGGCTGTTTGGGATCAAAAGTCCACTGCAAGGGTGTTACCAACACGCTGACATGGGTAGCTAAGAGTCATCTATTCCTGTGCCAACTTCACCGTCTCACTCACTGATCACAGGGTATGGGGATGTGCCAGGTATGTGTGACCCAGGGAATCCAGCATAATTAAGACACAGTCCAGCTTTCCAAAAGCTGACAGTATCTGCTAAAGAAATGCACCGAAAGCAAATGGCCACAGATGCTGTGTCTAGAAGGATGGCTGAAAACGCAAAGCAAGACAGACCGTTTCCCTTCGGTGGGAGGAGGAGGGAGGGACCAAAAAAGCTTCTCAGAGGATGTTTTGAAGTACGTGCTGCTGGTCAGGCAGACAGCGGGAAAGTGAGCCAGAGAAACAGTGCCACCAAACCACGGACTGCACTGCCTCTTCTGAGAGGCGCGGTTCCCGCAGCTGGAGGGCTAGGCCAGGGCTGAGCGGAGTGAGAGGCGGGCAGGAGAGGAGAGGCGGGGTCTGGGGCTGCCTGCAGGGGGTCGGGGAGCGCATGGGTCGTCAGGCAATGGAGTGAGGTGGGCTCTTCTTCAGGGCATGTGGCTGCCAATGGGATGGCGCGGTTCCCGCAGCTGGAGGGCTAGGCCAGGGCTGAGCGGGGTGAGAGGCGGGCAGGAGAGGAGAGGCGGGGTCGGGGGCTGCCTGCAGGGGGTCGGGGAGCGCATGGGTCGTCAGGCAACGGAGTGAGGTGGGCTCTTCTTCAGGGCATGTGGCTGCCAACGGGAGGGAGCCAATCAGCTATCCGAAGGACATTGCTCGAGCCTGCTGCTTAAGTAGGAGACTTGAACACACTCCTAGGCCCTATAGGAGGAAGCAGTGAGGACGAAGAAGTTGGATGTGCATACATGCACTCTAGAAAAATGGCACTGATGGACTTAGTAGAGAATGACCTTGTGGACACAGCAGGGGAAGGTGAAGGTGGGACGAACAAGGAAAATAGCGTTGACATATATACACTCTCTGCGTAAAACAGATGGTGGGAAGTTGCTAAGTAACACAGGGAGCCCAGCCTTCTGCTCTATGATGACCTAGAGAGGTGGGATGGCGGGAGGGGAGAGAGGCTCAAGGGCGAAGGGATGTATAAATTATACATAAGTATATATATTTATTTATGTGGAGAAGGAAATGGCAATCCACTTCAGTATTCTTGCCTGGAGAAACCTGTGGACAGAGGAGCATGGTGGGCTGATGTCCATGGGGTCGCACAGAGTTGGACACAATTGAAGCAACTTAGCATGCATGCATGCCTTGGAGAAGGAACTTGCAACCCACTCCAGTATTCCTGCCTGGAGAATCCCAGGGACAGAGGAGCCTGGTGGGCTGCCGTCTATGGGGTCGTACAGAGTCGGACACGACTGAAGTGACGCAGCAGCAGCATATATATTTATATGTATGTTGTATATATGAGTGCTGCTGTATATATGAGTGCTATATATTGTTGTACGGAAGAAACCAACACAACATTGTAAAACAATTTTCCAGCAATTAAAAAAATTTTTAAAGAAAAAAAAAAAAAGATGAAGAAGTTAAAATGACGAGAGGGAAAAAAATTAGCCAGTGGAGTCAGAAGTTGGACCACAGGTCATGGGAAGGGTTGGGATTGGGAGCCCAGGGCAAGGGTGAGCCCAGGAAGGGCAACTCCTCTTCCTCCAAGGCTGGAGGGATGAAGTGAGAGGGTAGAGGCAAAAGGGAATGTTTATGGGAGAGGACAGAATTATAGTGCTTGTTTCTGAGAGCTATGCACCCTCTATAAATTAGAAGGCAGGTTATTTGCTAAGCAAGAGTGTCTGAGATGAGAGAGCAGGGGAGAAACTGTGGAACGTTTTGCTGGGAGCTGGGACCAACAAGCCAGGACTCCGAGAGACACTGTACTGAATTTTTGAGAACCATACAATTCTGTGCTTGGCCCATGGATTCCAAAAATGTCTACAGCAGGGAGGTACATACAGTTCCATTAAAAATGGGAGGAAGACCTTAGACATGGATTGAAGTCATGCTTCCCAAATCGTGTTCCTTGGCACCTGGGGCAACGCAGCAAACTGGAAAGGTTCTCCCGGCTATTCTTAATTTCCTAGAAAACCCAGCAATAGCTTTTAGGCAATACACACACTACCAGTGTGAGGTTCACTGTTTCAAGGTAGATGGTGCTACATACCTTTCAATGACATCAGGTCTTTGCGAGAATCAGATTTAATGGTTGCTGTGATAAAAAGCAAGTACTGAGAGAAAAAAAATGTGGAAGAAGAAATGGGAACACTGGGGTCCAGTTGGATTCCACGGTTTGAGAAGTTGGGCTGTGCTCAAGATGCACACTCCCCGGCAAGTAAATAAGCATGGTCATGTAGGAATGAAATAAAATATCTCCTTTTCTTTACATTTATATGTATTACTTTACAAATGGCTTAAATTATTTATATTAGGACTTAGATACTTATGAAGTTGTTTAGACCTAACCATATAACCTTGCTTATTTAACTTATATGCAGAGTACATCATGAGAAACGCGGGGCTAGAAGAAGCACAAGCTGGAATCAAGATTGCTAGGAGAAATATCAATAACCTCAGATGTGCAGATGACACCACCCTTATAGTGGAAAGTGAAGAAGAACTAAAGAGCCTCTTGACAAAAGTGAAAGAGGAGAGTGAAAAAGTTGGCTTAAAGCTCAACATTCAGAAAACGAAGATCATGGCATCCAGTCCCATCACTTCATGGGAAATAGATGGGGAAAGAGTGGAAACAGTGTCAGACTTTATTTTTCTGGGCTCCAAAATCACTGCAGATGGTGACTGCAGCCATAAAATTAAAAGAGGCTTATTCCTTGGAAGAAAGTTATGACCAACCTAGATGGCATATTCAACAGCAGAGATACTACTTTGCCAACGAAGGTCTGTCTAGTCAAGGCTATGGTTTTTCCAGTGGTCATGTATAGATATGAGAGTGGGACTATGAAGAAAGCTGAGCGCCAAAGAATTGATGCTTTTGAACTGTGGTGTTAGAGAAGACTCTTGAGAGTCCCTTGGACTGCAAGGAGATCCAACCAGTCCATCTTAAAGGAGATCAGTCTTGGGTGTTCATTGGAAGGACAGATGTTAAAGCTGAAACTCCAGTATTTTGGCCACCTGATACAAAGAGCTGACTCATTTGAAAAGACCCTGATGTTGAGAAAGACTGAAAGCAGGAGGAGAAGGGGACGACAGGATGAGATGGTTAGATGGCATCACTGAGTCAATGGACATGAGTTTGGGTAAACTCCAGGAGTTGGTGATATACAGGGAGGCTTGGTGTGCTGCAATTCATGGGGTCGCAAATAGTCAGACACAGCTGAGTGACTGAACTGAACTGAACCACATAACGAACAGAAGTTTGAGGGTATTCCTTTTGGCCTCAGAGCTTAATGAAAAATATCACTAAGGCACAAGGGATGCTATGAACAAAGAAACTTGAGAATCTTTGAATTAACAGACTGTTCAAACTTTGAGTTTCTATTATAACTTTCTTAAATCATAGAAAATTAAAGTTGGAAGGAAACTTAGTGATAACTAAGGTATTGGAGAAGATTCTTGAGAATCCCTTGGACTGCAAGAGATCAAACCAGTCAGTCCTAAAGGAAATCAGTCCTGAATATTCATTGGAAGGATTGATGCTGAAGCTGAAACTCCAGTACTTTGGCCACCTGATGCAAGGAACTGACTCATTTGTAAGGACTCTGATGCTTGGAAAGATTGAAGACAGGAGGAGAAGGGGATGACAGAATATGAGTTGGTTGGATGGTATCATTGACATGATGGTTATGAGTTTTGAGAAAGCTCCAGGATATAGTGAAGGACAGGGAAGCCTGGTGTGCTGCAGTCCATGGGGTCACAAAGAGTCGGACACAACTGAGTGACTGACAGTCAAACAAATACAACAAAGAACAACTCTTGTCATTTTACAGAGGACACAGCTAAGCAAGGTTAAGGGGTATCGTCAAAGGTCATCAGTTGTTGGTATAACAAGACCTAGCATCTGGCTTTATCTTTCCCTGTTTAATGTGCCCCTCCACTGAAAACAAGTAGTTTAATTCACTCATATCATTTGTGCAATAAAAGTTCATTTTCTCTCAAAAATCCTACTTGTAGAAATGAAAAACAGATTCTAACTCAGGCCTGTGCTGGGTGTCCTTCTTGGTGTGAGCCTGTATTGACATCTGGTCATACTAACCATGGCATGTCTTCATTCACTGATACTCTTCCAGGTCCCTAATAGTAAGTCAAAGCAACTTTTAAAAAAATTTGAAATGTAGTTGAAAAAAATTGAAACGTAGTTGATTACAATGTTGTGTTAGTTTCAGGCATTACAACAAAGTGAGTCAGTTATACATGCTATATATATATATATTCTTTTTCAGATTCTTTTCCATTATGGGTTATTACAAGATACTGAGTAGACTTCCCTGTGCTATACACTATGTCTGTGATGGTTTTCTATTCTGTATATAGTAGTGTGTGTATATATTAGTCCCAAACTCTTAATTTATGCCTCCTCTTTCTCCTTTGGTAATCATAAGTTTGTTTACTATGTCTCTGAGTCTATTTCTGTCTTTTTTAATAAGTTCATTTCTATCATTTTTTTTGATTCCACATATAAACAACATCATACGTTTGTCTTTCTCTTCCTGACTTACTTAAGCTAGTATGATCGTCTCTAGGCCCATCCACGTTGCTGCAAATGGCATCGTTTCATTCCTTTTTATGGCCAAGTAATATTCCATTGTGACTATACACCACATCTGTATCCACTCACCTGTCAATGGACCCTTAGTTGAAAGCAACCTCTTTTGGCCAAGTCAGACTAAATTATGGAAATAAAACTGGTAGATTCCACATATTCTAGAGGACTACTTTCCTCAAATGTTCTTCATCCCTAAAGTTTTGGATAGTGTTACAAGCACAAGGCATTCAAGCAAGCATAAAACAAGGCAAGTGCACAGCACAGGGACGTGGGCCATCAGCTCAGCTCACTCACTCATTCCTGCACGTCCACTGTGATTCAGAAACATGCAAATGTGAGCACATTATTTCATAAGCAGATGAACCAGCACGAGGCCTTCTCCCATGAACTGAGTACCTTCCGCCAGATCCCTAATGCGGCCCAGGAGAGTGCAGGGAGCACAGTGGGTGGGCAGTCTGCTTCCTTCCTCTCGCTCCTCCCTCCGCTTGGGTGGAGGGCTGTGTGCTCACTGTGGATCTGTCTGTCTCCAGCCACAGCCGTCTCAACTCTGGCATACAACTCGTCTCATTCAATTCCCCAAGACAACACCTATCTCAGACCCAGACAGATGCTGGTGGCTGAGGGCGCAATCCAGATCAGGAATCCAATTACGATTTCAATGCTAGGAATCACTGTCTGAAAGAGTCACCAGCCATTCCTCCCTGTAGGCTTTTCTCATTAGCCGTGGTCCCCCAGTTCCAGCGATCCACCGCCTTCCAGCTAGCCACTCCCTTGTCTCTAGACCATTTATTCCATCTTTGATTCCAAACCCCAGACAGAGAATTCCAAATTCTTCTCCCTCTGATCATTAGAGAAGTTATTCTTTTTGTTGCAACTCACTGGAGTAGCTCCCATATCTGGTTTCCCATGCCAAGTAGACCTACCCTAACTAATCAAGGTATTGACACCCCTTCCACATGTTGCCCCCTTTTCAGCATTTACTGCAAATCCTGGAACAAGGCTGCCTTGAAAAAGAACGTGTTAGTCACTCAGTAGTGTCTAACTCTTTGTGATTCCACGGACTGCAGCCCACCAGGCTCCTCTGTCCATGGCATTCTCTAGCCAAGATTACCAGAGTGGGTTGCCATTACTTTCTCCAGGGGATTTTCCCGACCCAGGGATCAAACTCGGGTCTCCTGCATTACAGGCAAATTCTTATCAACTGAGCCACCCGGAAGCCCTTAAAAGTATTCAAAACTTTCATGTTTGAGGGGGTACATTATGAGCTAAAAGCAAATGATGAAAAACAAAGTGATTTTTCAAAATGCCAGCTTCCAATGCTGCCGTATTTGTTTCTCTTTCCAGTTACCGGTGCTACTGTTTCCAAAGACTGACAAAGTTGTCTATGACAGGCTCAGACCCGGAAATGACACCCAGAAATGTGGGCTCATTTCTTTCTAGTTCAAGATTGTGGGAGGCATGAACCAGAAGCCAGAGCAGCAGTTTGGGCGTCAAAGAGCTTTATGACGATAAGTCGGTGCTGCTGTTGACATATGAAGCTTCAGTAGCCCAGCCAAATTGATCAAATATAAACCCAATTTCCGATTTGCAGGGTTGGGTGGGCTAACAAATTGTATCAGAGGCTTTGCACTGAAGCCTTTAAGAAAACGGAGCTGTTGCCATGAACCCGTAACTCCCTACCCCTCCCTCTGCTTCGAACACCTCATCACCATTATTCACACATAATCGAGGCAGGGCTGGCAGACCTTACCCAGAGCAAGTGGATGACACAGAGGTGGGGCTACAGCCCCAGGGACAAAACCCAATGATATTAATGGTGGATACATTTTGAGGACCCTCTGTTTGGTCCAGGCATCTTTATACACACTTTCTCATTCATTTCTCACAATGGCCCTAAAAAGGAACTATTGTTATGATCTCTGTGTCAGAATCACTTTACAAAATATTTGCCGATTGATTTTTCACCTGTATGGTCTTGTTAATGGAGTCACCCTCTGCTTGCCCCCAAAAGACACCTTGGCATTTACAACACTTGGAATAGGATTAGGATAGCAAAAAAAAAAAAAATGTTCTTAGCATTTGAACTCCAAAATTTATGCCTCCTCCTAAAGGTCAGGTTTGGAATTTGGGTAGATATAGATTTTTTTTTTTAAACCTGTGTAGCTGAGAGAGACTCAGGACACGAGAGGTCTAAGGGACCAGAAGTGGCCTCACAGCTGGGATGTGAAGGATGGAGAAGGACTGTGTAGCCTGTGGAGCAGAGAACAGCCAGGACCATGGGTCTCTTTCTGATGCTGGGAGGGTGGATGCTGGCAGTTAAGAGACAAACGGACACAGCCTGGAGCTGAAGCATCAGGATCATCAGGTGATAACTGGGGACCACGGCTTCCCCATGACCGAATGCCCCATAATTAACCTCTACCCACTTTCCACTCCACCTCCCAAACCAGATGCCAGCCAGGAAGGAAAAATAAATGACAGATTCTACACTCCATTCACGGTAACAAGGTTTCCGCCATCTGTAGAACTGAGGCTCAAGGCAGAAATGATGTTCATTTGTGCATACGCGCATGCTAAGTCACTTCAGTCGTGTCCAGCTCTGTGCGACCCTATGGACAACAGCCCGCCAGGCTCCTCTGTCCAGGGGATTCTCCGGGCAAGAACACTGGAGTGGGTTGCCATGCCCTTCTCCAGGGGATCTTCCTGACCCAGGGATCAAACCCACGTCTCCTGCGTCTCCTGCATTGCAGGCAGATTCTCTACCACTGAGCAACCAGGGAAGCCCTGATGTTCAGTCACAGTAAAGCAAAGAAAATCTTTTAGTCATAGCTGAGTTTGCTATAAGTGAAATTAATCCCGACAACGCACAAGGAAACTGAAGTGTGGAGAAGTTAAGGAACCAGCCCCAAGGACACAGCTAGTAAATGAAAGAGCTTGTCTGACTTCAGAATCCGAGTCTGCAGCTGTTCCGCTCAACTGTGAACCAGCTGGATCAAATATATCACCTCTAGGCCAGTGGTTTCCAAACCGGTCGAGCTCAACACCGTTTGTTGAACTAAATGTGAAAGCAGAGTGGCAGCAGGGTAGCTTTGGCTGCAGAGTGGGGGCCGAGGCTTGTTGCTGTCCCTGGGGGACTGACTGCACACTGTCCCTGGGGGGCTGTCCGAGGCAGATAAGTTTGTTTGTTGGCCCTGAAGGCAACTTACCATTTTCACCTTCATGTCTTTGCTCCTTCTAAAATGGGTCCCATCCCAATCTCTATCAATCTAAGCTCCCTTCAGTCCAAACCATCCACAAATCAAAATATAGTTTCCTCCTCCAAGATCCTTCCTTACCCACATTTTTTATCTTTTATTTATTTATTTTACAGCCCACGTCTTTGGTTTTCTTCACACGCAACATGCCATGCACTCACAGGGAAGGGCTAAAGCGGTTCAGGCTCCTTTCTGTGGGTTCTCACGAGTGTGCTTCTCTGGGTGGAGCAGGCTGGCGCTTCAGCTGAACCCAAGTCCCTTTCTCCTTGGCTTCCTCCTTTCTCTGATCATTTTCCTTCAGGCATTTCTGGAAGCTATCTTGGCTCTTAGAGTGCTTACTATGCTCAATTCGCATATTAATTCTCTTGGCCAGAATCTTCCCCTCTACTTGTTTACAATGATGCCAACAGCGTGCTGGGTAACACTGTAGTCTCATCCAGTTTTGCTACGGTAACATTTGTAGGGCGTGCCTTTTTGAACAGAGCCCATTGCCTTGATATCTACAACATCGCCTTTCTTGTAGAGTCACATGTATGTGGCCAAAGGAACAACTCCATGTTTTCTGAAAGGCCTAGAGAACACGCAGCAGGCGCCCGCCTCTTGCCCTTTGTGTTGGTCATTTTGGCGAGTTACTGGAAGATGGTGGTTCTGGCTGAAAGGAAAGCCCTACTAACTCTTTTAAAGCAAATAAATACTTGGCTTCAAAAATCATTGATGGAATGGATGGATGGATCCATCACTTTATGGCTCTTTATGGATGGGTGGATCCCTCCCTGTCCTCAGCCCTGCAAATGAGAGTCACCTGCTGCTGCTGCTAAGTCGCTTCAGTTGTGTCCGACTCTGTGCAACCCCATAGATGGCAGCCCACCAGGCTCCCCCGTCCCTGGGATTCTCCAGGCAAGAACACTGGAGTGGGCTGCCATTTCCTTCTCCAGTGCATGAAAGTGAAAAGAGAAAGTGAAGTCGCTCAGTCGAGTCCGACTCTGTGCAACCCCATAGATGGCAGCCCACCAGGCTCTCCCGTCCCTGGGATTCTCCAGGCAAGAACACTGGAGTGGGTTGCCATTTCCTTCTCCAGTGCATGAAAGTGAAATGTGAAAGTGAAGTCGCTCAGTCGTGTCCAACTCCTAGCGACCCCATGGACTGTAGCCCACCAGGCTCCTCTGTCTGTGGGATTCTCCAGGCAAGAGTACTGGAGTGGGGTGCCACTGCCTTCTCTAATGTATGAAAGTGAAATGTGAAAGTGAAGTCGCTCAGTCGTGTCCGACTCCTAGCGACCCCATGGACTGTAGCCCACCAGGCTCCTCTGTCCGTGGGATTCTCCAGGCAAGGGTACTGGAGTGGGGTGCCATTGCCTTCTCCGAGAGTCACCTGGAAAGGCAAAATACATTGCTCTGGGCCCAGCTTGGGACAGTCGATAGGAGAAGGGGAGGGGCCAGCAGTCGTTTTTAAAAACCCCTAGGAAAATTCTAATCTGCACTCTGAGTTGAAGATCACCTCTTTCTCTTTTACCCTTGGTTGGTGCAGTTACTGTTCTTTGTTTTCTGTGGTTAGGAGCCGAGATCAGGAATAGGAGACTCCTGAGGATGAATCTTGGCTACCGTGGAATCCATGGTGCTGACACTGATTGGGTGGATGGACGGATACAGAGAGAACGTTTTAGGCCTAATTACTCATAGTTTCCTGATTCTCACCTCCGTACTCAGCACCCACCCTCTTCTTCTAGGAAGCTGCTCCTTGCCCCAACCAAACCATATAGTGTTAGTGGAAGTTGACCATCACAGTGTCATTAAAACAAGGAGATTCACTGCTCTTTGAAAACAAACCTATAGGATGTGAAGCCTGACTTCCTGACAAGGAGAGAAAGCTGGTCTGAAAAGTGAGGCTGATCCTTAGAGAAAAAAGATAACCCTGGAGGCCTTCCCCAGCAATTGGCATTCATTCCTGAGGTCAGCTGACCCTTCCTCCCCAAAGTTAGTTAGCCAAACTCTCCTTCATCCTGCTGAAGCTGTCATTCGGATTTCGAGTACTTAAGAGTCATGAGACTTCACTGTCTCTGATCTTTGACAAGTAATGAGATCTGAGCCTCAGTTTCCCCATCTGCATCATATGAACACAGAGTTGTTCTCAAGATTAATAAAATATTTACATAAAGTACTCTGAACAGGTTCATTAGAAATATTCACATCATGAATGTGATGATTGACTTTATCTAGCTTTTTCTTGAGATATATTTCTAAAATCTGAGTCTTGTGAGTTTACTAAAAGATATAATAAATTTTTTCATTTATTTCAAATCCTTTTATTGACGTTCAAATACTAGATTTAAACATCTCAAGAAAAAATTATAAGTGAACCTCATTTATAAGCATAGATGCAAAATTTCTAACTAACACATTAACAAATTGAATCTTGGTGTGTATAAAAAGAGATATTCATCACAACAAAGTAGAATTTATTTTAGGAGAGCAAGGATATTTCCACATTAGAAAATAAAAAGTTTAAAAATTACAAACATCTGAATAAATGCTGAACAATCATTTGATGAAATTCAATATCTATTTGTGATTTTTTAAAAATTATTTAACCAACATAAATACAAAATACCATTCTGATCTTGATGAATGCTAAAGTTAGAAATTTATAACAAGGATTATTCTTAATGGTAAAACATTAGGAGGATTGCCAATAAAATTGGAATAAAGCAAAGATCTTTTCTCTCCTCTTTAACACTATACTGGTATTTCTGGTCAACACAACAAGCAAAA
>SJYX01013643.1:0-10258 GCA_006410675.1 Oreotragus oreotragus
GGGGGGGCCCTTTTCTTTTTTCTTGTTTATGTCATTTTTTTTCCCCAGGGTGCTTTTTGAATTTTAAAATTTAAGTGCACAGAATAGATGTGGTTCAGTTCCTATTTTAAATCAATTTTATGGTATTTAATTATTTTCCTATGGAATGCCTGAGCTTGATATCAAATTCAAAAAGGCACTGAAAAGTTCACGGGGAGACGGGTAGGCTCCCTGGGCACCTCCCAGCTGCCACCCTGCCTGCGGGTGAGCTTCTAGCCTCTGTCTTCCTCAAAACAGCCTGGGCTCATTTCAGCCATTGCCCAAGTTCACTCCCTTCCTCCTCCTTTTTGTGTTTATGTCAATGCTGCCACACTCTGGATATGGCTCTGCTTCTTGCTCTGTCACTGAACCAGGAGTCCTGGAGAAGGTGTCCCTGAGGACACGCTGTCCTGGTCAGCAGGGACCCAGTCCCGAATCACAGCGTCACTCTTCCCAGGTGACCAGGCTCCAGCCCAGGACCCTGTGACCTGTTATGACTGATGCTGTCTTAATCCTTGCTTGCTTGCTCAACGTTGCACAAGACACATTTCTGGAGGCTGAATGAGTCAAACCATAATCTTTTAAAGACAGTGCCTAACTTGGCTTCTGGCCAGACCATGGGCAGCCTGCCTCGCTGAGCTCCCCTCCCTGCTGCTTCACTCTCTGGGCTCCATGCACACTTCACATCGCTATCTTTCAGATCATCCCTTCCATCTGACCTGGGGGTTCAGGCCTTCACTGAGCCCCACCCCAGCGTCAGTGGCTTCCCTGTCTCCAGTCCCCTTCTTGTGTCCCCCTTCCCCCATCCTGTAGATCTGAGCTGGTCTCTACGGTAGACCAATATGCCCCATCCCTGTCTCCCCACCAACACTGTAAACTTTTTGAGGATGCGACCTTGCCTGATAAATCTTTCTAGCCCCAAACCTGGCCCAGCGCCTGGTCCCCGACAAGTGTTGGAGAGAATACTTCAATTTTATGCTGTTTAAGAATAGCTTGAGGGCAGGAGGACAAGGGGACAATGACAGAGGATGAGACGGTTGGATGACATCACTGATTCGATGGACATGAGTTTGAGCAAGCTCTGGGAGTTGGTGATAGACAGGGAAGCCTGGTGTGCAGCAGCCCATGGGGTCACAAAGAGTTGGACACGACTGAGTGACTGAACCGAATTGAAGATTAATTTTAAATGGCTAAGTTCTGTTTTAGCAGAGGGAGCCAAAGGTAACGTAGTATGTATTTTTTCATATCTACCTATTTATTTTTGCTGCTGCTGCTGCTAAGTTCCTGCAGTCATGTCTGACTCTGTGCGAGAGTAAAACCTGGAACAGAAAGAGTTCTGTGATAGGTTCTTCATCAGCTATAAATTACTGTTATCTGTGTTGGTTTCACATCTCCCTTCTATGCTGGTACGAATATCAGGTGCTGTGCTATGCTAAGTCATCTCAGTCATGTCCGCCCCTTTGCGACCCTATGGACTGTAGCCCGCCAGGCTCCTCTGTCCATGGGATCCTCCAGGCAAGAATACTGGGGTGGGTTGCCATTTCTCTTCCGGGGTATCTTCCCCACCCAGAGTTGGAACCCAAATCTCTCCTGCATTGGCTGGTGGGTTCTTTACCACTAGCACCACCTGGGAAACCTGTCAATATCTGCTTCCCTGGTGGCTCAGAGGTTAAAGCGTCTGCCTGCAATGCGGGAGACCTGGGGTTCGATCCCTGGATCAGGAAGATCCCCTGGAGAAGGAAATGGCAACCCAGTCCAGTATTCTTGCCTGGAGAATCCCATGGACGGAGGAGCCTGATGGGCTACAGTCCATGGGGTCGCAAAGAGTCGGACACGACTGAGTGACTTCACTTTCACTTTCACTAATTATACAATAATAAGCTTTATTGGAGAAGTGGTTAATTAAACACAATTTAGCTGTTACTGTAAATCGTTGTGGATATTTTTTTCCCACGTTTTAAAATCAGGATGCTCCTGCAAAATCAATGATGTCTTNGGACACGACTGAGTGACTTCACTTTCACTTTCACTAATTATACAATAATAAGCTTTATTGGAGAAGTGGTTAATTAAACACAATTTAGCTGTTACTGTAAATCGTTGTGGATATTTTTTTCCCACGTTTTAAAATCAGGATGCTCCTGCAAAATCAATGATGTCTTCTAACTAGAATGGACAGTGTTTTCCTTCTCAGTAAAACTCAGTAAAACAGTGCTGAGGGTCAGGGATGATCGTTCAGAGGAAAAGCTTGAAATTTCAAGCAAGTCATTGTGCTTTCAGTGAATGGAGGTTTATGATATGGTCACACAGCTTCCTCACATCCAGGGGTGAGGCTGGAGTGGCACTGTGGTGCAGAGATGCTTCGTGTCTCACACCATGCCTCAAGCAGCCTCCGGGCTGTCGTAACAGGGCGCCCTTCCATCAGAGCGCCCACAGGTGCAGCCCCGAGCAGTGATACAGGCAGGACAATGGAAGCGCCTCCCCCTTTGCCCCCACCTTCTCCTTCCTCCCTACCAACCCTCTACTTGAGTAAACATCTCTCCCCCACACCACGGAGCACGAGGGTGTGTGGAAAGTACATGCTGCCCTGGGAAATTTACTGACTAATTTCTGTCCAAAGAAAAGAACTTGTTTCCGAGACCTGATACTGTTGCTATTGGTGAGTATAAAAAGGATCCCTATAGAGCACACACTTTCAATAAGCAAAACATCCACAAGTGACACAAAGAAAATAAAGGTGATGTGTCTCAAATGGAATGAAAATTTCATGATAAAGAAGACCTTCCTGTAAGTTATAAAATGTGATAAAGGGCTCAGCCTATAACAGGGTCAGGCCCAGGACATGGAGACTCCGCGTCCTTGTCCCAGTGCATCCTGATTCTTAAACTGTGTCAGTGACTGTAAATCTCTGGGTGCGTTTCAAGCTGTTAGGACTTCTTTGTAATATTTGTGGCAGTTTCCCCTTCCATCAGCCTAACAGTGGAAGAATCCACTTACTTTCCCCTGTGATTTTTAGGGGAAAATGCAACAAGCAAAACTCCCATAATCATCAAGGAGATTCATTATTCAACAACGTTGGCACAATGTTCATCACAATTGAAGCAGTTTGCTGTGCTTGCTAACCATCATATCCAATTCCCTGGCAAAAGACCCCATCCTTTCAAGTGTAGCTGTCATTTTTAGAGATCTTCTTCTACTTGGTACAGCTACTGACGCACACACACAATTATGGAGGAAAAGCTGCCTTTTGTCAGCCCAGCCTTTTTATAACACTGACAGTCTCAGGGTGGCAATTTTAGGAGGAATGACCCAGAGGATAAGTTGCTGATCACTATAGAAACTTCTGACAAATAACAAGAAAGCTCTGGGGGAGGGGTAAAAAAACCCACCGCAGGCACATTTTTTAGAAGTTAAAAAGTTTATAAAAGTTCTGATTCAAACTAGAAAACACATATCAGGACAGGAAAGGTGTTGAGGCATTTAAAAAGTGACATTCTAAACTGCAAAACCAGGTAAATGTTAGACTTGGAGACATGGTCCACTATAGATTGCTTAAAAAAAAAAAAAAAGAAGTGAGAAATAGTTTTGAGAAGTGTGCAGCACCTTAAAAAAAGACATTTCCTGAACTGCCATGACACTTGAGTGGGCATCATGGGTTTAGATGCAGGGGAAGTCTTATCTGGTTTTATTTCCTCAATTCTCTTCCCATTCACTCATCAATTCCCATGAGGACCTTGTCGCAGGAGCCGAGGATGTGAGGAGTGTGAAGGCATGGGCCTCTGTGGGGAGCTCCCATGTTGTAGACAAAATTCAAAAAGGAAACCAGAGAACCATCCAGCCAGTCTCTATCAGATCAGCCCCATTTAAACTGGTCCCGGGTTGGGTGAGCCAGCTTGCTGAGTGAGCATCACGCTTACTTTTTCTGAGATACTCTAGGAAAAACGCACGGCGTGATCCACCACACTCAGCTTCTCGGATGTTGAGCCAGGTAAGTTTCACTGGTCACCCACCCCTCCCTCTCCCATGATGCTCCCTCTGTATCTTAAGCTGGACTGATGTTATTGTCTTAAACAGAAAGAAGAAACCCAGCAGAGATTTCCTTACAGGTTCAGCAGCGGCACATTCGCCACTCTGTATCCACGTTTCAGCCTCTCGGGCTTGCCTGACAGAACACAGCCTGGTTGGACCCACAGAGCTCTGGGTACCAGTCACCATCCAACATTATAACCCTCATCAGAGAAATCTCAGGGTGCCACACGCATCTTTGACCTTAGTCATCGTGGAGGGGGTGTTGTTCTTATTACTTGGACACTAAGTCATGTCTGACTCCTTCTGACCTCATACACTGCAGCACACCAGGCTCTGCTGTCCTCCACTATCTCCCAGAGCTTGCTCAAATTCATGTCCATTGAGTCAGTGATGCCATCCAACCATCTTGCCCTCCACCGCCCCCTTCTCCTATTGCCTTGTCTTTCCCAGCATCAGGGTCTTTTCCAATGAGTCAGGTCTTGATTGTACCAAATCATGATTTGGACAAAAGCTAAGAAACAGGTCTCTGAGGACCATTTCTTGTACCTGGATCCAGCCCCCTCACCCCCAAGATGGGTAACTTTGGAAAACAACTGAAGTTCCCTCTACTTCATTTGCTCGAGTGTGGAAGGAACATCATGACGCAGAGGTTTCTAGCTGTGTGATTAGAAAATTCCTGTGAACTGAGGACTTTTAAAATTATTCTTGTTTTATCAGAGGAAAGGTAGAGAAGACTTCCTATAACATTGGGGTGATAACTCCCAGAGACAGAAAGAGTGACGGCAACAAGGGGACATTTTTGCACGCTGTCTTCTGCTGGGGTCAGTGATTTCACGTGTGCTTTCTGACACTAGCCTTCTTCCCACTCTTTTCTCCCTGGATGTCAAGCCGGGGCCTCAAGCAGAGGGTGGACACAGCTCCAGGGTCAAAGAAGGCAGAATGTCCCTGGTGGGAATCCTGAGGGGCTGATTTGCATCCCTGGAGCTGGAATGTCACCCCGCTCCAGGGTGGTTGCCCTCTGACACCCCTGAGCTGCCTGTGATTCCCAGGAGCTGGTGCGGGCTTGGCCACTGGGGTAACCCAGGACACTCCCCGCCCAGGATCCTCCTAGGAAGGCGTTCTGCTGGTGGAGAGAGGAGCCCATGGAGCAACGACCTGCGGAGGGGGTCGGGCGGGCACCTGGGCTATCCAGGTGCTATCCAGGTAGGCCCAGGCTCCAGAAACAGATTGTGGTTTCAAGGAAAATTGAGGACTCTCTCTAAGGGAAACTCTCTCTCTCTGATTCAAGAAGCAAATCACTCCTTTCACACTCAGAATAAATTGAGGCCCCGTAGAGCTGGCCGTGTATGCGTTTAGCTTCAGTTCCCATCGTCTGCTCTCAGTCACTTCTCAGAGACCTCACCTGCCAGCAGAGAGGGCAAGGGAAGCAAGGAAACCATCCGGCCGACGACTAGTCAGCCAGGGCAGTGTGGGCGCTCCAGGGACCGGAGTGAGGCGGGGAGGATCGAATCTACAGGTGTTTTCTGTGGGTGAAAAAGTCCTGTGTGTTTCTTCTGGCTGGGGGCAGGGGATAAAGAATCCACCTGCAATGCAGGAGACGGGTTTGATCCCTGGGTTGGGAAGATCCCTTGGAGAACAAAACGGCTACCCACTCCAGCATTCTTGCCTGGAGAATCCCATGAACAGTGGAGCCTGGCAGGCTACAGTTCATGGGGTGCAAAGAGTCAGACATGACTTGGCGACTAAACCACCACCACATGTTCCTGTTACTTAAGCCTGGTGATAAACTTTGTTAGAAACCATTCAAGTACTAAAGTACAAGCACCAGAAAAAATCATGTGTGTGTTTGTATACGTGTGTGTGTCTGAGTGTGTGTGCGCCTGTGAGTATGGATGTGTAACTGTATATTGTTTGTAAACTATTAAGAAGGATATAAAATACTTCTGATTACTCTGCACTTATTACTCAGCATTTTTGGTTTACTTCTTAAAATAAACAAGGATCATAGTCTTATTGCTCTTGGCTGGATTTGGACAAGTAACAGAAGATACCAGCAAAAGCTTGCGGGATCAAAGTAAAGACTAGGAAGAAAAATGAAAACCGCTTACTCTGGTAATAAAATGGTGCAGCCGCTGTGGGAGAGTTGGCTGGCCCCTCAGAAGCAGAGTTACTTATTTGACTCAGCACATGCGTCCTCTGTATACACCCAGGAGAAATGAAAACATATGTCCATGCAAACACACACACACACACGTTCACAGCATCACGATTCACAATCCCAACAGGTGGCAACAACCCAAATGTTCACCAACCAATGAATGGATGAGTAAAACATGGCATTTTCCTACAGTGGAATATTATTCAATAATAAAAAGGGATGACGTACTGACTTTGAGAGGGTAACAGGCAGGAAGGCCAGGGGTCTCTAAACGGAGGAAATAGCCTGCAAGTGTCAGACATTTTTACCTCTCTCAAGTGGCAGGAGGAAACAAACTAGCAATATTTTTTCCTTCTCTATACAAATTTAAAAGGAGGTTTCTCTTAAAAAAATGTGTTGCCATAATGACACCTGGCTTCACCTGAAGTTAACTATTCTCAAACCTAGAGATAACCAATGCCTTTTTCTTATGGAAATGTTTATCTTAAGCTATGCTAATGTACTATGCATTTACCCCAAATACTGTCTTCAAGTTGGTTCTGCCTTTTGGCTCAGAATCTACTTGACAAACCAGTATGTTATACTCATATATTGTTTCTCTAATCTATGTAAATCAAACTATTTGTATGGTGATCTGCCCTTCTTCAAGATTCAAGTTAATCATTTTATGGCCCAGGATGAACCATTTGGTGCCAAGATTATCCCAAAATGCATCTTATGGGTGAGGGGCCTGGTGCCATTCTGAGTTTTAAGACATTCCTTTCTTTCATTAACAGACTGCTGTTGACTATATAACATCCAGCTGAAGACTAGCATGGGGGTACTCTTTCTGCCCCCTTCTGATGCCTATGTCAGAAGCTTTCTCTATCTCCTTTATACTTTAATGAAACTTTATTACACAGAAGCTTGAGTGATCAAGCCTCGTCTCTGGTGCCGGACTGAATTCTTCTCCTGCGGGGGCCAAGAATCCCGGCGTCTTTGCGTGATTCAACAACANCCCCCTTCTGATGCCTATGTCAGAAGCTTTCTCTATCTCCTTTATACTTTAATGAAACTTTATTACACAGAAGCTTGAGTGATCAAGCCTCGTCTCTGGTGCCGGACTGAATTCTTCTCCTGCGGGGGCCAAGAATCCCGGCGTCTTTGCGTGATTCAACAACACCCTTTCAACATGTGCTACAACATGGATGAGCCTTGAAAACATTATGTCAGTGAAAGAAGTGAGACACACACACACATGCATGTTGTATGATTACATACATAAGAAATGTCCAGAACAGACAAATCTATAGAGACTGAAAGTACATTAGTGCTGGCCTGGGGCTGGGGGGTGGGGGTGCAGGGATGGCTAGAGTGATTAACTTGAATAGATATATGACTAAAGGCACCAAAAATGCTTCCTACTCAATACTGTGGACTCCAGAGGAAAAGAATGCTGACCTTATGACTCTCAATGAGATGAGACTTCAAATCTAGGGCCCCTTTTCTAGATTTGTCTGGAAAACAAGACAAATTTTTGGTAATATGAGCATATGAAAAATCTAGGATCTTTAAAAGTTGAGAAGCTATATGAGAAAAACGAAAACATATGTCCACACTAAAACTTGTCTGTGAGTTTTTGTTTTTAGTGGTTGCTATTTACAGTAGCCAAAACGTGGAAACAACCCAACTGTCCATCAGTGGATGAATGGATACACAAAATGTGAAATATCCATACAAAAGATATTACTTGACCTTAAAAAGGATGACACAGGCTAGAATATGTACGACCGTCGAAAATGTCATACTGCCTGAAAGAAGCCAGAGAGAAAAGATCATATATTAAATGGTTACATTCAGACAAAATGTCCAGAGTACAGAAGTCTAGAAGCAATGGTCACTTACAGCTAGGGGCTGGGAGGCTGGGGGTATGAGTGACATCACCAACTGTCCATCAGTGGATGAATGGATACACAAAATGTGAAATATCCATACAAAAGATATTACTTGACCTTAAAAAGGATGACACAGGCTAGAATATGTACGACCGTCGAAAATGTCATACTGCCTGAAAGAAGCCAGAGAGAAAAGATCATATATTAAATGGTTACATTCAGACAAAATGTCCAGAGTACAGAAGTCTAGAAGCAATGGTCACTTACAGCTAGGGGCTGGGAGGCTGGGGGTATGAGTGACATCCGAAGGGTACAATTCTTTTCTGAGGTGATGAACAGGTTCTAAAATCAACGGCTGTGAGAGTCCCACGCACCTATGACTAAACTAAAAAATATCACTGAATTGTACAGATTATACAGGTGAATTGTATGGCATGTGCATCACATCTCAGTAGGGATATTTTAGAAAGCATAAATGCTTTGCAGGTAGTTTAAGTGAAACACTGCAGCATCAGTGAAAGGAATTCAGCACTGCACGTCTGAGGCACTTGCGGCCCTATTATCTTGGATTAGGAAATGATCCTTTTACTACTTACTTTTAAAGCCACCCTCTCTGGAAGACCATTTAGTAGCATAATTATGATCGCAGTGTTCTGCAAATAAGCCATGCAAAGAAAGGAGCTCAGGACTTTATTTCATCACCGACTTTCAGAAGTCAGAGCAACATAAATCTTAATGAGTGTCACAGTAACACTGTCTATTGAGGCCTGTTATGTAACTGGACATTCTGACATCTATTTTAGGAATGCAAATATCCTGCTGTTTATTTCTGTAAGTCACTGCTCTATCAGCTGGTTAAGTAGAATAAGAAGGATGCCGACACAGGAAGGGCATAGGGTGCGGGGAGAGGGAGGTGGGTTTTAGTGGGGCTCTTTTACTGAAAGCGTTTGATGGTTGGGTGACTAGAAAGTTTAGTTAAAATGCACTGAAAGCTAACTCACTGAAGGACATTGATTTAGCTCAAACGGATATTCTACAGTAACTGAAAACAGAATAAGGTAATGGAAAATTCTGACTTTCTTCATCTGAAGGTGAATTCACGTCCTTTAATTTTGTAGAATGAAAACCTCTCCTGCCTACTGCCCTTGAACTTGTTGCTCTGAGCCTGCATGTGGGTATTCAACTGCTTCCTTGATGCAGACAGGATGAAGCGCAGAAGACTAGTACTGGAAGATGCGTCTTTGCTAAAAGGACAAACACGCTGATATATCGGGTTCCAACCATTTTTCTGAATATAAGCCTCACCTCTGCCTCCTCTGTTTCCTCCTTCCACACAAAATGGGCATAATGACACCATGTAGCTCCTGGATTATCCTGAACACGAAATAGTCCATACGTGTCGTGACTGTAACAGAATCTGACCCTCAGCTAGTATGGTCACTGCTCGACTTCATCATTACTGATTTTACTATATGCATTTTCTGTTTCTTTCCCACATTTTAGTAAAGGCAGAAATAAAATCTTCATAAGTAAAAATCAGGCTTTAATGTGCCTGTTAATGCAATAAGATTAAAATAAAAGGAAGAGAGATTTCACAGACAATTTGGATTGCGCCTGCGTTCTGGTTCCCTTGCTCCAAAGGAACACACTTGTTTTGCAAAATAGAATTGCCACTTGCCTCTGAGGTGCTTTTCTTCCTAGCTGAGTTCCGTATGCACGATCATCCAGGCGGATCCCCGAAACAGAGAGCCTGCTCAGACTCGCTCCAGGAATCAGAGGAATAGTCAGGCCGAAGCTGGTTTCCACCCGATCAAGAGCAAGGTGAGTCACCTGAACTTGATTAAGAAACCAAGTGCCTCTCAAGAACTTGATACACACAGGTGACGGATGTCGATCACCAAGACCACTGGCATCGATTCCTTGCTCCATCTAGAGTGTGTGCTTGACACTCTCTGCAAATGCACACTCAGGCATTTCCAGCAAAAGTAAGGGCCCCCGCAGGTTTGAAGTTCACTACCGAGGTCAGCTTGGACGCCTCCCACTGACCAGACCGCACCCAAGCCGACCCTGGGGTGAAGCGCCGCTGACCTGCTGGCCGTGCTGGTGCCCAGGGGCCCGGGCGGTGCGGGCACAGGCGGGCTGGTCTTCGTTCCCACAGGGTGTGCATCGCAGGGTGGAA
>SJYX01013646.1:0-14591 GCA_006410675.1 Oreotragus oreotragus
GCCCTTAAATCTATTTCTCACTTCCACTGTATAATCATAAGGGATTTGATTTAGGTCATACCTGAATGGTCTAGCGGTTTTCCCTACTTTCTTCAATTTAAGTCTGAATTTGGAAATAAGGAGTTCATGATCTGAGCCACAGTCAGCTCCTGGTCTTGTTTTTGTTGACCGTATAGAGCTTCTCCATCTTTGGCTGCAAAGAATATAATCAATCTGATTTCGGTGTTGACCATCTGGTGATGTCCATGTGTAGAGTCTTCTCTTGTGTTGTTGGAAGAGGGTGTTTGCTATGACCAGTGCGTTTTCTTGGCAAAACTCTATTTCTGGTGCCTCAGTGATAAAGAATCTGCCAAGACTGGGTTAGATCCCTGGTTCAGGAAGATCCCCTGGAGAAGGGAACGGCAAGCCACTTCAGTATTCTTGCCTGGAGAATTCCATGGACAGAGGAACCTAGCGGGCTACAGTCCGTGGGGTTACAAAGAATTGGACAGGATTGAAGCAGCTGAGCATGCAGAGCTCCTCAAAGATGGGAGTGCCTACTCAGCAAGAAAAAAAAAAAAAAAGATTTCCAAGTTAGCAAACACAAAAGCAAAGAACCAAGACTTTAATTAGATTTTATGTGTTTTCAAATTCTGGAGTAATGGCTTATTCCAAGATTCCACTATATCACAGATTTCTGACTCTGAATGGATCTGAACAATACATTTGAGAAGGGATTACATAGTCCCTTCCTTTGCTCTCGAATGCTGTGCGTGTGACATTTGATATTATTTTGTGCTATTAAGCTTTAAAAAGTTGACAAGAATTTCAATGAAGAAAGGACTAAAAAGCTTCAGCTTAAGAATTCTACTATATTGGGAGTAATATCTAAGAGAAAAATGAGATAAAGATGTATATTTATATCATTAGAAAATAGGAAAAGTTTAGATAATGGGGAAAATCTATAAAATCAAATCACTCCTTTTCATTAGTAATATAATCTATTTCCTCCTATTAGCCTTTAGTTCAGTTCAGTTCAGTTCAGTTTCTAAGTCATGTCTGACTCTTTGCAACCTCATGGACTGCAGCACGCTAGTCTTCCCTGTTCATCTCCAACTCCTGGAATTTACCCAAATTAATGTCCATTGAGTCGGTGATGCCATCCTACCATCTTATCCTCTGTTGTCCCCTTCTCCCGCCTTCAATCTTTCCCAGAATCAGGGTCTTTTCAAGTGAGTCAGTTCTTCCAATCAGATGACCAAAGTATTGGAGTTTCAGCTTCAACATCAGTCCCTCCAATGAACACCCAGGACTGATCTCCTTTAGGATGTACTGGTTGGATCTCCTTACAGTCCAAGGGACTCTCAAGAGTCTTCTCAAACACCACAGTTCAAAAGCATCAATTCTTTGGCGCTCAGCTTTACTTATAGTCCAGCTCTCACATCCATATGTGACTACTGAAAAAAATCATAACTTTGACTAGATGGATCTTCGTGGACAAAGTAATGTCTCTGCTTTTCAATATGCTGTCTAGGTTGGTCATAACTTTCCTTCCAAGGAGTAAGTGTCTTTTAATTTCATGGCTGCAATCACCATCTGCAGTGATTTTTGAGCCTGCCCAAATAAAGGACTTGGATTCAATAAGGTTAGGATTCAATAAGGTTAAATTGACATTAACAATCTTAACTTCCTTCCAGCTATCCACAGTTAGGGAATCTCCAAAATCTTCTCTGTCATTTCAGCACTCCCCACCTATTTCTAAGAGACATTAGAGTTNTGCCCAAATAAAGGATTTGGATTCAATAAGGTTAGGATTCAATAAGGTTAAATTGACATTAACAATCTTAACTTCCTTCCAGCTATCCACAGTTAGGGAATCTCCAAAATCTTCTCTGTCATTTCAGCACTCCCCACCTATTTCTAAGAGACATTAGAGTTACTTTCATAAAATGATTTTTTATTTTTATATAAATTTATTTATTTTAATTGGAGGTTATTTACTTTACAATATTGTATTGGTTTGGCCATACATCAACATGTATCCGCCACAGGTATACACATGTCCCCCATCCTGAACCCCTCCTCCTTCCTCCCTCCCCATACCATCCCTCTGGGTCATCTCAGTGCAACAGCCCCAAGCATCTGGTATCATGGGAATGCAAACTAGTACAGCCACTATGGAGAACAGTGTGGAGATTCCTTAAAAAACTGGAAATAGAACTGCCTTATGACCCAGCAATCCCACTGCTGGGCATACACATGAAGGAAACCAGAATTGAAAGAGACACGTGTACCTCAATGTTCATCACAGCACTGTTTAGAATAGCCAGGACATGGAAGCAACCTAGATGTCCATCAGCAGATGAATGGATAAGAAAGCTGTGGTACATATACACAATGGAGTATTACTCAGTCATTAAAAAGAATACATTTGAATCAGTTCTAATGAGGTGGATGAAACTGGAACCTGTTATACAGAGTGAAGTAAGCCAGAAAGAAAGATACCAGTACAGTATATTAACGCATATATATGGAATTTAGAAAGATGGTAATGATAACCCTGTATGTGAGACAGCAAAAGAGACACAGATGTATAAAATGATTTCTTTCCATTTTTTTTCTTTTACAAAGTGACCCATCATCATACATGAGCTTCATATACTCAGATCCTCTCAACCTCTATAAAAATGGATGCATCCCTTGCAGTTAGTCAAAATTGGGTCTCTTCCTCTAGCCTCTGCTGTCTCTGGAGGCTGACGTATTGACAGCAGTACTGTCTCTGATGGAGGCTGAAGCTCTGACCACCCTCTATGTTTAAACAAGACTTCCAACCACAGTGGTGTTCAGCCTTCCCTGGTGCTGTCACCTTTAGCTGCCAATGCTAATAATGGGCCATCAGCAATGCTTGTCATACTGCTGCTTCCTTCTGTCTTCATCTGACAGTGTCAGCATGCCAGTGTTTCTGTTTCAAAGAAGGAGAAATTTCTTCCCACCAATCTCATTTGAAAAGACCCTGATGCTGGGAAAGAGTGAAGGCAGGAAGAGAAGGTGATGACAGAGGATGAGATGGTTGGATGACATCACTGACTCAATGGACATGGGTTTGGGTAAACTCCAGGAGTTGCTGATGGACGGAGAGGTCTGGCGTGCTGCAGTCTATGGGGTCGCAAAGAGTCCAACAGGAGTGAGACACTGAACTGAACTGAACTGAACTGAACATCTTGCTGTCGCTTCAGTCATGACTCCTTGTGATCCTATGGACCATAGCCTGCCAGACTACTCTGTCCATGGGATTCTCCAGGCAAGAATACTAGAGTGGGTTGCCATGCCTTCCTCCTGGGGATCTTCTCAACCCAGGGATCAAATTCATGTCTCTTATGTCTCCTGCATTGACAGGCTGGTTCTTTACCTCTGGCACTAACTGGGAAGTGCCCACCAACAACATAGAGTCACTTTGTTCCAGGAAGAGGGCAATTTTGGATCTGTTACAGTGTGTGTTTGTGTATGGATGTTTACTCAGTTTTTGTTCTTACAGCTTGGCTAGTCATCTGAGAAATGAGGGACACTGGGCCAGAAGAAAATGTGAATCTGAATATCCTGTGTTAATGATCGTTTTAGTTAGATTGTTATTCTCTGGGAGATGGCTCTGACCCTCTGCTGGCCTCACTCACCAGTATTCCAGGCAGACCAAGATACATTAAACTACAATTTAGACTTTAGCCATTAATTATCCCTGCTGCTGCTGCTGCTGCTGCTGCTGCTAAGTCGCTTCAGTTGTGTCCGACTCGGTGCAACTCCATAGATGGCAGCCCCCCAGGCTCTGCCGTCCCTGGGATTCTCCAGACAAGAACACTGGAGTGGGTTGCCATTTCCTTCTCCAATGCAGGAAAGTGAAAAGTGAAGGTGAAGTCGCTCAGTCGTGTCTGACTCTTAGGGACCCACAGCCCACCAGGCTCCTCCATCCGTGGGATTTTCCAGGCAAGAGTACTGGAGTGGGGTGCCATTGTCTTCTCCTAATTATCCCTATCCAGCTACATACATATTGTTTGAAAAATTAAGATTCTGTTCCTTCTTTCAGTCACAGACTACAAAACTTATTTTCAAGCCGCTGAAATGTAAATAGTTCAATTTCTTGGGCTCAGATTTCATCTCTGATTTCAGATGCCACAGAATACCACATCATATCACACCTTCAGTATTATTTGCATAAAGGTGCATATATTTTCTGATACAGAATCTCATTCTATTGCTATACATGTACATATTTAAAGTTAGCCTACCAAAGATAGTATTTAATATTGATTGTGTGGTTGACATGTTCTTGACAATCAACATTAAAAATAGGACTAAGGTGATATTATTGTTTGCAAGCAGTTTAAAAATGTGAAATATAACACTTAGTCGTGTCCAATTTCCTGTGACCCCATGTACAGTACCTCGTCAGGCTCCCCATGCCCATGGAATTCCCCTGGCAAGAATACTGGAGTGGGTAGCTATTCCCTTCTCCAGGGGATCTTCCTGACCCAGGGATCGAACCTTAATCTCTTGCATTGCAGGTGGATTCTTATCTGTCTGAGCCACCAGGGAAGCCCAAAATATAACACTCACAAAAAAAAAATTCCCCAAATTCATGTATATCTTAATTATTAATATGTGTTTTAATAGAAATAGATATAAAATATCACAAATAACAGAGAAAACACTAAGGTAAACATGATTCAGGTTCTGAAACAGAACATTAATCCATTCTAGATGTCTCCTTCAGACCTGCTCCTCAGTGGTGCCTAGATCCCCCAACAAAGGTCATTGGTTTTTTGGTTTTTAGTACCATCGATTAATTTTACACATTTAACAATGTTGTTGAATAAATTTTCATTTAAGACAATATATTCAGTAAGGCGCACATAAGGTGACAAAATCTATGAAAAAAAAATATTTCAGAAGCCCCCTCATAAATCCTTCCAGAAATTCTGCCCCCAACAAGAAGATACCTATTATTTTTACTTCTTACACCACAATTTAATGTTGTTTAAATTTGAATTCAGAAATTTTGAATTCAACATTCAGAAAACTAAGATCATGAAATCTGGTCCCATCACTTCACAGTAAATAGATGGGGAAACAATGGAAACAGTGACAGACTTTATTTTTTTGGACTCCAAAATCATTGCAAATGGTGATTGCAGCCATGAAATTAAAAGACACTTACTCCTTGGAAGAACAATAATGACTAACCTAGGCAGTAAATTAAAGGCAGTAAATTAAAAGCAGAGACATTTCTTTGCCAACAAAGGCCTGTCTAGTCAAAACTATGGTTTTTCCAGTAGTCCTGTATGGATGTGCAAGTTGGACTATAGAGAAAGCTGAAGGCCAAATAATTGATACTTTTGAACTGTGGTGTTGGAGAAGACTCTTGAGAATCCCTTAGACTGCAAGGAGATCCAACCAGTCCATCCTAAAGGAGATCAGTCTGTAATATTCATTGGAAGGACTGATGCTGAAGCTGAAGTTCCAGTACTTTGGCCACCTCATATGAAGAGCTGACTTATTTGAAAAGACCCTGATGCTGGGAAAGATTGAAGGCTGGAAGAGAAGGGGATGACAGAGGATAAGGTGGTTGGATGGCATCACCAACTCAATGGACATGGGTTTGAGCAAGCTCCAGGAGTTGGTGATGGACAGGGAGGCCTGGCATGCTGCAGTCCATGGGGTCAAAAAGAGTCGAACATGACTGAGCAACTGAACTGAATTTTGAATTATATAAAAATGAAATCATATGCTATGTCATATTTTATATTTGGCTTCTTTTACTTAACATTATGTTTAATGTTGACTATTGAACATTATTGGAGCTTCCCTGATAGCTTGGTTGGTAAAGAATTTGCCTGCAAAACAAGAGACCCAGGTTCAATTCCTGGGATGGGAAGATCTCCTGAAGAAGTGATAGGCTACCCACTCCAGTATATTTGGGCTTCCCTGGTGGCTCAGATGATAAAGAATCTTAACTCAATACGGGAGACCTGGGTTCTATCCCTGAGTTGGGAAAATTCCCTGGAGGAGGGCATGGCAACCCACTCCAGTGTTCTTGCCTGGAGAATTCCATGGACAGAGGAGCCTGGTGGGCTACAGTCAGGGGTCACAAAGAGTCAGACATGACAGAGACTAACACTTTCACTTTCATTGAGCATTAAGGTTCTAACAACATTCATCAACAAGGATGTTTTTTTGTTTTTGCAGTAAAAATCATTATTTTTGGAGAATGTGGTGATCATTTATTTTTCATTGCCAAAGTGTATTGCATTTTATGAATATATGAAAATTCATAGACATTTGGGTTGATGAATATTTGCATTGTTTCTAGTCTGGGGTTATGGGAATAGCATTGCTGTGATGATTGTTTGGGAGCGACAGCAGCTTTAACAGTGCTTTGCTTAATATTCTTGTACTGGTCTTTTGATGTACATACATACAGAAATCTTTTGGTTATATACTCAACTGGGTAATTGCCATGACATAAATCATGCGTTTGTTGAACTGTCAGTTTTTCAAAATAGTTATATAAGCTATTCTTTCCATCTGCAGAATATGATGATTGCTGTTGCTTCACATCCTAGCAATCACTTGGTATTGCTGGTCTTTTAAATTTTGTGTTGTTGTTTTGTTTAGTTGCTAAATTGTGCCCAACACTTTGCAACCCCGTGGACTGTAGCCCTCCAGGCTAGGAATCTCATAGTGATGCTTCCTAAGCCCACTTGACTTTCCATTTCAGGATAATTGGCTCTAGGTGAGTGATCACACCATTGTGGTTATCTGGGTCATGAAGATCTTCTTTGTATAGCTCTTCTGTGTATTCTTACCACCTCTTCTTAATATCTTCTGCTTCTGTGAGGTCCATATAGTTTCTGTCCTTTATTGAGCCCATGTTTGCATGAAATGTTCCCTTGGTGTCTCTAATTTTCTTGAAGAGATCTCTAGTCTTTCCCATTCTGTCGTTTTCCTCTGTTTCTTTGCATTGGTCACCAAGGAAGGCTTTCTTGTCTCTTCTTGCTAATCTTTGGAACTTGGATTCAGATGGGTATATCTTTCCTTTTCTCCTTTGTCTTTAGCTTCTCTTCTTTTCACAGCTATTTGTAAGCCCTCCTCAGACAACCGTTTTGCCTTTTTGCATTTCTTTTTCTTGGGGATGCTCTTGATCCCTGTCTCTTGTACAATGTCATGAACCTCCATCCATAGTTCTTCAGGCCCTCTGTCTATCAGATCTAATCCCTTGAATCTATTATCACTTCCACTGTATAATCATAAGGGACTTGATTTAGGTGATACATGAATGGTCTAGTGGTTTCCCCTACTTTCTTCCATTTAAGTCTGAATTTGGCAATAAGGAGTTCATGATCTGAGCCACAGTCAGCTCCTGGTCTTGTTTTGCTGACTGTATAGAGCTTCTCCACCTTTGGCTGCAAAGAATATAATCATTCTGATTTCATTGTTGACCATCTGGTGATGTCCATGTGTAGAGTCGTCTCTTGCGTTGTTGGAAGTAGGTTTTTGCTATGACCAGTGCTTTCTCTTGGCAAAACTCTTTTAGCCTTTGCCCTGCTTCATTTTGTACTCCCAAGCTAAATTTGCCTGTTACTCCAGGTATCTCTTGACTTCCCCATTTTGCACTGGAAAGAGGAGCATTTAGTTGATATTTATTTCTTTGGTATTGGTGAGACCAAAATAGTTTTAAAAAAGTTTATTTTATTCAAGCATAGTTGATTTAAAATGTTGTGTTAATTTCTGCTGTATAGAAAAGTGATTCAGCTATATGAATATATACACTCTTTTTGATATTTTTTTCTTTTATGATTTATCACAGGATCTTGAATATATTTCCCTGTGGTAATACAGTAGGATCTTGTGGTTTATCTTTTCTATATACAGTTGCATTTGCTAATCCCAAACTATCAGTCCATCCCTCTCCTATCCCCTCTGCCTTGACACAAGTTCATTCTCTATGAGTTTGTGAGTATGTTTCATGGATAAATTCATTTATGTCATATTTTAGATTCCACATGTAAATGATATAATCTGATATTTGTCTTTCTCTTTTGACTTATTTCACTTAGTGTGATAATCTACCTCCATCCATGTTGCTGGAAATGTTTTTTTTTTCCCCATTATTTTTACGGCTGAAGGATACTTGATTGTACTTATGTACCACATCTTCTTTATCTATTCATCTGTTGATGGACGTTTAGGTTGGTTCCATGACTTGGTTACTGTGAATAGTGCTGCTAGGAGCACAAGGGTGCATGTATCTTTTTGCATCGTGGTTATGCCCAGGAGTGGGATTGCTGGATCATGTGGAAATACTATTTTTAGTTTTATTGAGGAACCCCCATACTGTTTTCCATTGTGGCTGTACCAGTTTACATTCCTACTAGCAGAATAGGACATTTCTCTTCTCTTCACACCCTCTCCAGCATTTGTTGCCTGGGGACTTTCTAATGATAGCCATTTTGACTGGTGTAAGCCCAGTGTTCACACATTTTTTATATGCTTACTGGTCATTTGACAAATCTCTGTTCAAGTGCTTCACTCATTTATTTTTTTATTGTATCCTTAATCTTTTTCTTTCAGCAAGGAGATCCAACCAGTCTATCCTAAAGGAAATCAGTCCTGAATATTTATTGGAAGGACTGATGCTGAAGCTGAAATTCCAATACTTTGGCTACCTGATGTGAAGAACTGACTCATTTGGAAAGACCCTGATGCTGGGAAAGACTGAAGGTGGGAGGAGAAGGGGATCACAGAGGATGAGATGGTTGGATGGCATCACCGACCCAGGGGACATGAGTTTGAGTAAACACCGGGAGTTGGTGATGGACAGGGAAGCCTGGTGTACTGCAGTCCGTGGGGTTACAGAGTCAGACACGACTGACCCACTGGACTGAACTGAATCTTTTTCTTAATGAACATGTCAGCAATAATTTTTCTAATCAGATTCCTACCAGAATGAAAGAAGTGGAGGACATCCAGCCAGCTGTAGAAACTATGGTTTTCAGATGGGCAGCCGCCTACTGTGTTTGATGCTACATTTTTCAAACATATTGCAGGAATCTGATTGACTCATTCAAGTACTTGCCTACTTGTTGTTTCCTCTGCTTTTCTGACTGATGTTATCATCGACTAGATGATACTTAGGTCCACTGCATTCTTATGCCTGTTCTTTTTTGTACAGGCAAATTCTAGGTAACAATGTATTGCTCTGGAGAATAGGACCAGTGACTTTATAATTCTAGAACCTCCATCAGCTATAAAGAGGACTGGATAAATTGCATTTGGTGGGTTATTTGACAGCACAAAGAATTTGATTTGATTTGCACAAAGAATGCCACGGGCTATGGTGAAATAATGTGTGCTACTTGTGGCAGGCATGCTTGAAATAAAAACACACTAAACTGTATTCTCAATAAGGCAATGTAGAGACTGGGCTTCCCTGGTGGCTCAGCAGTAAAGAATCCACCTGCAATTCTGGACGTGCTGGAGATGCAGATTGGATCCCTGGGTGGGGAAGATTCCCTGGAGGAGCAAGCAGCAACCAACTCCAGTATTCTTGCTTGGAGAATCCCATGGACAGAGGAGCCTGGCAAGCTACAGTTCATGGGGTCAGAGTTGGACTGAAGTGACTGAGTACACAGTGTAGGAAATAAGACAGAAATTAAGGAGAATATCTCTCTTGGCCTTTTAGTATACATTCAGTAAAGCCTGTTAAACAATTGCTTTATACAGGGAACTCTACTGAGTACTTTCTAATGATATATATACATATATATATATATATGTAATATGTATATATGTCAGAAAAGACTCTAAAAATGAGTGGATATATGCATGTACGTATAACTAATTCACTTTGTTACACAGCAGAAAGAAATCCAACTTTGTAAATCAAATCTATTTCAATAAAAATTAATTAAAAAATAGTAAGTCACTTCCCTAAAAAAATTTTACTTTGTATTGAGGAAAGCTTCTTTTTAAAATGGTTTTAGAGACTTTTATGAAATAATATGGAAAGGTTGTATTTGTGTCTAACTATAACAAAATACATTATTATAAGACCCATTTTTCTTATTATTAAAGCAAAGCATGTTTAAGAAAGATATAAAGGAATCAAAAAGAAGAAAAAAATCTAACTTTTCAGAAATAAGTTAATATAGCCTTTCCACATTACTATACACAAGATTTTTATAAGCAGTTTTTATGTATACATTATTTTTAATGAGAATATATGGTACTGGAGTCTGCTTTATTGTTGTTCATTTAACAATGTATGGCTACTATTAATGTTAGAGAAAACATTCAGTAATAATTATTTGAGCAGTTGCTGAGAATTATTTAGTTTTACTGATGGATCCTAATTCTTTCTTTTTCACCTCTCCCACCTACTCTCATTTCTTACTTATTTTTGGTATATCATGTTACAATGAAAACCTTAATAGCTATATATGTGATCCATACATGGTTACCCTTTTATACCAAATAACTAGAAATATAACTAATGGATCAAAGGGTATGTGCCATGGTGTAGACATCAGCTCAACTCAGGGCACAGCAAATAACAGCCAGCTTCATTCTTTCCACCACTATTTCTTTAAACTTCCATTGTGAATCAGTTCTTTTGTTAGACAACTGGATGAAATCTTAGGCAGATTTCATAGCTGTTCATGACCCTCTTAGTTAATAAACAGATCTTTTGTTTGACATTTAAAAGAATTGTCCAAAACTTGGAAGAATTTTATGGTCTAATGTGATTAAGCATTCCTTCTGGAAGTAATTACCATTACTGATAAAATTCACCAGAAATTCTCTGATAGACATTAAAAAACATAAGAGCCCCTCCTAAAATTCCAACAGTGTTCAATCTTAGGAAAAGCCTAATGTCATTTAATTAGCTGTCACGTTATATTTTACTGAAACTAACAGCTATTATACAGCCATTTTCTTGATCAGATATACTTCCCAGAGGAACTGAATAAATTGATATGTTCATAAGCTCCTTTCTTTATAGTAAATTTCAAGACAGATTCCAACATAATCGATTTGAGAAGAATTTTTAACAAACATTAGAACATTTTATCTCAAAGCTGATTGGGTTAATTCCAGGTAGATAAATGCATATTTTTTTTTNCCTGATGTGAAGAACTGACTCATTTGGAAAGACCCTGATGCTGGGAAAGACTGAAGGTGGGAGGAGAAGGGGATCACAGAGGATGAGATGGTTGGATGGCATCACCGACCCAGGGGACATGAGTTTGAGTAAACACCGGGAGTTGGTGATGGACAGGGAAGCCTGGTGTACTGCAGTCCGTGGGGTTACAGAGTCAGACACGACTGACCCACTGGACTGAACTGAATCTTTTTCTTAATGAACATGTCAGCAATAATTTTTCTAATCAGATTCCTACCAGAATGAAAGAAGTGGAGGACATCCAGCCAGCTGTAGAAACTATGGTTTTCAGATGGGCAGCCGCCTACTGTGTTTGATGCTACATTTTTCAAACATATTGCAGGAATCTGATTGACTCATTCAAGTACTTGCCTACTTGTTGTTTCCTCTGCTTTTCTGACTGATGTTATCATCGACTAGATGATACTTAGGTCCACTGCATTCTTATGCCTGTTCTTTTTTGTACAGGCAAATTCTAGGTAACAATGTATTGCTCTGGAGAATAGGACCAGTGACTTTATAATTCTAGAACCTCCATCAGCTATAAAGAGGACTGGATAAATTGCATTTGGTGGGTTATTTGACAGCACAAAGAATTTGATTTGATTTGCACAAAGAATGCCACGGGCTATGGTGAAATAATGTGTGCTACTTGTGGCAGGCATGCTTGAAATAAAAACACACTAAACTGTATTCTCAATAAGGCAATGTAGAGACTGGGCTTCCCTGGTGGCTCAGCAGTAAAGAATCCACCTGCAATTCTGGACNTTTGCACAAAGAATGCCACGGGCTATGGTGAAATAATGTGTGCTACTTGTGGCAGGCATGCTTGAAATAAAAACACACTAAACTGTATTCTCAATAAGGCAATGTAGAGACTGGGCTTCCCTGGTGGCTCAGCAGTAAAGAATCCACCTGCAATTCTGGACGTGCTGGAGATGCAGATTGGATCCCTGGGTGGGGAAGATTCCCTGGAGGAGCAAGCAGCAACCTACTCCAGTATTCTTGCTTGGAGAATCCCATGGACAGAGGAGCCTGGCAAGCTACAGTTCATGGGGTCAGAGTTGGACTGAAGTGACTGAGTACACAGTGTAGGAAATAAGACAGAAATTAAGGAGAATATCTCTCTTGGCCTTAGAGTATACATTCAGTAAAGCCTGTTAAACAATTGCTTTATACAGGGAACTCTACTGAGTACTTTCTAATGATATATATACATATATATATATATATGTAATATGTATATATGTCAGAAAAGACTCTAAAAATGAGTGGATATATGCATGTACGTATAACTAATTCACTTTGTTACACAGCAGAAAGAAATCCAACTTTGTAAATCAAATCTATTTCAATAAAAATTAATTAAAAAATAGTAAGTCACTTCCCTAAAAAAATTTTACTTTGTATTGAGGAAAGCTTCTTTTTAAAATGGTTTTAGAGACTTTTATAAAATAATATGGAAAGGTTGTATTTGTGTCTAACTATAACAAAATACATTATTATAAGACCCATTTTTCTTATTATTAAAGCAAAACATGTTTAAGAAAGATATAAAGGAATCAAAAAGAAGAAAAAAATCTAACTTTTCAGAAATAAGTTAATATAGCCTTTCCACATTACTATACACAAGATTTTTATATACAGTTTTTATGTATACATTATTTTTAATGAGAATATATGGTACTGGAGTCTGCTTTATTGTTGTTCATTTAACAATGTATGGCTACTATTAATGTTAGAGAAAACATTCAGTAATAATTATTTGAGCAGTTGCTGAGAATTATTTAGTTTTACTGATGGATCCTAATTCTTTCTTTTTCACCTCTCCCACCTACTCTCATTTCTTACTTATTTTTGGTATATCATGTTACAATGAAAACCTTAATAGCTATATATGTGATCCATACATGGTTACCCTTTTATACCAAATAACTAGAAATATAACTAATGGATCAAAGGGTATGTGCCATGGTGTAGACATCAGCTCAACTCAGGGCACAGCAAATAACAGCCAGCTTCATTCTTTCCACCACTATTTCTTTAAACTTCCATTGTGAATCAGTTCTTTTGTTAGACAACTGGATGAAATCTTAGGCAGATTTCATAGCTGTTCATGACCCTCTTAGTTAATAAACAGATCTTTTGTTTGACATTTAAAAGAATTGTCCAAAACTTGGAAGAATTTTATGGTCTAATGTGATTAAGCATTCCTTCTGGAAGTAATTACCATTACTGATAAAATTCACCAGAAATTCTCTGATAGACATTAAAAAACATAAGAGCCCCTCCTAAAATTCCAACAGTGTTCAATCTTAGGAAAAGCCTAATGTCATTTAATTAGCTGTCACGTTATATTTTACTGAAACTAACAGCTATTATACAGCCATTTTCTTGATCAGATATACTTCCCAGAGGAACTGAATAAATTGATATGTTCATAAGCTCCTTTCTTTATAGTAAATTTCAAGACAGATTCCAACATAATCGATTTGAGAAGAATTTTTAACAAACATTAGAACATTCTATCTCAAAGCTGATTGGGTTAATTCCAGGTAGATAAATGCATATTTTTTTTTTAAATGATAAACATATTAAATGAAACTACATAATTGAATACAAATTAAAGGTCATATAATCAATCATATTGAAAGATACAGAAAAGACATTTCATTAAATTCAACACTTATTTATGATAAAAACAAGCAAACAAATAAAAAACTTCTTATAAATTAGAAGAAATGCAAAAGAATTTTCTTGATCAGAAAAAGAGTATCAATGAGTAATGTATTAGAAGAAACATACATTGTGGTGAAATAATAACATCCCTTAAAGATTAAAAGCTGGAAGATGATACCTCTTTTATTCAATATTTTAATTTAGTCTCTATCTGATAAGACAAGAAAAATGTAAGTATAGTATAGTTAAGAGGGAAATAAAGATGCCATTATGTAGAACAGGATGACTATATACATAGAAATTTCAATAAAACTGTTGAATTCACAGTAAATTGAGCAATGTGATTATACTGATGATTATAAACAAATCAGCAACACATGTATAGGGAAAATACTTGTACAAAATATGTTAGTTATAATAATATAAAAAATCAGATACATCAAAATATATCAAAATGATTTGTAAAATCTTTTTCCTAAAATGCAAGAACCAACGAGAAATGAAAAGACACCTATATAATTTTTAAATATTTTATGAGGTTTTAGAAGTCTCATTATGGTAAAGATTTAAATTATCCTCACACACATCTAAGATGCAATAAGATAACAATATAAAATAACATCAGGATTTATCTGTTTCAGAAATCACTGTGATGAATTTAAAAATGCTTTGGGAAATGCCAATGGCCAAAGATTGCCAATGCAATCTTGTAAAAAAAAAA
>SJYX01013646.1:24352-101191 GCA_006410675.1 Oreotragus oreotragus
AAAAAAAAAACAAAAAACAAAAAACCAACAACACCAGATGTGTATAAGAGACAGTCTCAAGGCAAGAATACTGAAGTGGTTTGCCATTCCCTTCTCCAGTGGACCACGTTGTCAGACCTGTCCACCATGCCCGCCTGTCTTGGGTAGCCCCACAGGGCATGGCTTGGTTTCATTGAGTTAGACAAAGCTGTGTTCCTAGTGTGATTAGATTGACTAGTTTTCTGTGATTATGATTTCAGTGTGTCTGCCCTCTTGCAACACCTACTGTCTTACTTGGGTTTCTCTTACCTTACCTTGGACATGGGGTATCTCTCCACTGCTGCTCCAGTAAAGCGCAGCCGCTGCTCCTTACATTGGATGAGGGGTATATCCTTACCACCACCTCTCCTGACCGTGAAGGTAGAATAGCTCCTCTAGGCCCTCTGGCACCCGTGCAGCCACCACTACTTAGACATGGAGTCACTCAGCCTGGCCGCTGCCCTGTGGACTGTAGCCTACCAGGCTCCTTCATCCACGGGATTTTCCAGGCAAGAATACTGAAGTTGGTTGCCATTCCCTTCTCCAGGAGATCTTCCCAACCCAGGGATTGAACCCAGGTTTCCTGCACTGTAGGCAGATGCTTTACCATCTGAGCCACCAGGGAAGATACCTAACTGGGCATTAGGTATCACTAAAACAATAATCCATAACTATTTTCTAGTTTGCATTGAGCCTTTCAATACTAAAATTCAAAGGTTAATGGAACTGACTTATACAGACCTAAGTATCAAATGTGAAAACTTTTGTTTTGGAATATTTTCCCCTTTCCTTCATATCCTGAGATTCCTTTGGAAAGGGTGAGAGATTAATTCCACGGACAGAATTAATATATACAGAAAAAGATAGAAAATTTTACCAAGAGAAGCTGGCTTTGTCATTTGGAATGCTGCAAGTCATAGTCAATAGCACCCACTCCAGTACTTTTGACTGGAAAATCCCATGGACGGAGGAGCCTGGTGGGGGCAGTCCATGGGGTCACTAGAGTCGGCCACGACTGAGCGACTTCACTTTAACTTTTCACTTTCATGCATTGGAGAAACAAATGGCAACCCACTCCAGTGTTCTTGCCTGAAGAATCACAAGGATGGAGGAGCCTGGTGGGCTGCCGTCTATGGGGTCGCACAGAATTGGACACGACTGAAGTGACTTAGCAGCAGCAGAAGAAGCCCTTTGGAGATTCAGTTCAGTTCAGTTCACTTCAGTCACTCAGTCGTGTCCGACTCTTTGCGACCCCATGAATCGCAGCACATCAGGTCTCCGTGTCCATCACCAACTCCCAGAGTTCATCCAAACTCATGTCCATCGAGTCCGTGATGCCATCCAGCCATCTCATCCTCTGCCGTCCCCTTCTCCTCCTGCCCCCAATCCCTCCCAGCATCAGAGTCTTTTCCAGTGAGTCAACTCTTCCCATGAGGTGGCCAAAGTATTGGAGTTTCAGCTTCAACATCAGTCCTTCCAATGAACACCCAGGACTGATCTCCTTTAGGATGGACTGGTTGGATCTCCTTGCAGTCCAAGGGACTCTCAAGAGTCTTCTCCAACACCACACTTCAAAAGCATCAATTCTTCGGCGCTCAGCTTTCTTCACAGTCCAACTTTCACATCCATACATGACCACAGGAAAAACCATAGCCTTGACTAGGCGGACCTTAGTCGGCAAAGTAATGTCTCTGCTTTTGAATATACTATCCAGGTTGGTCATAACTTTTCTTCCAAGGAGTAAGCGTCTTTTAATTTCATGGCTGCAGTCACCATCTGCAGTGATTTTGGAGCCCAAAAAAATAAAGTCTGACACTGTTTCCACTGTTTCCCCATCTATTTCCCATGAAGTGATGGGACCGGATGCCATGATCTTCGTTTTCTGAATGTTGAGCTTTAAGCCAACTTTTTCGCTCTCCTCCTTCACTTTCATCAAGAGGCTTTTTAGCTCCTCCTCACTTTCTGCCATAAGGGTGGTGTCATCAGCATATCTGAGGTTATTGATATTTCTCCCGGCAATCTTGATTCCAGCTTGTGTTTCTTCCAGTCCAGCGTTTCTCATGATGTACTCTGCATATAAGTTAAATAAGCAGGGAGACAATATACAGCCTTGACGTACTCCTTTTCCTATTTGGAACCAGTCTGTTGTTCCATGTCCAGTTCTAACTGTTGCTTCCTGACCTGCATACAGATTTCTCAAGAGGCAGGTCAGGTGGTCTGGTATTCCCATCTCTTTCAGAATTTTCCACAGTTTATTGTGATCCACACAGTCAAAGGCTTTGGCATAGTCAATAAAGCAGAAATAGATGCTTCTCTGGAACTCTCTTGTTTTTTTTCCATGATCCATCGGATGTTGGCAATTTGATCTCTGGTTCCTGTGCCTTTTCTAAAACCAGCTTGAACATCATGGAGTTCACGGTTCATGCATTGCTGAAGTCTGGCTTGGAGAATTTTGAGCATTTACTTTACTAGCATGTGAGATGAGTGCAATTGTGCGGTAGCTTGAGCATTCTTTTGCATTGTCTTTCTTTGGGATTGGAATGAAAACTGACCTTTTCCAGTCCTGTGGCCACTGCTGAGTTTTCCAAATTTGCTGGCATTAATGCTCATAGTCACACTATTCATAATATTAATAGTTAATAGCTATGGGAATATGTTTATGAAATGATGACTGGATAAATAAAATATGGCATATCCATAAATGGAATACTCTTCAGCCCTAAAAAGAAATGAAGTACTGATACATGCTACAACATGACTGAACTTTGAAAACATGCTTTGTGGTAGAAATCAGTCTCAAAAGACTACATATCATATTATTCCATTTATATAAAACTTCAAATTGGGAAATCCATAGAAACATAAATTAGCAGTTGCTTAGGACTAGTGGATGAGCTAGAAGATAATGGGTAATAGCTAAAAGATGTAGGGTTTCTTTTAAAGATAATGAAAATACTCTGAATTGGCTGTGATAACAATTACGTGCATCTTTTTCCTTTCAAAAAAGTCATTGAATTGTGCATTTAAACAGGTTAATTGCACAGTAGGTGAACTATATCCCAACAAAGCTTTTACAAATAAAAAGAGATTAGAAAAACAGAAATTACCAGTCTAATCTAAGATGTTTTATAAGAATATCCCAAAACAATAAATGTAGCTCTAGATATATATGTGTGTATATTGTTGTTTATGCTTTCCAGAAGTCTAATATTTTGAATTAGTTTAATGTTGAATTTTCATGTGATAGTCTTCTATTTTTAGACTAGAATCCATTGAAAAAATGACTTTAGATATTGAATTTCATAGAAATAGCCTAAAATGCTTTTCATAGATAAATATTTGTCAACATGTGCTCCTTTCTATGTGATAAATTATCAGAATTTAATGCTCTGATCAGTTACACCACACCAGGCTATTTAAAGCTTGAAGCCCAGCAGGGATTTTTTTTTTTTTAATTTAGTATAATTTTAAACATTACAAAAATAGCTCTCTTCCAGCTCCCCTGCTGTGTCTTAGATTGTTGCCAAGGTTTTTTGTAATATGTTATCATTCGAGTAACATCGTTCTATAAATATTGCATCCTTGATTATAATGTCACCCAAAATAGCAGTGTGGTATAAAAGGATACAGAGGGAAGAAACTGAATTAATTTCATTTTTCTTTATTTTCTAATCATTACAACTTCCATATCATCATGCCTTCACACTTTTCTGCATACCTTCTAAATGTGGACGTCTCCAGGGGGTTTTAGGAATTTTTTTTAAAAAGATCAAAAGACGACTTCTTAGAAAACTAAGCTCAGTTGGGTGTCTGATGTGTCAATTGAAAAAAAAAATGCCATTGAACTTGGTTAAATACTTAAAAACCAACTATGTCTCAAAGACTTGCAAATTGCTCATTTCAATGACCCATTCCACAAAGCAATGTCTTTGCTATACAAGTTTTAATGATATAAACCAAGAATGTTTGGATATAGCCTGAATCTTAACATGAATTCCAAAGAGAATGGAATTGACATAGTTTTCTATCATTTTTTTAAATCTGAAATTTTAATGCTATATGTATTATGACAGAAATGTAGTTCACATGTGACTAATTGTCAAGCATATCTCATTCATCAAACTATATTTTAAAAGACCTGCTTGAGACTCTAATTCAATAACATTTGAAATTGATTGGGCAAATTGTTTTTTAATAAGCTATTAAAATATTGCTCTTGAAAAAGAGAAAGACATTATTCTGAGCACAGTGTAACAAAGGCTCAAGTTCAACTTGAAATATTAAGCCCAAAATGTTCAATAAATCCTCAGTTCAGTTCAGTCACTCAGTCGTGTCTGACTCTTTGCGACCCCATGAATCATAGCACACCAGGCCTCCCTGTCCATCACCAACTCCCAGAGTTCACTCAAACTCATGTCCATCGAGTCCGTGATGCCATCCAGCCATCTCATCCTCTGTCATCACCTTCTCCTCCTGTCCCCAATCCCTCCCAGCATCAGAGTCTTTTCCAATGAGTCAACTCTTCGCATGAGGTGGCCAAAGTATTGGAGTTTCAATTTTAGCATCAGTTCTTCCAATGAACACCCAGGATTGATCTCCTGTAGAATGGACTGGTTGGATCTCCTTGTAGCCCAAGGGACTCTCAAGAGTCTTCTCCAACACCACAGTTCAAAAGCATCAATTCTTCTACATTCAGCTTTCTTCAGTCCAACTCTCACATCCATACGTGACCACTGGAAAAACAATAGCCTTGACCAGACAGACCTTTGTTGGCAAAGTAATGTCTCTGCTTTTTAATATGCTGTTTAGGTTGGTCATAACTTTCCTTCCAAGGAGTAAGTATCTTTTAATTCCATGGCTGCAATCACCATCCGCAGTGATTTTGGAGCCCCCCTCCCCCCAAATAAAGTCAGCTACTGTTTCCACTGTTTCCCCATCTATTTCCCATGAAGTGATGGGACCAGATGCCATGATCTTCATTTTCTGAACATTTTCTGAGCTTTAAGCCAACCTTTTCACTCTCCTCTTTCACTTTCATCAAGGCTTTTTAGTTCCTCTTCACTTTCTGCCATAAGGGTGGTGTCATCTGCATATCTGAGGTTATTGATATTTCCCCCTGCAATCTTGCTTCCAGCTTGTGCTTCTTCCAGCCCAGCATTTCTCATGATGTACTCTGCATATAAGTTAAATATGCAGGGTGACAATATACAAACTTGACATATTCCTTTTCCTATTTGAAACCAGTTTGTTGTTCCATATCAAGTTCTAACTGTTGCTTTCTGACCTACATTTAATAAAACCAATTTGAGTTTTCACTCTAATAGTCTGACTCTTTGAAACATCCTTAAACATATGTTGGCCATGAAAACTGCCAACTTTTATATGACAAGATTAGTGTTTCATGGTGAATATAAGTTGACTTTTAATCCGTGGGTAATAACCTACGTTTTCTAGGGGATGGTTTTGATCACTGTCTCCTGTACAGCATTACGAACCTCTGTCCATAGTTCTTCAGGCACTCTATCAGATCTAATCCCTTGAATCTGTCACTTCCACTGTGTAATTGTAAGGGATTTGATTTAGGTCATATCTGAATGCATTTTACCCTACTTTCTTCAATCTAAATCTGAATTTGGCAATAAGGGGTTCATGATCTGTGCCACAGTCAGCTCCCAGTCTTGTTTTTCCTGACTGTATAGAGTTTCTTCATCTTCAGCTGCAAAGAATATAATCAGTCTGATTTCGGTATTGACCATCTGGTGATTTCTACGTGTAGAGTCTTCTCCTGTGTTGTTGGAAGAGGGTGTTTGCCATGACCAGTGTGTTCTCTTGGCAAAACTCTGATAGCCTCTGCCCTGCTTTATTTTTATTCTGTACTCCAAGGCCAAACTTGCCTGTTACTCCAGGTATCTCTTGACGTTCTACTTTTGCATTCCAGTCCCCTATGATGAAAAGGACATCTTTATTTGGTGTTAGTTCTAGAAGGTCTTGTAGATCTTAACAGAACTATTTAACTTCAGCTTCTTTGGCATTAGAGGTTGGGGCCTAGATTTGGATTACTGTGATACTGAATGGTCGCTGGAAAGGTGATTATTTTGTCATTTTTGAGATTGCACCCAAGTACTGCATTTTGGACACTTTTGTTGACTATGAGGGCTACTCCATTTCTTCTAAGGGATTCTTGCCCACAGTAGTAGATATAATGGTATCTGAATTAAATTAGCCCATTCTGGTCCATTTTAGTTCACTAATTCCTAAAATGTCAATGTTCACTCTTACCATCTCTTGTTTGACCACTTCCAATTTACCTGGATTCATGGACCTAACATTCCAGGTTCTTATGCAATGTTCTTTACAGCATTGGACTTTACTTTCACCATCAGACACGTCTATGGCTGGGTGTTTTTTCCTCTTTGATGTAATCTCTTCATTTCTTATGGGCCGATTCCTCTGCTCTTCTCCAGGAGAATATTGGACATCTATTGACCTGGGGATTTCATCTTTCAATGTCATATCATTTTGCCTTTCATACTACTTATGGGCTTCTTAAGGCAAGAATGATGAATTGGCTTGCCATTCCCTTCTCCAGCAGACCATGTTTTGCCAGAACTCTCCACCATGACCCTTGAATAGATTCAAAGGATTAGATCTGATAGACAGTGTGCCTAAAGAACTATGGATAGAGGTTCTTAACATTGTACAGGAATTAGTGATCATAGCCATCCCAAGAAAAAATGAAAAAAGGCAAAATGATTGTCTGAGGAGCCCTTACAAACAGCTGAGATAAGAAAAGAAGTGAAAAGCAAAGGAGAAAAGGAAAGATATACCCATTTGAATGCAGAATTCCAAAGAATAGCAAGGAGAGATAAGAAAGTCTTCCTAAGTGATCATTGCAAAGATATAGAGGAAAACAACAGAATGGAAAAGACTAGAGAGCTCTTCAAGAAAATCAGAGATACCAAGGGTATATTTCATGCAAAGATGGGTACAGTAATTACAGAAATAGTATGGACCTAACAGAAGCAGAAGATATTAAGAAGAGGTGGCAAGAATACATAGAAGAACTATATATTAAAGATCTTAAAGACCTGGATAACCATGATGGTATGATCACTCATATAGAGCCAGACATCCTGCAGTGCAAGGCCAAGTGGGCCTTAGAAAGCATCAATATGAATAAAGCTCATGGAGGTGATGCAATTATATCTGAGCTATTTGGAATCCTAAAAATGATGCTGTTAAAGTGCTCAATATGTCAACAAATTTGGAAGACTCAGCTGTGGCCACAGGACTGGAAAAGGTCAGTTTTCATTCCAATCCCAAATAATGTTCAAATGACCACACAATTGCAGTCATTTCACATGCTAGCAAAGTAATTCTCAAAATCCTCCAAGCTAGGCTTCAACAGTACATGAACTGAGAACTTCCAGATGGTCAGGCTGGATTTACAAAAGGCAGAGGAACCAGAAATCAAAATGACAACATCTGTTGGGTCATAGAAAAAGCAAGAGAATTCCAGAAAAACATCTACTTTTGCTTCATTGACTACACTAAAGCCTTTGACGGTGAATCATAAGTGTGGAAAATTGTTAAAGAGAAGAGAATACCAGACTACCTTACCTTCCTCCTGTGAAATCTGCATGCAGATCAAGAAGCAACAGTTAGAACTGGACATGGAATAATGGGCTGGTTCTAAGTTGAGAAAGGAGTATTCAGTTCAGTTCAGTTCAGTTCAGTTCAGTCGCTCAGTCGTGTCCGACTCTTTGCGACCCCATGAATCGCAGCACGCCAGGCCTCCCTGTCCATCACCATCTCCCGGAGTTCACTCAGACTCACGTCCATCGAGTCCGTGATGCCATCCAGCCATCTCATCCTCGGTCGTCCCCTTCTCCTCCTGCCCCCAATCCCTCCCAGCATCAGAGTCTTTTCCAATGAGTCAACTCTTCGCATGAGGTGGCCAAAGTACTGGAGTTTCAGCTTTAGCATCATTCCTTCCAAAGAAATCCCAGGGTTGATCTCCTTCAGAATGGACTGGTTGGATCTCCTTGCAGTCCAAGGGACTCTCAAGAGTCTTCTCCAACACCACAGTTCAAAAGCATCAATTCTTCGGCGCTCAGCTTTCTTCACAGTCCAACTTTCACATCCATACATGACCATAGGAAAAACCATAGCCTTGACTAGGTGGACCGTAGTCAGCAAAGTAATGTCTCTGCTTTTGAATATACTATCCAGGTTGGTCATAACTTTTCTTCCAAGGAGTAAGCGTCTTCTAATTTCATGGCTGCAATCACCATCTGCAGTGATTTTGGAGTCCCAAAAAATAAAGTCTGACACTGTTTCCACTGTTTCCCCATCTATTTCCCATGAAATGATGGGACTGGATGCCATGATCTTCGTTTTCTGAATGTTGAGCTTTAAGCCAACTTTTTCCCTCTCCTCCTTCACTGTCATCAAGAGGCTTTTTAGCTCCTCCTCACTTTCTGCCATAAGGGTGGTGTCATCAGCATATCTGAGGTTATTGATATTTCTCCCGGCAATCTTGATTCCAGCTTGTGTTTCTTCCAGTCCAGCGTTTCTCATGATGTACTCTGCATAAGGCTGTATATTGTCACCTTGTTTATTTAACTTATATGCAGAGTACATCATGAGAAATGCCAAGCTGGATAAAACACAAGTGAGAATCAAGATTGCAGGGAGAAATAACAATAACCTCAGATATGCTGTTGATACCACCCTTAGGGCAGAAAGCAAAGAGGAACTAAATAACTTCTTGATGAAGTTGAAGGAGAAGAGTGAAAAAGCTGGATTTAAACTCAACATTCAAAAAACTAAGATTATGTTACCTGGTCCCAGTACTTCATGGCAAATAGATGGGGAAACAATAGAATCAGTGACAGACTTCATTTTCTTGGGCTGCAAAATCACTGCAGATGATGACTACAGCCATGAAATTAAAAGATGCTTGCTCCTTGGAAGGAAATCTATGACAAACCTATACAGCTTTTAAAAAGCTGAGACATTACCTTGCCAGCAAAGGTCCGTATATAGTCAAAGCTATGATTTTTCAGGAGTCATGTATGGATGTGAGTTGGACCATAGAGAAGTCTGAACACCGAAGAATTGATGCTTTCAAACTGTGGTGTTAGAGAAGACTCTTGAGAATCCCTTGGACTGCAAGGAGATCAAATCAATCAATCCTAAAAGAAATTAATCCTGAATATTCATTGGAAGGACTAATACTGAAGCTGAACGCCAATACTTTGGCCACCTGATGCGAAGAACTGACTCAATAGAAAAGACTCTGATGCTGGGAAAGATTGAAGACTAGAGGAGCAGGGGACGACAGAGGACAAGATGGCTGGATGGCATCACAGGGTCGCAAAGAGTCAAGCATGACTGAGTGACTAAACAACAAATAACCTACTGATTATGTTCACTTCATTAGGCAGCCTAATAGGACAAAAATGTTTTTCTCAAGATCTCATTGAGTTTTAATGACTCTTTCTGTGGGAGCCCCTAACAATGCATTAGCAAAGGCCCTCCCAAAACTTGCAGTCAGAAAATTCTTACATGACACCATCATTCAGTCACAACATTAGACTGAATCCCAGAAGCAACTTTTTGCTTCTTTGAAACCCCATCACCACCTTCTTTATACACATCATGAAGAATAGTAATTTTTAAGGGACAGGAAATGAAGGCATAGTAGGCAGGGGGAAATTAAGGGAGAGAAGGGAGAGTGTTGAAAATAATTTTGAGATTTAAAAAACACTTCCACTGTAGGTATAAAAATAATCTAGAGCTAACTGCAAGTTGTAGATATATTACACAGTGTGGATGTTTTGAGAATTGATAACAGCTTACTTATAAATAGTAAGGAAGGATGTTTCTTGGTTATAGATATAACTGTCATCTCTGAAAGATCTAATCTAGCTCATAAAAGCAGCAAACCTCGTTTCCTACATTTGCTTGTACCACACTCCCACTTTCTTGACCAGCTGACATTTTCACATACATCTTTAAGTATCTTAATTCCCATGACACTGAAGTAGATTTTTTTCTCACTTCTATTTTCCCCTTACTTTTAGTCTCTTACTGTTTTTACAACTCTTCTACCACTTACTCACTTTAGCTACCTGGACTTCTCATCTCTGAAAGTTTCTTAGTTTCTGTACATATCTGCACTTCAGGAAACCCACACTGCAGACAGAAATACCTTGGTAATCGCATTGCATGTGCAAGAATGAATTTAATTTCTAAAATTCCATGACTTTTCTATATTAGTATCAGTATCTCCAGACTCAACCTCATTTCCAATACTTACCTTCAGCTTCTAATTTGAAGTATAGAAGTGAATGTCCAAAGTAAAAAGAATAATGCTATTAGGTTTATGTTTCTTTATGTTTTTTTTGTGAAGAGTGACACTTGAGAAAAGTATTTGTACTTAAGGAAACTAACTGTCACAATTATTGTTAATAGATGTGGAGGTGCAAAATGTGACTTAAAGAAACTAAAAATACATTTTGGATATGATTGTTCTTGTCTTCATGATATATACAGCTAGTGTCTTAGCTCAGGTTCTCCTCAAAAAATTGAGCCTGAGACAAAATTCACATGCTGATATTTTATTGGGAAGTAGTAATCTCTGTGGCACAAATATAAAAATAGCAATGAGATAAAGCAAATACAAAATGAAGTCTTTGGAAACTGTGGTCCACTCCATGAGTGGGTTGCTCCATCACAATCTTCTCATGTCTATGGTGAGATGGTATGGAAAGGCTATTTCTTACAATGTCCTTTTAGGAATGGGAGTATTTATTCCAGGAACATTTCCACACTGGTCTTTCATTGATCAAAGTCATCACAGGGCTGTTAACTCCCCCAAAATTCTCCAGTGTATTACCTGGCCCCTTTGGGCTATGGAGGCAACATCCCCTGAAAGCAGAGATGCCATATTCTTTTTATTTTCCATTTTTAATTAAAGTATAGTTGATTTATAGTATTGCATCAGTCTTTGCTGTACATCAAAGTGGCTGAGTTTTCTACATTCTTTTCTTTAATATTCTTTTCCATTGTGGTTTACCCTAGGAGATTGGATATAGACAGTTCCCTGTGCTATACAGTAGGACCTTGTTGTTTATCCATCTAAATGTAATAGTTTGCATCTGCCAAGCCCAAATTCCCAGTTCATCCTTCTTTCTCTCCCTCTGCCCCTTGGCAACCGTGAGTCTGATCTCTATGTCTGAGGGTTTGTTTCTGTTTTGTAGATAGGTTTTTGTGCCATATTTTACATTTCACATACAAGTGATATCATATGATATTTATCTTTATCTGACTTACTTCACTTAGTATGATAACCTCTAGTTGCATCCATGCTGCTTCAAATGGCATTATTTCATTCCTTTTGATAGCTAAGTAGTATTACATTGTATATATGTACCATATCTTTATCCATTCACCTGTTGAAGGACATTTAGGTTATTTCCATGCCTTGGCTACTGTGAACAGTGCTGGTATAAACCTAGGGGTGCATGTATCTTTTTGAATTATAGTTTTATCTGCATATATGCCCAGGAGTGGGATTGCTGGATCATATGATAATTTTATTTTTACTTTTCTGAAGAACCTCCACACTGTTTTCCATAGTGGCTGTACCAACTTACATTTCTAGCAATTGTCTCTCCAGCATTTGTGTTTGTAGACTTTTTACTGATGGCTATTCTGGCTGGTGTGAGGTGAGGTGTCATTTTCTTTACCATGAGTCATAACGATGCAGTGTAAACCAGCATGTGGCCATGAGTCAATAAAATTACTAGCCTACATGAAGCCTGAAGGTTGATGCAACAGAAAAGCATTAAGGCTGGAGGCAAGGTGCTTTGAGGTCATGATCTAGGTGCCTGCTTTAGCAGGTCCAATAGATGTACCAGGTAGAAAACTGCAATATATGATCTCCATGAAGACAGAGATGTCTCTCCATGAACTTCTCTAACAAAGCTGAAGCTGGCTTATCCCAAGTGACCTTCCTAGAAGGCCATAGCACATGGCTGTAAGAAATCTAGAAATTGTCTGGGGAAAGACTTTAGAAATAAAATATGAGGAAAAATATTTTTAGAAGTTATTCTCCCTTTTCTTGCCTTTTCATGGTCTAAAATGCCTGCAATAGGCCCTCACAAATTCCCAGATTCAACTCCACCGTGAAAGAAAATGCTTCTTTGGTAATACTCAAAAGTCCTAGGATTAGCTATGATCCAGGCTTAATCTGGGGCTTCCCTGGTGGCTCAGAGGTTAAAGCATCTGCCTGGAATGCAGGAGACCCAGGTTTGATCCCTGGGTTGGGAAGATCCCCTGGAGAAGGCAATGGCAACCCACTCCAGTACTCTTGCCTGGAGAATTCCATGGAGGGAGAAGCCTGGTAGGCTATAGTCCATGGGGTTTGCAAAGAGTCAGACATGACTGAGCAACTTTGTTACTTACTTACTTAGGCTTAATCTAGCCTTGACCTTGCCTCTAGCCTTGATCTCTTGGGGCTGGGACAGTGTTGTCAGGTCCCCTGGCAGAGGCCTTGGTCACATGCCAGGGAGAGGCATTCTCATAAAAAATGCATGGGTTAAGACTGGTACATCGTATATTTCAAGTGTTTTACATAAAGTAATGATTAAGAACATAGCAGTTCAGGAAATGCTCTCCTAGTTAAAACAAACTACAATTTATTTCAGAGATTGAGCGGAAATACCATGAGGACAGTGCACAAACAAGAAGGCCTCAGCCAGCCCAACCTCCTCTACCCTGGAAGCCTCACATTTAATTTGCAGTGTCATCTCATTCATTTTTCAACAGAAGTATTATGTTTGCACTACCAAAAGGCAAAAGAAGTTGAAGAACATAAGCAATTATAAATCAAAAAGGAAAAAATTCTATTCAACCCAGTGTTCTGCCTGATTAAAAGTATTTGCCCTCAAATATGCTGACTAATGTTTATTGACATCGTGCTCTTAGGCCTTCTGATAATTTGTTAATCAAGTATTTATTTTTTTAAAAAAGAACTCCTAATTTGAAATGTATAAATTTTTTAATAAAAAAATATATAAGTGATACATAAGATAAACTTTTCCCAATTCACATTTTGTCCATTTACTATATTTACCTTTTCCTAATAAAAACCTGAAAATAGTTTTGAACAAAGCAAGATTAAACAAACAGTCTAGATAATGCTTAACTTTCTGATACGATTCCTTACCATTTCTAAGGTTTTGCCCCTTCTAAATATTTGTAAGTGTGCCTGCAAAGTTTCATCCAATGGTATTCTATTTTGAGGCAATATAACTAGGAATAGATTGCTTCTAAATATAGAGAATAGTTCTATTATATTATCTTTAGCTTAGCTTTAAAAACAATCAATCATACCAGAATTATGAATCAATTAATTTACCTGAAAATAATATCATATGTCAGCTAAAGAGTTTTTCTATGTAATTATCACATTATAATCAGTCAAATGAGTATTAATTATTTTAGTATTATCTCCCACAGTGAATGCTTAAATGTAAACCTGTGTTTAAACTTATTACCCTTGTTAAAGGATGAGTCTCTGCATATCTCAGTCAGCACAGGAGCCCTGAAATGGACCCACAGATTATCTTATTGAAAATTAGTCTTTTGACATATAGACAAGCTGCACTCACCTCTAACAGAACTAGAGCTAGAAGACAATTCTTATAATCCAGTGCTGTTCCAATGAACTATACATGCTAAGATGGTTCAGTTGTGCTCTACTCTTTGCAACACTGTGGACTATATAGCCCACCAGGCTCCTCTGTCCCTGGGATTTTCCAGGAAAGAATACTGGACTAGGCTGTCATTTCCTACTCCAGGGGATCTTCTCAACCCAGGGGCTGAACTCACATTTCTTACCTCTCCATTGGCAGGCGGATTCTTTACCACTAGTGCCACATGGGAAATCCCCCAATAAACCATATTTTCTTCTATTTTTACATTCTATCCAAATACAAATGTGTAAAACATATAAAGTATGTTCATCTCTATCCTTTTTATTGAAATGTAGTTAACTTACAATGTTGTGTTAGTTTCAGTTGTACAGCTAAGTGATTCAGTTATATATGCAATGAAAAAGATTATTTTCCATTACAGATTATTACAAGATATTGAGTTAGTTATCTGTGCTATGCATTAGGTCCTTGTTTTTTACCTGTTTTATATATAGTAGTATGCATATATAGTGTATATAGTAGTAGAGTATATATAGTAATATCTATAGTAGTAGAGTTTGAGATATGTTAATCCCAAACTCCTAATTTATCTTCCCTCTTCTCTCCCCACTATCCCCTTTGGTAACCATAAATTTGTTTTCTACGTCTGTGCGTTTATTTCTGTGCTGTAAATAAGTTTATTGTATTGTTTTTTTCTTAGATTCCCCATATAAGCACTATCATATGATATTTGTCATTCTCTGACTTATTTCACTTAATATGATAAATTCTAGGTCCATCTACTTTGCTGTAAATGGCACTGTTTCACTCTTTCAATTAGGTTAGTTATTTTTTTAAAAATGTATTTACTTGATTGACATATAAGCAAATATAATTTAGATTTTTCAGGCCTCGGTAGACCAGGCATCCTAAATAGATCATGCTTCAAAGTGTACAACAGAAGAATTTCACTTGCTCTAAAACCTCAAATATTTTTAGGGTTCCCACAAAGATTATGGCATCCGGTCCCATCACTTCATGGGAAATAAATGGGGAAACAGTGGAAACAGTGTCAGACTTTATTTTTCTGGGCTCCAAAATCACTGCAGATGGTGATTGCAGCCACGAAATTAAAAGACACTTACTCCTTGGAAGAAAAGTTATGACCAACCTAGATAGTATATTCAAAAGCAGAGACATTACTTTGCCAACAAAGGTCCATCTAGTCAAGGCTATGGTTTTTCCTGTGGTCATGTATGGATGTGAGAGTTGGACTGTGAAGAAGGCTGAGCGCTGAAGAATTGATGCTTTTGAACTGTGGTGTTGGAGAAGACTCTTGAGAGTCCCTTGGACTGCAAGGAGATCCAACCAGTCCATTCTGAAGGAGATCAGCCCTGGGATTTCTTTGGAAGGAATGATACTAAAGCAGAAACTCCAGTACTTTGGCCACCTCATGCGAAGAGTTGACTCACTGGAAAAGACTCTGATGCTGGGAGAGATTGGGGGCAGGAGGAGAAGGGGACGACAGAGGATGAGATGGCGGGATGGCATCACTGACTCGATGGACATGAGTCTGAGTGAACTCTGGGAGTTGGTGATGGACTGGGAGGCCTGATGTGCTGCGATTCATGGGGTCGCAAAGAGTCAGACACAACTGAACGACTGAACTGAACTGAACTGAGGTGTCACATATAGCCTCTTCACAGCATAAAGACCACTGTGCTATATGGCCACCTCCCCAACACACACAAAAACATACTCTGAGTACTCCCTCACCTTGTGTTACTCTCAGTAGACTTAGAATTTCTTCTTGAATAAATATTGAAAGTTTCTTTTCTTATGTTTACATTAATATTCATACCTGAAGCATATAGCATACTATAATGATACCTTTCTGGGATGAATTTACCTAAGAACAAAAAATTTAAAGTATATTCTATTGATTACAGACATACAGAACATCACACATATTATAAGTACTTATCTCAGTGAATTTTCATCAGGCAAACACATTTGAAAATACAGAAGCTGTATCAAGAAATGTAAAATTACCAGCACCCAAAAAGACTCATGTCCTCTCCCAAGTATCACCACCTCAGAAATGATAGTATTATAGTATCTTGACTTTTAACATCATTAGTCTATTTTTTTTAACATCACAAAAATATGTTTATATAAGGCACTCTTTTGTCTCTGGCTTTTTTCACTAAACATTACCTTTTTGAGTCTTATTTGGTGTAAATACACTATATAATCCATCAGATACATATGCCACAATTTATTCATTTCTATTGTTGGTATGTTAATTGTTTCAGCTTATGTTATAACAAGTAATACTATTCTGTCAATTATCTATCTAGGAACAAAACCAAGGTCAGAGGGTTTGTGTATGCTTGGTTTTGCAAACACTGTCAATTTTTAAGTGGCTGTACAAATTTAAACTTACCAATGCATAAGAGTCTATAATTGGTATCTTCCTAGCTTTTCTTTTTCTTTTTTCTTTTTTTTTTTTGGAGTAAAGCTGATTTATAATGCTGTTAGTTTCAGGTGTACAGCAGCAAAGAGAATCAGTTATACATATATCCACTTTTTTTGGATTCTTTTCTCAGATAGCTGGTTTTTAAATTTTATACATTCTAGTATATTTATAGGAATCACAGCACGCCAAGCCTCCCTGTCCATCTCCAACTCCCGGAGTTCACTCAGACTGGAGACTTGAAGCCATCCAGCCATCTCATCCTCTGTCGTCCCCTTCTCCTCCTGCCCCCAATCCCTCCCAGCATCAAAGTCTTTTCCAATGAGTCAACTCTTCGCATGAGGTGGTCAAAGTACTCGAGTTTCAGATTTAGCATCAGTCCTTCCAAAGAACACCTAAGATGTGTATAAGAGACAGTATCTATGGTGAGGTGGTATGGAAAGGCTATTTCTTACAATGTCCTTTTAGGAATGGGAGTATTTATTCCAGGAACATTTCCACACTGGTCTTTCATTGATCAAAGTCATCACAGGGCTGTTAACTCCCCCAAAATTCTCCAGTGTATTACCTGGCCNAGAATGGACGGATTGGATCTCCTTGCAGTCCAAGGGACTCTCAAGAGTCTTCTCCAACACCACAGTTCAAAAGCATCAATTCTTTGGTGAAGTATAGTGAATGTATAAAGTTCAGTTCAGATCAGTCATGTCCAACTCTTTGCGACCCTATGAATCGCAGCATCCAGGTCTCCCTGTCCATCACCAACTCCTGGAGTTTATCCAAACTCATGTCCATCGAGTCAGTGATGCCATCCAGCCATCTCATCCCATCTCCCCTTCTCCTCCTGCCTCCAATCCCTCCCAGCATTAGAGTCTTTTCCAATGAGTCAACTCTTTGCATGACGTGACTAAAGTATTGGAGTTTCAGCTTTAGCATCAGTCCTTCCAATGAACACCCAGGACAGATCTCCTTTAGGATGGACTGGTTGGATCTCCTTGCAGTCAAAGGGACCCTCAAGAGTCTTCTCCCAGTTCAGTTCAGTTCATTTCACTTCAGTCGCTCAGTCATGTCCGACTCTTTGCGACCCCATGAATTGCAGCACGCCAGGCCTCCCTGTCCATCACCAACTCCCGGAGTTCTCCCAGTTACAGGTGTACAAATAGTGACTTACAGTTTTAAAGGTTATATTCTATGGCGATAGCTGGGCGGCGCACTAAGCGTGGCCAAGAGGAGCTACCCCACTTCCGAGGTCAGGGGCAGCAGCCTAGAGTGCGAGGCTGCGACAGCGCAGGAATGGCTGAGAGGAGCTACCCTGTGTCTGAGGTCGGGGCAGTGACCGAGAGGAGCTACCTCGCGTCCGAGGTCAGGGGTGGCCGGGAGGAGACACCCCCCCGTCTGAGCTCAGGGGTGGCCAGGAGAAGACACCCCACGTCCAAGGTCAGGGGCGGCCGGGAGGAGACACCCCGAGCTCGAGGCCAGGGGCGGCAGCTGGGAGGAGCCACCCACGCCCGAGGCCAGGGCCGGCGGCCAGAGGAGCAACCCGAGGAGCATGGCTGTGCAGGTGCAGGAGGGCCTAGAGGAGCTGTCCCACGCTGAAGGTCAGGAACTGCGGCAGTAAGGAAATACCCCTCATCCAAAGTAAGGAGCAGCGGCTGTGCTTTGCTGGAGCAGCTGTGAAGAGATACCCCACGACCGACTCTTTGCGACCCCATGAATTGCAGCACGCCAGGCCTCCCTGTCCATCACCAACTCCTGGAGTTCTCCCAGTTACAGGTATACAAATAGTGACTTACAGTTTTAAAGGTTATATTCTATGGCGATAGCTGGGCGGCGCACTAAGCGTGTCCAAGAGGAGCTACCCCACGTCCGAGGTCAGGGGCAGCAGCCTAGAGTGCGAGGCTGCGACAGCGCAGGAATGGCCGAGAGGAGCTACCCTGTGTCTGAGGTTGGGGCAGTGACCGAGAGGAGCTACCTCGCGTCCGAGGTCAGGGGCGGCCGGGAGGAGACACCCCGAGCTTGAGGCCAGGGGCGGCAGCTGGGAGTGGCCACCCATGCCCGAGGCCAGGGCCGGCGGCCAGAGGAGCAACCCAAGGAGCAGTGGCTGCGCAGGTGCAGGAGGGCCTAGAGGAGCTATACCACATTGAAGGTCAGGAACTGCGGCGGTAAGGAGATACCCCTCATCCAAAGTAAGGAGCAGCGGCTGTGCTTTGCTGGAGCAGCTGTGAAGAGATACCCCACGCCCAAGGAAACAGAAACCCAAGTAAGATGGTAGGTGTTGCAAGAGGTTATCAGAGGGCAGACACACTGAAAACACTCACAGAAAATTAGTCAATCTAATTACACTAGGACCACAGCCTTGTATAACTCAATGAAAGCAAGCCATGCCTGCAGGGCAACCCAAGACGGGCAGGTCGTGGTGGAGAGGGCTGACAGAACATGGTCCACTGGAGAAGGGAATGGCAAGCCACTTCAGTATTCTTGCCTTGAGAACCCCATGAACAGTATGAAAAGGCAAAATGATAGGATACCAAAAGAGGAACTCCCCAGGTCATTAGGTGCCCAACATGCTACTGGAGATCAGTGGAGAAATAACTCCAGAAAGAATGAAGGGATGGAGCCAAAGCAAAAACAATACCCAGTTGTGCATGTGACTGGTGATAGAAGCAAGATCCGATGCTGTAAAGAACAATATTGCATAGGAACCTGGAATGTCAGGTCCATGAATCAAGGCAAATTGGAAGTGGTCAAACAAGAGATGGCAAGGGTGAACGTCGACATTCTAGGAATCAGCGAACTAAAATGGACTGGAATGGGTGAATTTAACTCAGATGACCATTATATCTACTACTGCGGGCAGGAATCCCTCAGAAGAAATGGAGTAGCCATCATGGTCAACAAAAGAGTCCGAAATGCAGTACTTGGATGCAATCTCAAAAACGACAGAATGATCTCTGTTCGTTTCCAAGGCAAACCATTCAATATCACAGTTATCCAAGTCTATGCCCCAACCAGTAATGCTGAAGAAGCTGAAGTTGAACGGTTTTATGAAGACCTACAAGACCTTTTAGAACTAACACCCAAAAAAGATGTCCTTTTCATTATAGGGGACTGGAATGCTAAAGTAGGAAGTCAAGAAACACCTGGAGTAACAGGCAAATTTGGCCTTGGAATGCGGAATGAAGCAGGGCAAAGACTAATAGAGTTTTGCCAAGAAAATGCACTGGTCATAGCAAACACCCTCTTCCAGCAACACAAGAGAAGACTCTACACATGGACATCACCAGATGGTCAACACCGAAATCAGATTGATTATATTCTTTGCAGCCAAAGATGGAGAAGCTCTATACAGTCAACAAAAACAAGACCAGGAGCTGACTGTGGCTCAGATCATGAACTCCTTATTTCCAAATTCAGACTTAAATTGAAGAAAGTAGGGAAAACCGCTAGACCATTCAGGTATGACCTAAATCAAATCCCTTATGATTATACAGTGGAAGTGAGAAATAGATTTAAGGGCCTAGATCTGATAGACAGAGTTCCTGATGAACTATGGAATGAGGTTCGTGACATTGTACAGGAGACAGGGATCAAGACCATCCCCATGGAAAAGAAATGCAAAAAAGCAAAATGGCTGTCTGGAGAAGCCTTACAAATAGCACTGAAAAGAAGAGAGGCGAAAAGCAAAGGAGAAAAGAAAAGATATAAGCATCTGAATGCAGAGTTCCAAAGAATAGCAAGAAGAGATAAGAAAGCCTTCTTCAGCAATCAATGCAAAGAGATAGAGGAAAACAACAGAATGGGAAAGACTAGAGATCTCTTCAAGAGAATTGGAGATACCAAGGGAACATTTCATGCAAAGATGGGCTCGATAAAGGATAGAAATGGTATGGACCTAACAGAAGCAGAAGATATTAAGAAGAGGTGGCAAGAATACACAGAAGAACTGTACAGAAAAGATCTTCACGACCCAGATAATCATGAGGATGTGATCACTAATCTAGAGCCAGACATCTTGGAATGTGAAGTCAAGTGGGCCTTAGAAAGCATCACTAAGAACAAAGCTAGTGGAGGTGATGGAATTCCCGTTGAGCTGTTTCAAATCCTGGAAGATGATGCTGTGAAAGTGCTGCACTCAATATGCCAGCAAATTTGGAAAACTCAGCAGTGGCCACAGGACTGGAAAAGGTCAGTTTTCATTCCAATTCCAAAGAAAGGCAATGCCAAAGAATGCTCAAACTACCGCACAATTGCACTCATCTCACACGCTAGTAAAGTAATGCTCAAAATTCTCCAAGCCAGGCTTCAGCAATATGTGAACCGTGAACTCCCTGATGTTCAAGCTGGTTTTAGAACAGGCAGAGGAACCAGAGATCAAATTGCCAACATCCGCTGGATCATGGAAAAAGCAAGAGAGTTCCAGAAAAACATCTATTTCTGCTTTATTGACTATGCCAAAGCCTTTGACTGTGTGGATCACAATAAACTGTGGAAAATTCTGAAAGAGATGGGAATACCAGACCACCTAACCTGCCTCTTGAGAAATCTGTATGCAGGTCAGGAAGCAACAGTTAGAACTGGACATGGAACAACAGACTGGTTCCAAATAGGAAAAGGAGTACGTCAAGGCTGTATATTGTCTCCCTGCTTATTTAACTTATATGCAGAGTACATCATGAGAAACGCTGGACTGGAAGAAACACAAGCTGGAATCAAGATTGCCGGGAGAAATATCAATAACCTCAGATATGCTGATGACACCACCCTTATGGCAGAAAGTGAGGAGGAGCTAAAAAGCCTCTTGATGAAAGTGAAGGAGGAGAGCGAAAAAGTTGGCTTAAAGCTCAACATTCAGAAAACGAAGATCATGGCATCCGGTCCCATCACTTCATGGGAAATAGATGGGGAAACAGTGGAAACAGTGTCAGACTTTATTTTTTTGGGCTCCAAAATCACTGCAGATGGTGACTGCAGCCATGAAATTAAAAGACGCTTACTCCTTGGAAGAAAAGTTATGACCAACCTGGATAGTATATTCAAAAGCAGAGACATTACTTTGCCGACTAAGGTGCGTCTAGTCAAGGCTATGGTTTTTCCTGTGGTCATGTATGGATGTGAGAGTTGGACTGTGAAGAAGGCTGAGCACCGAAGAAGTGATGCTTTTGAATGTTGTGTTGGAGAAGACTCTTGAGAGTCCCTTGGACTGCAAGGAGATCCAACCAGTCCATTCTGAAGGAGATCAGCCCTGGGTGTTCTTTGGAAGAATTGATGCTAAAGCAGAAACTCCAGTACTTTGGCCACCTCATGCGAAGAGTTGACTCACTGGAAAAGACTCTCATGGTGGGAGGGATTGGGGGCAGGAGGAGAAGGGGACGACCGAGGATGAGATGGCTGGGTGGCATCACTGACTCGATGGCGAGTCTGAGTGAACTCCGGGAGTTGGTGATGGACAGGGAGTCTTGGCATGGTGTGATTCATGGGGTCGCAAAGAGTCGGACATGACTGAGTGACTGAACTGAACTGAACTGATGAACATTCAAGAGTAAGACATTTTTTTAAACTAGTGGGCTTTTTTTTTTTTTAAGATGTATACCCCAAAGTGAAATTGCTGGGTCCTATGGTAGTTCTATTTTTAATTTTTTGAGAAAACCATATTGTTTTCCATAGTGGCTGCACCAACTTACATTTCCACTAACAGTATACAGATTCCCTTTTTCCCCACATCTTTGCCAACATCTTTTGTTTGTGTTCATTTTGATGACAGCCATTCTGATAGATCTGAGGTGATACCTCATTGTGGTGTTGATGTACATTTCCCTAATGATTTGCAATGTTGAACATCTTTTCATTTGCCTATTGGCCATTCGCATGTCCTCTTTGGAAAAATGTCTATCCAGGTCTTCTGCCCATTTTTTAGATCACATTGTTTGTTTTCTGGATTTGGTGTTGTATGGGCTATTTCTATATTTTGGATGTTAATCACCTGTCAGACATGTCATTCACAAACATTTTCTCCCATTCAGTTGGTTTTCTTTTCATTTATCAGTGGTTTCCTTTGTTTTGCAAATGTTTTTCAGTTTAATTAAGTCCCATTAGTTTATTTTGCTTTTATTTTCTTTGCTTTAGGACACAGATCCAAATAAATATTGTTAAGAATATTCTGCCTCTGTTTTCCACTAAGAATTTTGTGGTTTCTGGTCTTATATTAAGATCTTTAACTCACTTTGGGTTTCTTTTGGTATATGGGACTACAGAATGTTCTACTTTCATTCTTTCATTGATACATGTAGCTGTCCAGTTAATCCAACAGGACTTATTGATGAGATTAATTTTCTCCCTTGTATATCTTTGCCTCCTTTGCCATAGATTAATTGGCTACAAGTACCTGGATTTGTTTCTGGACTCTCTTTTATGTTACATTGCTCTGTGTGTCTGTATTTGTCCTGGTATTACACTGTTTAGATGACTATAGCTTTGTAGTACAGTATGAAGTCAAGGAGTGAGATTCTTCCAATTCTGGTCTTCTTTCTCAAGATTGTTTTAGCTATTTAGGGCCTTTTGTGCTTTCAGACACATTTTAAAATTATTTGTTCTACTTCTGTGAAAAATCCATTGTTATTTTGATAGAGATTTCCTTGATTCAGTAGCTTGCCTCAGGCCGGGAGAAATATCAATAACCTCAGATATGCAGATGACACCACCCTTATGGCAGAAAGTGAAGAGGAACTAAAAAGCCTCTTGATGAAAGTGAAAGAAGAGAGTGAAAAAGTTGGCTTAAATCTCAACATTCAGGAAACAAAGACCATGGCATCCAGTCCCATCACTTCATGGGAAATAGATGAGGAAACAGTGGAAACAGTGTCAGACTTTATTTTTCTGGGCTCCAAAATCACTGCAGATGGTGACTGCAGCCATGAAATTAAAAGACGTTTACTCCTTGGGAGAAAAGTTATGACCAACCTAGATAGCATATTTTAAAGCAGAGACATTACTTTGCCAACAAAGGTCCGTCTAGTCAAGGCTATGGTTTTTCCTGTGGTCATGTATGGATGTGAGAGTTGGACTGTGAAGAAGGCTGAGCACCGAAGAAGTGATGTTTTTGAACTGTGGTGTTGGAGAAGACTCTTGAGAGTCCCTTGGACTGCAAGGAGATCCAACCAGTCCATTCTGAAGGAGATCAGCCCTGGGTGTTCTTTGGAAGAATTGATGCTAAAGCAGAAACTCCAGTACTTTGGCCACCTCATGCGAAGAGTTGACTCACTGGAAAAGACTCTCATGGTGGGAGGGATTGGGGGCAGGAGGAGAAGGGGACGACCGAGGATGAGATGGCTGGGTGGCATCACTGACTCGATGGCGAGTCTGAGTGAACTCCGGGAGTTGGTGATGGACAGGGAGTCTTGGCATGGTGTGATTCATGGGGTCGCAAAGAGTCGGACATGACTGAGTGACTGAACTGAACTGAACTGATGAACATTCAAGAGTAAGACATTTTTTTAAACTAGTGGGCTTTTTTTTTTTTTAAGATGTATACCCCAAAGTGAAATTGCTGGGTCCTATGGTAGTTCTATTTTTAATTTTTTGAGAAAACCATATTGTTTTCCATAGTGGCTGCACCAACTTACATTTCCACTAACAGTATACAGATTCCCTTTTTCCCCACATCTTTGCCAACATCTTTTGTTTGTGTTCATTTTGATGACAGCCATTCTGATAGATCTGAGGTGATACCTCATTGTGGTGTTGATGTACATTTCCCTAATGATTTGCAATGTTGAACATCTTTTCATTTGCCTATTGGCCATTCGCATGTCCTCTTTGGAAAAATGTCTATCCAGGTCTTCTGCCCATTTTTTAGATCACATTGTTTGTTTTCTGGATTTGGTGTTGTATGGGCTATTTCTATATTTTGGATGTTAATCACCTGTCAGACATGTCATTCACAAACATTTTCTCCCATTCAGTTGGTTTTCTTTTCATTTATCAGTGGTTTCCTTTGTTTTGCAAATGTTTTTCAGTTTAATTAAGTCCCATTAGTTTATTTTGCTTTTATTTTCTTTGCTTTAGGACACAGATCCAAATAAATATTGTTAAGAATATTCTGCCTCTGTTTTCCACTAAGAATTTTGTGGTTTCTGGTCTTATATTAAGATCTTTAACTCACTTTGGGTTTCTTTTGGTATATGGGACTACAGAATGTTCTACTTTCATTCTTTCATTGATACATGTAGCTGTCCAGTTAATCCAACAGGACTTATTGATGAGATTAATTTTCTCCCTTGTATATCTTTGCCTCCTTTGCCATAGATTAATTGGCTACAAGTACCTGGATTTGTTTCTNTATCCTTTCATTTTGATTTGCATCTGTCAGAGTTTATTTTTGGGGGAGATGTGTATAAGAGACAGATGTATGGATGTGAGAGTTGGACTGTGAAGAAGGCTGAGCACCGAAGAAGTGATGTTTTTGAACTGTGGTGTTGGAGAAGACTCTTGAGAGTCCCTTGGACTGCAAGGAGATCCAACCAGTCCATTCTGAAGGAGATCAGCCCTGGGTGTTCTTTGGAAGAATTGATGCTAAAGCAGAAACTCCAGTACTTTGGCCACCTCATGCGAAGAGTTGACTCACTGGAAAAGACTTTGATGCTGGGAGGGATTGGGGGCAGGAGAGAAGGGGACAACCGAGGATGAGATGGCTGGATGGCATCACGGAGTTGATGGACGTGAGTCTGAGTGAACTCCGGGAGTTGGTGATGAACAGGGAGGCCTGCCGTGCTGCTATTCATGGGGTCGCAAAGAGTCGGACAGGTCTGAGTGACTGAACTGAACTGAACTGAGTATGAACAAATCTTATTAACAAATCAGTCTGATAAACCGCATCAACAATTGAAGAACAGAAACCACATGATTATCTCATTAGATAATCTTTTGACAAATTCAACATCCATTTATGATTAAAAAAAAAAAAAAACAATCCATACGGTGGACATAGAGAGACTATGCCTCAATATGATAAAGATTATACATGACAAACACACAGCTAACATTACGCTAAATAGTGAAAAGCTGAAAACATTTCTTCTAAGATCAAACAAGACAAGAATGCCTGCTCTTGCCACTTTTATTCAACATAGTACTGGAAGTTCTAGTCACAATAATCAGACTAGGAAAATAAAGAAAAGTAATCTAAATTGGAATAGAAGAAGTGGGTTTATTTTTGTTGTTTTCATGGAGCACTACATTTTATTCATTCCAAACAATGGAATACAACACATTGAAGCAAATGTTTGTATATCCTACAAAAAACAAGAACATGAAATTACACGCTAATGCTGAAAAAAAGCGTTCTAAATAGGGTACCTATGTAAGTTATTCAAACAGGGAAAATAGGCAAGAAACCAAGATTATTTATTATTCATACCCCAAAATTAGATCTTTTCTTAAAACACCTTACAAAACAGTTACTATGAATATAGAAACTTATATAAACCAACCTTGAAGATGTACAAAATTTCCTTAGAAAGCACTGCAGTTAATTCTAGAAGTGGAAGTTCTGCCTATTGAATCAACAGCTATAGAACTATTTAAAAGCAAGGAAAAACTTATTTTTTGGATAAGTGTACTCCAATTGTGATTTTAGCATGCATTATCTTGATGACAAAGTTGAACACTTTTTCTTGTTTATTGGTTTTTTGAGTACTTCCTTTTACGGAATGCCAGTTCAAGTATTTTGTATTTGAACAGGCAAACTCTAATGAATTTACTTTCTTTATTGTTTTATAAAATTTCTGTACATTTTCCATGTGTGAGTTGTCAGCTATATGTTTAGCAATACTGCCCCTCAAATCTGAAGCATGTTTTTTTACTCTTATATAAAGCCATGATAAATAAAAGTTTATATTTTAATACAGTCCAACTTGTCAGTTTTTTTCTTTATGGTTCTAGCTATTGGTTTTTGTTTTAAAAAGATGCTTCCAAATTCAATGTTCAATATCTTATGTTTTCCTCTAAACACTTCATTGTCTTATCTTTCAACTTTACATTTCCATCTAAAATTGATTTTTATTCATGGTTTGAGGTAGTAATTAGGAATTCTTTTTTGTTTATGCCTATTGATAGAGAAACAATTACTAAACAAACCAGTTTTTCTCACTTTTTTCTCATATAACAGATGATTTAAGTGTGACTCTACATCTTTTTCGTTGATCTCTTTATCTAATCTTGTGCTGTCCTGCATTTCCTTTATCATTATAGCTTCATAGTGAACTTTGACAGCTGACACTATATATTCTCCACCTTTCTTTTTCTTCTTCATGATTTTATTTATGCTTTTCATCTCTATATAAAATTTAAAACATCTTGCTAATCCCAAAAATAAAGCCTTCTAAATTTTTTACCAGGATCACATTGAAACTAAGGATTGGTTTATATGTTGACATCTTTTCACTACTGAGCTGATAATCCATGAAAATTGTATATTCTGACATTGATTTGTATAATCTTTAATTTTTCTCAACACATTTTATAGAGTTCTTGTGAATCTCCTACTAAATTTTTTGAAGGTTTAATATTTCTGCTGTTACTTTACTTTTTAAATTTTCTACCTGTTTGTACCTGGGATATAAATTTAAAATGATTTATATTGATCAGTTTAAAGATTTTGTGTTAGGTTCTTTTGTACTTTCTACTATACAATCACATTTATCTCTTAATAATGATGATTGCTTTGTTCCCTTTCAGCCCTTACATTTTTTCAACATTTTTCTTTCGTAGTCCTAGCAATGGCACTAGTACAATGCTGAACAGAAGTGGAGAAAGGGTATCATTTTATTGTTCCCAGAATCAGGGGAAACTTTTTCAAAATTTACTTTTAAGTATGGTGTTTTCTATAGAATTTTGTAGCTACACTTTTGGATTAAAAGTATTTCCTTCTTTTTCTAGTTTGCTTAAGAATTTTTATCTTAAATGACAGTTGAAATTTATCAACTGATTTTCTGTTTATGAGTTTTCTCCTTTATTCTATAAGTATAGTGAATCACGTTGATTTATTTTCAAATATTAAGCCAACCTTACATTTCTGAAATAGGCTAGACTTGTTGTGATATATTACTCGTTTTATGTATTACTGGATTCAAATAGTTATTTTGGAGGAGGGTAACATGAGAGTAATTGGCAAGCTCTGATTTTTTTATACTGAGCTGATTTAACACAAAATGCATATTTAAAATTTTTTTTCTGTATTCTGTCTGTAAGAAAGCCCTACCCATCAACTGGTTTGCTTCTGTGATTTAAAAAAAAAAAAAAAAACTGTCTTTAAAAAAAAAATGACTTTTACCAACCCCAAAGTTACTCTTGTAAGCATAATAGATTATAAAGTTGAAAATTCTTATCAGTTTTTAAAAAATTCTCTTCTCACTAAGACCAAAACAGTTATTTTAACTCTAGGACATACATGTATTTTCATCTGCAGTTGGTGAAACTAGGTTGAATTCTTGTAAGATTTTTTTTTTTTTTTGCAAGAAATCTGGTATAAAACATTTTTAAGCTAAATTATGAAAAGGAAGAGTTCCAAAGGCTAAAGTCTTATAGGAAAGACTGATATAGTTTTTTCACTAGAAATTGGTTTAAATGTTCACGTGATAAAAACAAACAAACAACAACAAAAAAAAACAGAATAAATGTAAAGAAAAATTACAAACTCAAATATTTCCAGCATGTGTGACAGAGAAAAAAGAAAATATCACTCCTAAGGTATAAACAGCTTTACAAACACATTTTAAAAATTAATCAGACGAGTAGAATATGAACAGCTGAAATAAATTAGTAAGACACAAAATAAGAAATTACATAGCTTACATATGCATAAACTATATTTTAATCAAAGAAATATAAACCAAGGAAAAGAAACACCATTTTCAGCTATCAGACTGAAAACATTATGTGTCAAACTGTTGACAAGTAGAAAACAGAAGTGAACATGTTCAATTCTTCTGATAAAGTGTCAAAAAATTTCTTGGATCAATTTTGGAAATTCTATAGAAAACCTTAAATTTTTATACATATACCTCTATTCAGCAATTTCTCTTAAAAAACCCGATAAGAAAAAACCTCATTGAAACTTGTAAAAGATGTTATAAAACTACTAACATAATATATGTACAAAGTATATGACCTGAAGTAAAAAACACAAATGCTTAATTATTGTGTTAAAAAATAAGATGCTATTTAAGTTTTCTATTGCTATGTAACAAATGGCACAGAGTAAGCAGCTTGGGCTTCCCTGGTGGCTCAGAGGTTAAAGCGTCTGCCTCCAATGCGGGAGACCTGGGTTCGATCCCTGGGTCGGGAAGATCCCCTGGAGAAGGAAATGGCAACCCACTCCAGTATTCTTGCCTGGAGAATCCCATGGACGGAGAAGCCTAGTAGGTTACAGTCCACGGGGTCGCAAAGAGTCGGACACGACTGAGCGACTTCACCTCAAGCAGCTTAAAACAATGTCCGTTTATTAGCTCATGGTTCTGTAGGTCAAAAGTCTGTCTTATCAGTACTAGATTTTCTGCTTAAGGTTTTTGTAAGTCAGCTATCATAGCCTTAGTTGGAGGAGTTGGGGAAATAACTTCCAAGGCTCATTTTTGTTGATTACAATCCCTATGACAACAGTACTGAGTCCTTGCTTCCTTGTCTGTCAACTGAGGAGTAGGGGACACTGTTGGCTTCCAGAAATCAGCTCCTGCAACTTCTAGACAACAATATTGTGTCAAAACATTCTCATGCTTTGAATTTCTGACTTCTCCCATCTCTGATCTCTAAATTCAGATTTAAATCCCAAAGGATTAAGATAAACTACATATCTTAAGTTCAATTGATTTGGGACATTAATTACATCTGCAAAATCCCTTCATAGCAGTGGATACACTAGTGTTTAACACCTGAGATGTATGTCTACCACTGGCAAAAATCTTGAGTGCTATCCTAGATAACTACCACAGTTCCAAAATAGAATGTATTATGACTCTTACTTATCTGTAAATGACAGAATACATATAAATTTTCACATATATGCATACTTTTTGCAAAAATATATTAGCTAGATTATCAATATTTTATACTGTATATAATTAATATATTTTAATTTACATATATACATACATATAATGTATTTTTTAATGTGGTTTTAATGTTCACCTTCTAGCTATTAGCTTGAGAATTTTAACGTAATGGACAGTATTATAATTTTTCAAGAAGTAAACATATTTTTGCACCCTGTCTAGATGTTTATATTTCTAGAAATAAGCGAATGTTTTGTTAACATATTTACCTATCAAATGGTGTTCCAAGTGTTATGCTTCAAAATCAGAGACCATATTGACAGTATCAGCTTATATGGAGGCACAAAAATACACTTACAAATTTTGCAGTTACTTTGAGCAGTTAAAATCCCATTTTGATGCATGCTCAATTGAGAATTAAAAGTTCAAATATTGATTTGCATAGGAAATTAGCAATTAAGTACCCATATAATTAACTTGCACCTGCCAATTGATGCACCAATTAAGTTTGCAGATATCTTTAAAGAAACTTGTTGAAAATAAAGTTTCTGACATTTTTTTTACAATAATTTGTAGATATTTGAAAGCAAACAATTTTACAGAAAGGTATATGTGGTNGCCAAATTTGCCTGTTACTCCAGGTGTTTCTTGACTTCCTACTTTAGCATTCCAGTCCCCTATAATGAAAAGAACCACCTGACCTGCCTCTTGAGAAACCAGCATGCAGGTCAGGAAGCAACAGTTAGAACTGGACAAGGAACAATAGACTGGTTCCAAATAGGAAAAGGTGTACGTCAAGGCTGTATACTGTCACCCTGCTTATTAGACTTATATGCAGAGTACATTATGAGAAACACTGTACTGGAAGAAAAACAAGCTGGAATCAAGATTGCCGGGAGAAATATCAATAACCTCTGATATGCAGATGACACCACCCTTACGGCAGAAAATGAAGAGGAACTCAAAAGCCTCTTGATGAAAGTGAAAGAGGAGAGTGAAAAAGTTGGCTTAAAGCTCAACATTCAGAAAACGAAGATCATGGCATCTGGTCCTATCATTTCATGGGAAACAGATGGGGAAACAGTGTCAGACTCTTTTTTGGGAGGGGGGCTCCAAAATCACTGCAGATGGTGACTGCAGCCATGAAATTAAAAGAAGATAACTCTTTGGAAGAAAAGTTATGACCAACCTAGACAGCATATTCAAAAGCAGAGACATTACTTTGCTGACTAAGTTCCGTATAGTCAAGGCTATGTGAGAGTTGGACTGTGAAGAAAGCTGAGCGCTGAAGAAGTGATGCTTTTGTACTGTGGTGTTGGAGAAGACTCTCGAGAGTCCCTTGAACTGCAACGAGATCCAACCAGTCCATTCTGAAGGAGATTAACCCTGTGATTTCTTTGGAAAGAATGATGCTAAAGCTGAAACTCCAGCACTTTGGCCACCTGATGCAAAGAGTTGATTCACTGGAAAAGACCCTGAGGCTGCAAGGGATTGGGGGCAGGAGGAGAAGGGGACGACCGAGGATGAGATGGCTGGATGGCATCACTGACTCGGTGGATGTGAATCTGAGTGAACTCCGGGAGTTGGTGATGGACAGGGAGGCCTGGCGTGCTGTGTTTCATGGGGTCACAAAGAGTCGGACACGACTGAGCAACTGAACTGAACTGAACTGATACCCACTGTTAAAAAATAAACTTGACAGCATTGAAAATAGAGGACCTGATGGTAGCAATATAAATAAATACAAANCTCCGGGAGTTGGTGATGGACAGGGAGGCCTGGCGTGCTGTGTTTCATGGGGTCACAAAGAGTCGGACACTACTGAGCAACTGAACTGAACTGAACTGATACCCACTGTTAAAAAATAAACTTGACAGCATTGAAAATAGAGGACCTGATGGTAGCAATATAAATAAATACAAACATGAGTAATTGTAATTTTAAAAAGGAAATTGATAAGTCTTCAGTTCAGTTCAGTCATTCAGTCGTGTCCCACTCTTTGTGATCCCATGAATCGCAGCACGCCAGGCCTCCCTGTCCATCACCAACTTCTGGAGTTCAACCAAACTCATGTCCATCAAGTCGGTGATGCCATCCAGCCATCTCATCCTCTGTCATCCCCTTCTCCTCTTACTTTGATCATGTCTTTTGTTGTGCAGAAGATTGTTTAGTTTGATGCAGTCCCATTTGTTAATTTTTTGTTGCTGTTGAATGTGGTTTAGATGCCATATCCAAAAAACTCATTCCCAGCGTGCACATCAAAGAATTATTCCCTGAGGTTTTCTTCAAGAATTGTTATGGGTTCATATCTTATATTTATATCTTTAATCTATTTTGAATTAGCTTTTGTTAGTGGCATAATATAGAGTTCTAGCTGCATTATTTTTCAGGTGAATATCCAGTTTTCCCCACCATCATTTATTAAAGAGATTGTCTTATCACCATTGGCTTATTTTGGCTCCCTGATCAAATATTAGTTGACCAGATTACACCATGCTAATGGCAGAAAGCAAAGAGGAATTAAACAGCCTCTTGATGAAGATGAAAGAGGAGAATGAAAAAGCTGGCTTAAAACTCAACATTCAAAAAACAAAGATCATGGCATCCAGTCCCATCACTTCATGGCAAATAGATGGGGAAACAATGGAAACAGTGACAGACTTTATATTCTTGGGCTCCATAATCTCCATGGATGGTGACTGAAGCCATGAAATTAAAAGACACTTGCTCCTTGGAAGAAAAGCTATGAGAAACCTAGAAAGCATATTAAAAAGCAGAGACATTACTTTGCTAACAAAGGTCTGTTTAGTCAGAGCTATGTTTTTTCCAGTAGTCATGTATGAATGTGAGAGCTGGGCAATAAAAAAAGTCTGAGTGCCAAAGAATTGATGCTTTTGAACTGTGGTGCTGGAGACTCTTGAGAGTCCCTTAGACTTTAAAGAGATCAAACTAGTCAGTTCTAAAGGAAATCAGTCCTGAATGTTCATTGGAAGGACTGATGCTGAAGCTGAAGCTCCAATACTCCGGCCAACTGATGCAAAGAGCTGACTTATTAGAAAAGACCCTGATGCTGGGACAGATTGAAGGCAGTAGGAAAAGAGAATGACAGAAGAGGAGGTGTTTGGATGGCATCGCTGACTCAGTGTACATTAGTTTGAGCAAGCTCTGGGAGATGGAGGAGAACAGGGAAGCCTGGTGTGCTGCAGCCCATGGGGGGTCGCAAAAAGTCAGACACAACTGATCAACAATACATTGCATGCAATTATTTTACAGCTCTTGATTCTATTCCATTGGCTTATGTGTTTGTTTTCAGGCCACCATCTTACTGGGTTTTTTCTTCCTGTTTTATTGAGATATAATTGACATACAGCACTTCATAAGTTTAAACATAATGATTTGATTTACATACATCATAAAGTGATTACCACACCAAGTCTAGTTAACATTCACCATTTTATATATTAATACTTACAAAATATGACTCTTTTGCTTATGATGGGAACTTCTAGGATTTTCCCTCTAAGCAATTTTTGAATATACCATATAGCAGTGATAATTATACTTATGATATTGTACATTATATCCCTAGTACTTAAATGTAACTAAAAGTTTATATCTGTTGACAACTTTTATTCAGTTTTCCCCTCCCCTATTCACAGCCTTCTTACCTCTAGTAAGTACAAATATGATCTCTTTGTCTGTGAGTATGTTTGTTTGCTTTTTAAGTATAAATTACTTACAACACTATTAGTTTCCATTACACTTTGTAGGGAATCAATATTTCTATATATTTCTAACTGATCACCATAAGTCTAGTTAAGATATGTCATCATACAAAGATACTATATAAGTAAGTAAAGTCACTCAGTCGTGTCCGACTCTGTGACCCCGTGAACTGCAACCCACCAGGCTCCTCAGTCCATGGGATTCTCCAGGCAAGAATACTGGAGTGGGTTGCCATTTCTAACTGATCCCATAAGTCCAGTTAAGATATGTCATCATACAAAGATACTTTATAGTTACTGATTATATTCCCCATACTGCACAATTCATTATTCTTGTTCAGTCCCTCAGTCATGTCCACCTCTGTGTGACCCCATGGACTGCAACACAACAGGATTCCATGTCCTTCAACATCTCCTGGAGCTTGCTCAAATTCATGTTCATTACGTTGATGATGCCATCCAACCAACTCCTCTTTTGTCATCCCCTTTTCCTCTTGCCTTCAATCTTTTCCAGCATCAGGGTCTTTTCTAATGATTGGCTCTTCACATCAGGTGGCTAAAGAATTGGAGTTTCAGCTTTAGCATCAGCCCTTCCAATGAATATTCAGGATTGATTTCCTTTATGATTGACTGGTTTTATCTCCTTGCAGTCCAAGACTCGCAAGATTCTTCTCCAACACCACAGTTTGAAAGCATCAATTCTTTGGTGCTCAGCCTTCTTTATAGTCCTGCTTTCACATCCATACATGACGAGTGGAAAAATCATAACTTTGACTAATCAGACCTTTGTTGACAAACTAATATCTCTGTTTTTTAATATGCTGTCTAGGTTTGTCATAGCTTTCCTTCCACGAAGCAAACGTCTTTTAATATCATGACAGCAGTCACCATCTGCAGTGATTTTGAAGTCCAAGAAAATAAAAGCTGTCACTGTTTCCATTGTTTCCCCATCTATTTGCCATGAAGTGATGGGACTAGATGCCATGATCTTCATTTTTTGAATGTTGAGTTTTAAGCCAGTTTTTTTTTTTTTTTCTTCACTTTCCTCTTTCACCTTCACCAACAGGCTTTTTAGTTCCTCTTTGCTTTCTGCCACTAGGGTGGTGTCATCTGCATATCTGAGATTATTGATATTTCTCCCAGCAATCTTGATTCCAGCTTGTGCTTCATCCAGCCTGGCGTTTTGCATGATGCAGTCTGCACATAAATTAAATAAGCAGGGTGACAATATACAGTGCTGCTGCACTACTTTCCCAATTTAGAATCAGTCTCCATCGTTCCATGTCCGGTTCTAACTATTGCTTCTTGACCTACGTACAGGTTTCTCAGGAGGCAGGTAAGATGGTCTGGTATTCCTACCTTTTGAAGAATTTTCCAGTTTGTTGTGCTCCACACAGTCAAAGGCTTTAGCATAGTCAATGAAGCAGAAGTAGTTGTTTTTCTGGAATTTTCTTGCTTTTTCTGTGATCCAGTGGATCCACCGGTTGTTGGCAATATGATCTCTGGTTCCTCTGCCTTTTCTAAATCCTACTTGAGTATCTGGAAGTTCTCAGTTCACATACTGTTGAAGCCTGGCTTGGAGAATTTTGAGCATTACTTTGCTAGTGTGTGAGATGAGTGCAATTTTGCAGTAGTTTGAACATTCTTTGGCATTGCTTTTCTTTGGAATTGGAATGAAAACTGACCTTTTCCAGTCCTGTGACCACTGCTGAGTTTTCCAAATTTGCCGGCATATTGAGTACAGCACTTTCACAGCATCATCTTTCAGGATTTGAGATAGCTCAGCTGGAATTACATCACCTGAAATAGCTTTGTTCATAGTGATGCTTCCTAAGTCCCACTTGACTTCACATTCCGGGATGTCTGGCTCTAGGTGAGTGATCACACCATCGTGGTTATCTGGGTCATTAAGATCTCTTGGTATGTATTCTTGCCACTTCTTCTTAATATCTTCTGCTTCTGTTAGGTCCATACCATTTCTTTCCTTTATTGTGCCCATCTATGCATGAAATTTTCCTTTGATATCTCTAATTTTCTTGAAGAGATCACTAGTATTTCCCATTGTATTGTTTTCCTCTGTTTCTTTGCATTGATCACTGAGGAATTCTTTCTTATCTCTCCTTGCTATTCTTTGAACTCTGCATTCAGATTAATTTATCTTTTCTCCTTTGTGTTTCACTTCTCTTCTTATCTCAGCTGTTTATAAGCCCTCCTCAGGCAATCATTTTGCCTTTTTGCATTTCTTTTTCTTGGGGACGATTTTGATCATGACTTCCCACACGGTGTTACAAACCTCCATCCATAGTTCTTTAGGCACTCTATCAGATCTAATTCCTTGAACGTACTTGCCACTTCCACGGTACAATTTGAAGGGATTTGATTTATGTTGTACTTGAATAGCCTAGTGGTTTTCCCAACTTTCTTCATTTTAAGTCTGAATTTTGCAATAAGGAGTTCATGATCTGAGTCACAGTAAGCTGACTTTTGCTGACTGTATAGAGCTTCTCCATCTTCAGCTGCAAAGACTATAATCAATCTGATTTCTGTGTTGACCATCTGGTGATGTCCATATGTAGAGTTGTCTCTTATGTTGTCAGAAGAGGGTGTTTTCTATGACCAGTGTGTTTTCTTGGCAAACCTAGGTTAGCCTTTGCCCTGCTTCATTTTGTACTCCAAGGAAAAACTTGCCTGCTATTCCAGGTATCTCTTGAATTCCTATTTTTGCATTCCAGTCTCCTATGATGAAAAGGACATCTTTTTTTGGCGTTAGTTCTAGAAGGTCTTGTAGGTCTTCATAGAACCATTCAACATCAGTTTCTTCAGCATTAGTGGTTGGGGCATAGACTTGGATTACTGTGATAATGAATAGTTTGCCTTGGAAACGAACAGAGATCATTCTGTCATTTTTGAGACTGCCCTCAAGTATTGCATTTCAGACTCTTTTGTTGACTGTGAGGGCTACTCCATTTATTCTAAGGGATTTTTGTTCAAAGTAGTAGATATATTGGTCATCTGAATTAAATTAGCCCATTCGGGTCCATTTTAGTTCACTGATTCCTAGAATGTCGATGTTCATTCTTGCCATCTCCTGTTTGACCATTTCCAGTTTACCTTGGTTCAAGGATCTAATTATCCAAGTTCCTATGCAATTTTGTTCTTTACAGCATCAGACTGTACTTTCACCATGAGACTCATCCACAACTGGGCATTGTTTCCACTTTGGCTCAGCCTCTTCATTCCTTCTGGAATTATTTCTCTGCTCTTCTCCAGTAGCATATTGGACACCTACTGACCTGGGAAGTTCATCTTTCAATGTCCTATCTTTTTGCCTTTTCATTCTGTTCATGGGATTCTCAAGGCAAGAATGCTGAACTGGTTTGCCATTCCTTTCTCCAGTTGACCACATTTTGTCAAACTCTCCACCATGACCTGTCCATCTTTGTTGGCCCTACAAAGCATGGCTCATAATGTCATTGAGTCAGTCAAGACTGTGATCCATGTTTGGTTACTTTTCTGTGATTGTGGTGTTCGTTCTTTCTGCCCTCTGATGAATGAGGATAAGAGGCTTATGGAAGTTTCCTGATGAAAAGGACTAACTGTGGGGAAAACTGGATCTTGCTCTGGTGGGTGCGGCCATGCTTATTAAATCTGTAACCCAATTAAGGATGTATTAAGCATTAATGACATTTAGTTAGTTAACATTAGTGACTTTTTTTCCACCAGAAATTTGTACATCTTAATCTTCCTCACCTATTTCTTTCCTCCTTTTATCCCCGTTCCCTTTGGCAAATGCCTATTTGTTCTATCTATAACTCTGTCTATATTTTGTTATGTTTGTCCATGTGTTTTGTTTACTTAGATTACATATATAAATGAAATCATACTGTGTTAGTTTGAATATATACATATATATATATATAACATCTTCTTTATCCATTTATTCATCAGTGAGCACTTAGAATATTTCTCTATTTTGGTTATTACAAATAATGCTAAAATCAATACTTTGTTATTGTTTGGTCACTAAATTATGTCTGACTCTTTTGACCCCATGGACTATAGCCCGACAGGCTCCCCTGTCCATGGGATTTTCCATGCAAGAACACTGGAGAGGGTTGCCATTTCCTTCTCCAGTGGATCTCCCTGACCCAGGGATTGAGCCCACTTCTTCTGCATTGGCAGGCCAATTCTTTACCACTAAGTCACCCATGCCCAAAACGAACTTGTGCATGAACGCATGCTAAGTCGCTTCAGTCATGTCCGACTTTGTGTGACCCTATGGACTGTAGACTCCCAGGCTCCTCTGTCCATGTGGATTGTCCAGGCAAGAATTCAGGAGTGGGTTGCATGCCCTCCTCCCGGAAATCTTCCCGACCCAAGGATAGAACCCATGTCTCTTACATCTCCTGTATTGGCAAGCATGTTTCCTTTACCACTTGTGACATCTGGGACTGCATGTATCTTTCTAATCAGTCCCCACCCCCCATCCCAGAAAAATACCTAGGAGTAGCATTGATGTATCATATGGTAGCTCTATTTTTATTTTTTAGGAATCTCAATACTATTTTCCATATTGGTTGCACCAATTTACATTCCCACCAGCAATGCACAGAGTTCCCATCTCTCCACATTCTTGTCAACACCTGTTACTGGTGATCTTTTGGATACTAGTTTTTCTGTCAAGTGCAATATTTCATTGTGGTTTTGATTTGCACATCCCTGATAAGTGTGAGTAGGTCTTACTCGTTCCTTTTTGCGTTTCTTTTGCCTTGGGAGACTAAATGTTGCTATGATTTATGTCAGAAAGTGTTTTGCCTATGTTCTCATCTAGGAATTTTGTAGTGTCATGTCTTATATTTAAGTCTTTAAGCTATTTTGAGTTTAGTTTTGTCTATGGCATGAGGGAGTGTTCTAACTTTTGATTTACATGTTACTGTTCAGTTCTCTCACCACCATTTGCTGAAGAGACTGACTCCATTGTATATTCTTCCCTCCTTTGCTGAAGATTAATTGACTACAGATATGTGGGCTTATTTCTGAGCACTCTATCCTGTTCATTGATGTATAAGTCTGTTTTTGTGCCAGTACCATACTGTTTTGAAATCTTTAGTTTTGTAGCATTGTCTTAAGTCTGGCAGGGTTATGTTTTGTTCTTTTCCCTTCAAATTGCTTTGGCAATTCTGAGTCTTTTTGTCATTTGATATAAAGTTTCGGATTATTTCTACTAGTCCTATGAAAAATATGTATAATTTGATAGGGATAACATTAAAATGTAGATTGTCTTGGGTAATATGGTCATTTTAACTATATTGCCTTTTTATCCAAGAACATGAGAGATTTTTCCATATTGATTTCTCTTTCTGATAGTTCATTTTTAGTGTATAGAAATGTAACATACTTCTGTATGTCAATTTTGTATTCTGCAGTATCACTGAATTCACTGAAGCACTCTAGTAGGTTTATGATGCTATCTTTAGGATTTTTGATGTATAGTATCACAGCATCTGCAGACAGTGACAGTTTTGCTTCTTTTCCAATTCTGATTCCTTTTCTTATCTGACTGCTGTGACTAGGCTTGTAATACCATTTTGAATAAAATTGGTGAGATTGGGCACTCTGATACCAAAACCAGACAAAAATATTACCCAAAAAGGGGGAAATTATAAGCCAATATCACTGATAAACATAGATGCAAAAACCTTCAACAAAATATTAGCAAACCAAATTAAATAATACATTAAAAAGATCATACAGTATGATCATGTAGATTTATCCCAGTGATTAAAGGATAGTTCAGTATCTACAAGTGAATAGGTGTGATATACCACATTAATAAATTGAGGAATAAAAGTCACATGATCATAAAAAAGATACAGAAAAGGCTTTTGACAAAATTCAGCTTCAATTTATGATAAAGAGTTCACTTTATGAACTCTTCAGAATGTGGGAATAGTGGGAACTTACCTTAACATAATGAAGGTCATATATGACAAACCCCATAGCTAACATCATTCTCAACAGTGAGAAGTTAAAAGCAGTGCAGGAATATTAGGAACAAACACCACACTATCTGATTGCTATAGCTTTATACTACAGCTTGAAATCATGAAGTGTGATTGCATCAGCTTTATACTTCTTTCTCAAGATTGATTACCTATTCAGGTTCTTTGGTGATTACATATAAATTTGAGCATTGTTTTTCATGCTTCTGTAAAAAGTGCCATTTGAATCTTGATAGGGATTGCTTTGAGTCTGTAAATATTATAGCTTTAAATAGTACGGATATTGTAACAATCTTAATTATTCCAATCCATGAACATAGGATAACTTCATTTCTGATTATATTTTATATAAACAGTTTCATTAAATCCAATTTTCTAATCTATAGCCATTAACTGTTTCCTGTGCTCTCCTATACTTCCCATTCTCCACAAATTAATTTTGACTAAGGGGCTATGATCATGTATCATTTCTGGCCCCTGTTACTGAAGACTAGGTATAATTCCCCTGTGTATTTTATTTTCCTCTATACAGGAACTTTTAAGTCATATGCTGAGATATTTAATAGTATCATCCAAGTTGGTGGAAGCCTGAATCCCAGAGGCAACAAGTGGAACCGAACCTCTAACAAATAACATGGTACTTTATGTAAATGAGAAATAATCTTTTGCTTTATTAGGTCATCTTAGGTAAGTCAGGTTCTTGAGACTCAGAGCCTATAATGGGGATTCTTTTACAAGTGATTATTAAGTGAATGCTCTGGTATAAAGCCTGAAAGGGCATAAAGGAAGATAAGTGCAAGACAAAAAGGTAAAACAGAGCAAAGTGCAGTTAGCTGATCCATTAATGACACCAAAGGGTTTTACCACTCAACGTACACTTCATCTTTAGTAGAGAGCTGTTACAAGCCAATACTAACAACAGCTGGGAAATGAGTGCATCATCAGTAAAGCAGATCTATGCTGTCTCAACAGAGTTTATTACACTCTCTAAGATATTTGGGTTAATTTTCTACCACAGTGTTGCCTACTTTATCCTGTGCTCGGTAATAAAATTTCTAGTCATCTCCAAGACATTAACTGAATACCCCATCCTATCTACCCTGACTCATCAGCATAAATGAAATCCCACCTATAAAAGAATATTTCTGGGTCATGCATTTTTTCATTATTGATCTTTTGCTTCTTTATTTTCCAAAACATACTGCTTTAATTACTACATGTTTAGAGTTTTTATATCTAATGAAGTTTAATAAGGCTAAAAAATTAATTTATAAATTAATTTTTTTCAAAAATATGTTGGTGTTCAGTATACATTTTAACTTTTAAATAAATTTACCCGGACTGTGAGGTGGTGTCAAAAACACCCACTTACACTGTATTGAGTTTATAAAATAAAATATACCTAAGTCAAATTTTTCAATTCTGAGTATCTCTATCCAGGAATGTATTCTATTAAGTTTACCTTGTAACTTGTTTGTTCCACATGAATCTGTAAATTTGTATTAACTTTCCCTTATTTTCTAGCATTATTATTATTTTCAGCTCAGTTCAGTCGCTCAGTCGTGACTGGCTCTTTGTGACCCCATGAATTGCAGCACGCCAGGCCTCCCTGTCCATCACCAACTCCCGGAGTTCACTCAAACTCACGTCCATCAAGTCAGTGATGCCATCCAGCCGTCTCATCCTCGGTCGTCCCCTTCTCCTCCTGCCCCCAATCCCTCCCAACATCAGAGTCTTTTTCAATGAGTCAACTCTTCACATGAGGTGGCCAAAGTACTGGAGTTTCAACTACAGCATCATTCCTTCCAAAGAAATCCCAGCATTGATCTCCTTCAGAATGGACTTGTTGGATCTCCTTGCAGTCCCAGGGACTCTCAAGAGTCTTCTCCAACATCACAGTTCAAAAGCATCAATTCTTCAGAGCTCAGTTTTCTTCATAGTCCAACTCTCACATCCATACATGACCACTGGAAAAACCATAGCTTTGACTAGACGGACCTTTGTTGACAGAGTAATGTCTCTGCTTTTGAATATGCTGTCTATATTGGTCATAACTTTCCTTCCAAGGAGTAAGCATCTTCTAATTTCATGGCTGCAATCACCATCTGCAGTGATTTTGAAGCCCCCCAAAATAAAGTTTGAAACTGTTTCCACTGTTTCCCCATTTATTTCCGATGAAGTGATGGGACTAGATGCCATGATCTTAGTTTTCTGAATGTTGAGCTTTAAGCCAACTTTTTCACTTTCCACTTTCACTTTCATCAAGAGGCTTTTTAGTTCCTCTTCACTTTCTGCCATAAGGGTGGTGTCATCTGCATATCTGAGGTTATTGATATTTCTCCCGGCAATCTTGATTCCAGCTTGTGTTTCTTCCAGTCCAGCATTCCTCATGATGTACTCTGCATATAAGTTAAATAAGCAAGGTTACAATATACAGCCTTGAAGTATTCCTTTTCCTATTTGGAGACAGTCTGTTGTTCCATGTCCAGTTCTAACTGTTGCTTCCTGACCTGCATATTACTATTTTACTTGGCACATTTGCCCAGTTATATTAATTGTTCTTTGCTAAATAAAGATATATCTTCAGCTTGAACACTGATGCATCATAATCACAAAGTCCATAGTTTAAGTTGGGTTCATTCTTGGTTTTATACATTCTATGGCTTTATACAAGTGTATAATGACATGCTCCCACTATTCTAGCATCGTACAGAGGATTTTCACTACCCTAAAATTCCTTTGTGCTCTACCTATTCAATTCCTGGCAACCCTTGATCCTTTTATTCTCTCCATAGGTAGAGAGAATATCAAGAATATGACACACTTGCAATCATATAGTATGTAGCCTTTACACATTGGTTTCTTTCAGTTGGTAATATGTATCTACTTTTTCTCCATGCTGTTTCATGACTTATTTGATAGCCTATTTTTAACATTGAATAGTATTTCATTGTCAGCCTGTTCCACAATTTGTGTATCCATTCACCTACTGAAAGATATTTTGGTTGCTTCCAGGTTTTGGCAATGATGGATAAATCACTTAAAATATCCATCTGTTTTGTGCAAACATACGCTTTCAATTCCTTTGTGTCAATACCATGAAGCATGATTGACAGATCATATGGTAAAAGCATTGATATGTTTTGTTCTATAAAAAGCTATCAAACTATCTTCTAAAGTGCTATACCATTTTGCATTCCGGTTAGCAATTAATAAGAGTTTCAGTTGTTCTACATCCTTGCCACCATTCAGTGTTATCAGTATTCTGGGTTTTGGTCATTCTCATAGAAGTGGAGAGATATCTCACTGCTGCTTTTATGTGCATTTTCCAGATGGCATATGATACAGAACATCTTTTCATATGCATATCATTCATATATCTTCTTTAGTAAGGTGTCCATTAAGGTCTTTGGCTCATTTTTTATTTTTTATTGCTGAGTTATATGTGTATTTTCAATAACAGTCCTTTATCAGTTGTACATTTTACAAATACTATCTTTGTCTTTCACTTTTCTTATTCACTTCATAGTATCTGTTTTAAAACAGGAGTTTTTAAATTTTGATAAAGCACAGTGTATCAATTATTTCTTTCATGTATTGTATCTTTGGCACTGTATCTGAAAAGTCATTGCCAAACACAGTTATTTAGAGTTTCTCCATTATTTCTTCTAGTTGTTTAATTTGTATTTTATATTTAGGCCTATGATACATTTTGAGTTAATTTTTGTGAAGGGTGTAAGGTTCATGTGTAGATTCCTTTTTTTTACATGTAGGTGTCCAGTTGTTCCAACAAATTTTTGTTAAAAAGACTATCTTACCCTGTATCAAAGAGTTGGTGTTTATATTTATATGAGCCTATTTCATGGATCTCTGTTGTTCCATTGATCTATTTGTCTATTCTTTCACGAATACCACATTGCTATTAGGATTTTGATTGAGATTTCCTCAAATCTATAGATCAAGTTGGGAAGTACTGACATGTTGACAATTTTACATCTTCCTACTCATGAATTTGGAATATTTATTGATGTGATTTTTCTTTCATCTGAGCTTTATAGTTTTCTTCATACTTATCTTGATTATATTTTGTTAGATTTATAACTAAAAATTTCATGGACATCTTAGTGAAAATGGTATTGTTTTTTATTTCAAATTTCACTTATCTATTGCTGGTACATAGAAAGGGATTGACTTTTCCACATTAATCTATCCTGCAACTTTGTTATAATTGCTTATTAGTTCTAGGATTTTGTCAGTGTTGTTGATTTTAGATTTTCGACATGAATGATCATGTCATCTGTGAACAAAGTTTTACTTTTTATTACCAATCTGTATACCTTTTACTTCCTTTCTTATTTTATTACATTAGCTAGGACTTCCAGTATGATACTGAAAAGGAACAAGAGGGACATCATTTTCTGTACCTGATCTTAGTGGGAAAGCATTGAGTTTCTCACTATTAAATATAAAGTTAGCTATAAACTTTTTATAGATTTCTTACCAAGTTGAGGAAATTCCCTTTTATCCCTATCTTGCTGAGAGGTTGTTTTGTTTTGTTATCATAATAGCTGGTGGATTTTGTCAAATTCTTTTCTTGCATCTATTCAGATGATCATATGGTTTTTCTGTTTGATCTGTTAGTGTTGATGGATTACATTAACTGATTTTTGAATGCTGAACCCAGCCTTGCAGGCCTGGAACAAACCCTATTTGGTCATGGTATATCGTTCTTTTTGTATATTATTGGACTTGATTAGCTAATATTTTTTGAGCATGACTACATCTATGTTAATGAGAGATACTGACCTGTAATTTTTTTCTTGTATTGTCTTATCTTGGTTTTGGCATTAGTGTAATTCTGGCTTCATAGAATGAGTTTTGAGGTATGCCTTCTGCTTCTGTCCTCTAAAAGAGAATTGGTCTAATTTCTTACTTAAATATTTAGTAGAGTTCACCAGTGAGTGTATCTGGTGCTCTATGCTGTGGAAGGTTATTAATTAATGATACAGTCTTTTTAATAGATGTAGGCCTATTCAGGTTGTCTATTTCATCTTGTAGACATTTTGACAGATCATGTTTTTCAAGGAACTGGTCCATTTCTGTCAAGTTTGTGGGCAAACAGTTGTGCATTGTACTCCTATATTATCCACTTAATGTCTTTGGGATCTATAGTGATGTCTTTTCTCAATTCTGTATGAGTAATTTGTGTCCTCTCTTCTCTTTTCACACTTAGCCTGGGTAAAAGCTTATAAATTTTATCATCCTTTTCAAAGAACAAACTTTTGGCTTTGTTCACTTTCTCTATTGATTTCCTGGTTTCAATTTTATTGATTTCTGCTTTAAATCTTATTTCTTTTCTTCTACTTATTTTGTATTTAATTTGCTCTTTTCTAGTTTCCAAAGTTAGACACTTTTGATTGTAGATCTTTCTTCTTCTATAGTATAAGCAATTAATGCTATAAATTCCCCTCTAATCTCTGCTTTCACATCACTCTATGAATTTTTATAAGTTGTACTTTCCTTTAGAATATTTTTTTGTTTCCCTGAGATTTTCTGTTTGAGTCCTGTGTTATGGAGAACAACACATATTTGGGAATTTTCCAGTTATCTCTGTTACTGACTTCTAGTTTAATTCCATTCTGGTCTCAAAAAAATATCATAGGTTCTACTATTTTAAATTTATTAAAATGTTTTGTGGTCTGTCTTGGTGAGTGTTTTATGTGTGCTTGAGGAGAGTGTATATTCTGTTGTGAGATAGCCTATAGAAGTAGCTAATATCCAAGTGATTATTACTGTTGTTGAGTTCAACTATGCCCATACTGGTTTTCTGCCTGTGGAATCAGTCCTTTCTGATACAGAGATATTGAAACCTCAAACTAGGTAGTGGAAACATCTGTTTCTCATTTTTTTGCCTCATGTATTTTGATGCTCTCTTGTTGGAAACATATACATTAAGGATTATTATGTCTTGAAGAACTGACCCTTTATCATTATGTGATGCTCTTGTTTATCCATAATAAATTTCTTTGCTTTCAAGTCTGCTCTGTCTATAATTATAATAATATAGCTACTCTGGTTTTCTTTTCATAAATGTCCACATAGTATATTTTATTAACTTATTTTTTTTGGATTCAAAATATTTTTGAATGATTTCCTTTTTGGTGACCTCGGAGACAGAATAATGAATGTGACTGCCATAACTGTTGTTTTCATGAGGTTTAGCTATTTTGAGGAAAGACAGGCAAACTTATATATGAGAAATCAAAGGGCATAGCAGGAGCAAGCAATGATTTCAGTATTTGTATTAAAGAAATACAGTATTTTCTTTTAAAGAAACCCTGCAGTCAGGATAGGAAAATTTAGGAAGAATGTAGGCTAATAAATAGAACCCTATGCCCAATGACATTTTGTAAATGATATACACAAAACATCAGAGAGGAGAACTGAGACTGTTGCAATATTTGAACTTCATATGGAAACTGGGCTAGAATCCAAGATGAGAATTTAAGAACTTGCATAAAGGAAATTCATATGAAATAGTGATTCTAATAAAACTAGACTCTATGGAAGACATGTTACTCATAGAAAATATTTACACATTTTATAATTTTTTGCCTTATTAACATTTTCTATCTGAATTCAGAAAAATGCTTATGCACATTTTTTGTGAGTTGTTTATTTTCATTTCAACTCATCTGCCTTAGGTATTTAGTCCTCTGCATTTTCCAGACAAATGCTGTCAGTGTCTTATGATAGCTAGAATTTAGGATGAGAAATTATTTATAATGGAGCACATTTCAATAACAGCAAGAACAGCAAATTTTTCTTTCGTTCACATTTGAAAACTTGAGGTTGGGTACATTTGTAAATCAGTGGAATCAATGATTTATTCTGCTTAGATATACACCGATGAGCCAACACAGGATTCTTCTCTAAGAAGAGAAATATGACATTGATAATTGCTTACAGCAGTGGTCAAAGATCATTAGGTGATAGAAAATAGGAAAACTAAAGTACACACTCTATTTCAATAACATTTTCAGGGTCGCTGAAAACGTAGTTTTTTAGTTTCTCTTTTTTCTTAATGAAGGGATAATTGACATAATAGTATCTTCATTTCAGGTGTACAACACAATAATTTAATATCTGTATATACTGCAAAATTATCACCACAATTAGTCGAGTTAATGTAAATCATCATACATAATGCTTTTTCTCCTTAAGATGAGAACTTCCAAAATTGACTCTCCAAAGTACTTTCAATTATGCAATACAGTATTATTAATCAGACTCACCATGCTGTACATCAAACCCCTATACCTTATTTTACACCTAGAAATGTGTACCTTTCAACTTCATTTCACCCATTTCTCCCACCCACCACTTCTGCTCTTTAATCTATGAGCTCTAAGTTTGGGGTTTTGTTTGTTTCTTTGCTACATTTCATATATAAGTGAGGTCATAGGGTATTTCATTTTCTGACTTATTTCACTTAGCTAATGCCCTCAAGGTCCATCTATGTTGTCTGAAATGGCAAGATTTCATTCTATTTTTATAGCTGAATAATACTATAACATATATATACCACAGCTTCTTTATCCATTCATCTATCAATACACATTTAGGTTGTTCCCATGTCTTGACTATTGTAAATAACAGTGTGATGAATATTGGATATATATATATATCTTATCAAAGTAGAATTTTTGTTTTCTTGGGATAAATAACCTGAAGTGGAATTGCTCGATTATATGGTAATTCAATTGTTGATTTTTTTTTAAGAAACTTCCAGCTGTTTTCTTTAAGGGCTATAAGAATTTCTTTAAAAAGAATTGTAGACTTTCTAAATGATATGAGGTGTTATCTCCTTGTGGTTTGGTTTGTATATGATGTGCTGGTTTAAAGGAACTGATGGTACAAATACAGCTTTAGTAAAGTAATGGTAAAGTGTGAGGAGAGGGGAAGCAGTCTATAGCCCTATGATTTCTGAGGACTCCTATCAGTTCAGTTCAGTTCAGTCGCTCAGTCGTGTCCGACTCTTTGTGACCCCATGAATCGCAGCACGCCAGGCCTCCCTGTCCATCACCATCTCCCGGAGTTCACTCAGACTCACGTCCATCGAGTCCATGATGCCATCCAGCCATCTCATCCTCGGTCGTCCCCTTCTCCTCCTGCCCCCAATCCCTCCCAGCATCAGAGTCTTTTCCAATGAGTCAACTCTTCGCATGAGGTGGCCAAAGTACTGGAGTTTCAGCTTTATCCTCTATCTCACATGGTAACACCCCTGGTGAAGAGGAGATATCTGTCCTTTGGTGGTTATGGTCTCTAGGGCCAGAAGGGTAAGGTTCAAGTCATAGCTCCCTCACCCGGCTTCTACTAAGCACTAGACACGTTTGTTATTATTATTACTATTACTTTTATTGCTGCTTTTAATTGTTTTTCCAAGACTGTGAAAGGACTCTCTCTTATGCATGCTGTCCACATGAATTGTCCAATTAGCCAGTTTAGGGCTACAGATGGAACTAGATTATCCCATAAGCAGAAAAAGTGCACGCACCCAAGCAAAACAAGTGCACCCCCAAAAAAGCCTACTTCAATAAACTTAGCTTTGTGATCAGAAAATTCCACCAAAACAGGGGTAGAGAATCATAACTATATCATTTAGTGTTTCCTTTCCAAAGGACTTACCATGGAGCAGAGTGTGCCCTGGAGGAGACAGCAGAGCACAGCTGCCGCCCTTGTCAGGGTCTGAACCTGGGACCTGGGCTTCCTCAGCCGAGCCCCTCTGGCTCCCTGCACTCAGTAGCCGTGGCGGTCACCACAGCCACATTATCCTTTCTGGGCTTAGTCTTCCCAGGGACCACTCTCTTGACCTCCTTCTGCATTTGTTCTCCTCCCCTTCATCAGGCATGTTGAGGAGCGGGAAACGGGGATGCGGGTTAGCTGCTGAAAAGGTTTGTGATGAGGCCAGACTCAGCTTTGTCCATCCAGGTTCTACCAGGTGCGGAAGCCACTTTTGATCATCATAGGGACAAGGCACTCATGTCACTCATGCCAAGGACCCCTCCGACACCACACCATCGACAGCAAAGACAGCTGACATACACAAGGTGGATGTCAGCAAGCTGTGAGCTAGGGAGCTGTCACTTTTCTACCTTTTTCTTCAGGATCATTTTTCTTCCTATAGCACCTTCCTCTCACCCTCTCCCCAGAAGTTGCCCATGAGCTGGCCTCTGGCTGTCCAGGGTAACTAGCTGGCTGCAGCCTTATGCCCAGGACATATCTCTACTTCACAGAAACTGAGCCTGAATCTTCATCTCCTACTTTCCCGCCTCCACCACACATACATACCTGGTGTGTCTCCCTCATTATTGAGAAAATTGGCTCAGATGGTACCTAGTGGAATATTTATCAATACAAAAGCATTTGTGGCTACTGAGAGCTTCCATCTGCTTCATCATAGAGGTCTATGCACTTCAGGATGGAAAGAGTGGAACAGAGATCACCTGCAAAGGTAGAAGTTCAGGTCAAGTGCCGCGGCAGTGGGAGGGCAATTGAAGGACAAAGGTTGGGCCTTGCTGAGAGCCTTTCAAATCGCATAGCACCTTGAGGCCCTGAGTGGGGAGAAGGAGTAAAACATGTCAGAATCACAGTTCCATTTGGCAGAGGGGCAGGGAACTGGTCACCCAGCTGCATGTAAACAATAAAAGACATTTCTTTGGAAAATTTTACTTGTCTTTTATATCTTGGATTCATAGATTTGGGGTTTTCAGTTTTGCTATGAGTAACGTTAGAACTATGAGAGACTTGGGAGATATTGTAATGCACCCTCCGTATTTTACAGATGCAAAAACAACAACCCAGGGAAGGAAAATGACTTGACTGAGGTCCCAGAGCAAGGTGGTAGCTATGTGTTTGGGGAAAATTCCCAAGATTTCACATATATAAGATAAAACAAAGGTTTCTATAGGATATAGGGAGAATGAGGCCCTTTCCTTCAATATATTCTTCTTTTTGATTTTGGGGTCTCAGAAACCAGCTGAACCTGGCATGGAATCTGTGTGTGAAAATTTAGCACCTTTGGCTGAGGGTGGTCTGGCGGCAGCACCTGTCACCCCACGGGTCTTCAGGGTCGATTCAGTTCATCTGGTTGTCTGGGTAGTGTCCCTTCTCTCCCTCCCTCAGTGCTCTATGTGTGTCCCTCCCAAAACTCCATGCTCCGTCAAAGAGGCCGACTTTCCCTGGTAAGAGAAGGACAGTTCTTCAGTTAAGGATAGATGAGTAACTGTGCTCCCTGGCTAGAAACTCCAGACAAGTTGTTGAAGTCCTTTTGTAGGAGAACGTAGGTAGTCAGGCTTCCAAGGCTCCAGACACATCCAAATGACGTGCCGCATGTGGCAGTCTGCCTTTCCTTCAAAAAAGTTTTAATAAATAATTTAAAAAAAAAAAAAAAAGAAATACCTTCTTTCCATTTTAAATGACAAACTGACCAATCAGGGAGCAAGCAGGCTGGAACATCATGTCACCACTCTGTGGTTTGACATTTTAGTGACCCTGTGGACTTGCAAAGGTCACCCTTCCAGTGGTGTGCTAGAGCTGGCTCATACCAAGTCAAGTATGTTCATCTTTCTCCAGCTTCACATCGGCAGCTTGAAGTTGGCCATGGTGAAAGTATTTACACCAAGGAAACCAGCAAATCAGAGCTTTCTTTCCCCACCCCTCCACTGAACGGGTCCATCAGCTTTCTCTCTCCCCAGCGCCACTGCTTCCCCTGCTATCAGAGGCTATCCTCTGTGCTCAGTTGCTTTTGTCGTGTCCGACTCCTTGCCACCCCATCGGCTGTAGCCTCCAGCTCCTCTGTCCATCAGATTCTCCAGGCAAGAATACTGGAGTGGGTTGCCATTCCCTTCTCCAGCTGTCACAGGCTATCTTGACTCAAATTACTTCTGGCTCCCTGTTGAAGAATTGTAATCAGAGCAAAGTGGCAGGTCTTTGTCTAGAGAAAGACACTAAAGGCTTGCTGTTCTTTCTGATTAATCAGCGGCAAATCTTAAGCTCGCTGATTGATACCTCAGATCAGAAATATCTAGATGACTGTGATCCTTTATGTCCCCTTGGCACAGAGTCTAAATGGCTCTGTGCACTGCCATTTTTCACTCATATGGTGGGGATCCAGGAGTTCAGGGACATAGACACATCGTTCCAGCAAATTGACCTTGGGAGGGATGGAGAGACACATTCTGCCTTAACCCTAACCCTTAACTTGAATAAAAAGCCCTGAAGAATTTTTGCAGATCTTATATGCAGTGCTAATGAGCAAGGCCTCCCAAAAGAGTACTATCCCCACACTTATAGTTATCCATTGCCTTTAATTGTGTACTTTGGCTTGTTGCTGTTGAGTTTTGTTTTCACTGGGAGTGTGGGAGGGAAAAGATAATACTTAAAATAGTAGAATACTTAAGATAGCCTCCTTGCTTACTGGGAGCTGAGAAATCTTGGTCCCTTAAAGTCATTGTTAGCTTTATCTGGGTTTCAGCCATGAGGAGTCTGACTGAGATGGAGTTGATTGTGGAGTTGATTGTGTCCATGGTGAGACTGAAGGGAGGATCCATAGCATATTTCTTGTCACATTAGGCACATGACTTTTATAACGCTTCCCTTGTTAAGCAGTTGGAAGTTGGGTTTATTATCTCCACTTAAGAATACATGAAATTGAGCAAATGTTGAACCTAAGATAGTTTTGGGCCTCCTATGCGTCAATGCGGGAGACCTGGGTTCGATCTCTGGGTTGGGAAAAATCCCTTGGAGAAGGGCATGGCAACCCACTCCAGCATACTTGCCTGAAGAATCCCATGGACAGGCTACAGTCTATAGGGTTGCAAAGAGTTGGACATGACTGAGCAACCAAGCACAACACATTAGGAAAACATAAGGCTTTACACCAAAGAGATATCACACATTTAATGCTCAGATCTCAAGAATCCAAGATGAGTATTTCACGTATGGATCAATTGACTGAGGATAGAGTTCTCAGTTCAGTTCAGTTCAGTCACTCAGTTGTGTCCGACTCTTTGCGACCCCATGAATCGCAGCATGCCAGGCCTCCCTGTCCATCACCAACTCCCAGAGTTCACTCAAACTCATGTCCATCGAGTCGGTGATGCCATCCAGCCATCTCATCCTCTGTCGTCCCCTTCTCCTCCTGCCCCCAATTCCTCCCAGCATCAGAGTCTTTTCCAATGAGTCAACTCTTCACATGAGGTGGCCAAAGTACTGGAGTTTCAGCTTTAGCATCAGTCCTTCCAAAGAAATCCCAGGGTTGATCTCCTTCAGAATGGACTGGTTGGATCTCCTTGCAGTCCAAGGGACTCTCAAGAGTCTTCTCCAACACCACAGTTCAAAAGCATCGATTCTTCAGTGCTCAGCTTTCTTCACAGTCCAACTTTCACATCCATACATGACCACAGGAAAAACTATAGCCTTGACTAGATGGACCTTTGTTGGCAAAGTAATGTCTCTGCTTTTGAATATACTATCCAGGTTGGTCATAACTTTTCTTCCAAGGAGTAAGCGTCTTTTAATTTCATGGCTGCAGTCACCATTCTGAACTGTAAACCTCACAAGAATTCCTTAGGTTTTTTTCCTCCCCATTTCAATGTGATAGTGTAGGCTGGAATTAGGTACCTGTCTTCTCTTAGGTGGAAGGACAGACTTGGGTATTCTCTTTCTCCCTGGTCCATTAGTCTGAAAATAACCAAAGAGGTCAAGCTCTGGTTAACTAACTAACTTCTCTGGAGGGTAGGCCTTGTTCTGGAAAATTTAAAATAGTTCTCGTTTCCTTCCACCTGCTGGAAGCATGAATGTTTTATCTCTGATATATATTGTGAGAATCCGGTTAAACTCCTGGAGGTCAATCTCATAATACTTTGAGGAGCCGTCTATGACTAGGTGTCCCTCCAGCACGCTTTCAGTTGCCATTCAGGTTTTCCTTCACTGGCACTGGTTCCCGGGGAGTTTTCCACTTGTTAGTATCTGTTCTGTGAGCGTCAAATACAGTATTCACCTGACTCTCCAATCTTGATGGCAGCAGTTTGCCCTATGTCCTCCTCTCTCTTATGGATCAAAAAAAAAAGAGTTGATTTTTTTCAGTCTGGTCATCTTTTTTTCTTACTGTTAGGACAAAGCATTGACCTCCCCACTCCTTACACGTGGAACTAGAAACCGGAAGTCTTAATGCTTCTTAGAAATTTACAATGTAGATTTTACTATTACAAAATTTCCAGTGCAGCAGACTTCATGCTGGCCTGCCAATCTGCATCCACTGTCTTTCAAGGAAATTTTTTCTAAAAGACTTTTCTGTGTCTATGAAATTAAAAAAGAAGATGGGGGGGTCTAAATTATTTGAGGGAGAACAAGTATCCTAAAATAAATAAGCAGTTTCTGTGAGTGAGATAGACTAGAAATATCTATTTTTAAATCTCAAGTATCCTTAAAAGAAGAAAATGACCATGGATTTGACACTGTTGCTTTCAGGCAGACCCCATAAAATAATAAAGGAAGTTTGTTTTTATATGATCCTGTTGAAAGGTATTTAGAACTACAGATCTAAGGGGTGTGAGAGAAATACCATGGAAATGATTTGTGAGTTCTATGAAAAGAAGACTGCGTCATTCTAAATTTCCTGGTAGTTTCTGACTGTAATATACAGAATGTTGTTGTTCACTCACCACTCATGCCTGACTCTTTGTAACCCTATGGACTGTAGCCTACCAGGATCCTCTGTCTATGGGATTCTCCAGGCAAGAATGTTGGATTGCCATGCCCTCTACAAGGGGATCTCTCCAACCCAGGGATCAAATCCAAGTCTCACATCTGGCAAGCAGGTTCTTTACTACTAGTGCCATCTGAGAAGCCCCCAAGTGATGCTCTCTAACCATCTCATCCTCTGTTTCCCGTTCTCCTACAGAATAAGGAGCTACTTTCTTTCAAACTTTCAAATCTTAGAGGAACAAGACCTTTGAATGGACACTTTTAGCCAGCTGATGAGGTTGGCAGTAAACTTAGATATACCTGTTTTTGTTTGTTTTTTTTTTCAGTTCTTTTCCCCTCAGGCTCTTACCTAGCAAAAAGTAAAAATAAAAAACAAAGCTTTCTTTCCCTTTAAAGGTTAGTGCGCTGTGATCTATTTTGGATCCTCCTTCCAGATGTAGTTAATCTCATGCTTTGGGTACAGTGAATGTTCAGCTTTGATACCTACATAAAGAAAAGGGTATATTAGGTTCAGTTCAGTTCAGTTCAGTCACTCAGTCCTGTGCAACTCTTTGTCACCCCATGAACTGCAGCACGCCAGGCCTCTGTGTCCATCACCAACTCCCGGAGATCACCCAAACTCACGTCCATGGAGTCGGTGATGCCATCCAGCCATCTCATCCTCTGTCGACCCCTTCTCCTTCTGCCCCCAATCCCTCCAAGTATCAGAGTCTTTTCCAATGAGTCAACTCTTGGTATCAGATGGCCAAAGTACAGGAGTTTCAGCTTTAGCATCAGTCCTTCCAAAGAACACCCAGGACTGATCTCCTTTAGAATGGACTGGCTGGATCTCCTTGCAGTCCAAGGGACTCTCAAGAGTCTTCTCCAACACCACAGTTCAAAAGCATCGATTCTTCGGCGCTCAGCTTTCTTCACAGTCCAACTTTCACATCCATACATGACCACAGGAAAAACCATAGCCTTGACTAGGCGGACCTTAGTCGGCAAAGTAATGTCTCTGCTTTTGAATATACTATCCAGGTTGGTCATAACTTTTCTTCCAAGGAGTAAGCGTCTTTTAATTTCATGGCTGCAGTCACCATCTGCAGTGATTTTGGAGCCCCAAAAAATAAAGTCTGACACTGTTTCCACTGTTTCCCCATCTATTTCCCATGAAGTGATGGGACCGGATGCCATGATCTTCGTTTTCTGAATGTTGAGCTTTAAGCCAACTTTTTCACTCTCCTCTTTCACTTTCATCAAGAGGCTTTTTAGCTCCTCTTCACTTTCTGCCATAAGGGTGGTGTCATCTGCATATCTGAGGTTATTGATATTTCTCCCGGCAATCTTGATTCCAGCTTGTGTTTCTTCCAGTCCAGCGTTTCTCATGATGTACTCTGCATATAAGTTAAATAAGCAGGGTGACAATATACAGCCTTGACGTACTCCTTTTCCTATTTGGAACCAGTCTGTTGTTCCATGTCCAGTTCTAACTGTTGCTTCCTGACCTGCATACAGATTTCTCAAGAGGCAGGTCAGGTGGTCTGGTATTCCCATCTCTTTCAGAATTTTCCACAGTTTATTGTGATCCACACAGTCAAAGGCTTTGGCATAATCAATAAAGTAGAAATACATGTTTTTCTGGAACTCTCTTGCTTTTTCCATGATCCAGAGGATGTTGGCAATTTGATCTCTGGTTCCTCTGCCTTTTCTAAAACCAGCTTGAACATCTGGAAGTTCACGGTTCACATATTGCTGAAGCCTGGCTTGGAGAATTTTGAGCATTACTTTACTAGTGTGTGAGATGAGTGCAATTGTGCAATAGTTTGAGCATTCTTTGGCATTGCCTTTGTTTGGAATTGGAATGAAAACTGACCTTTTCCAGTCCTGTGGCTACTGCTGAGTTTCCAAATTTGCTGGCATATTGAGCGCAGCACTTTCACAGCATCATCTTTCAGGATTTGAAATAGTTCAGCTGGAATTCCATCACCTCCACTAACTTTGTTCATAATGATCCTTTCTAAGGCCCACTTGAATTCACATTCCAGGATGTCTGGCTCTAGGTGAGTGATCACACCATCATGATTTTCTGGGTTGTGAAGATCTTTTTTGTACACTTCTTCTGTGTTCTTGCCACCTCTTCTTAGTATCTTCTGCTTCTGTTAGGTCCATACCATTTCTGTCCTTTATCAAGGCCATCTCTGCATTAAATGTTCCCTTGGTAGCTCTAATTTTCTTGAAGAGATCTCTAGTCTTTCCTATTCTGTTCTTTTGCTCTATTTCTTTGAATTGTTTGCTGAGGAAGGCTTTCTGTCTCTCCTTGCTTTTCTTTGGAACTCTGCTTTCAGATGCTTATATCTTTCTTTTTCTCTTGTGTTTTTCACTTCTCTTCTTTTCACAGCTATTTGTAAGGCCTCCCCAGACAGTCATTTTGATTTTTTGCATTTCTTTTCCATGGGGATGGTCTTGATCCCTATCTCCTGTACAACGCTATGAACCTCATTCCATAGTTCATCAGGTACTCTGACTATCAGATCTAGTCCTTTAAAACTATTTCTCACTTCAGCTGTATAATCATAAGGGATTTGATTTATGTCATACCTGAACAGTCTAGTGGTTTTCCCTACTTTCTTCAATTTAAGTCTGAATTTGGCAATAAGGAGTTCATGATTTGAGCCACAGTCAGCTCCTGGTCTTGTTTTTCCTAACTGTATACAGCTTCTCCACCTTTGGCGGCAAAGAATATAATCAATCTGATTTCAGTGTTGACATCTAGTGATGTCCATGTGTAGAGTCTTCTCTTGTATTGTTCGAAGAGGGTGTTTGCTATGACCAGTGCATTCTCTTCGAAAAACTCTGTTAGCCTTCGCCCTGCTTCATTTCATATTCCAAGGCCAAAAATGCTTGTTACTCTAGGTGTTTCCTAACTGTATACAGCTTCTCCACCTTTGGCTGCAAAGAATATAATCAATCTGATTTCAGTGTTGACATCTAGTGATGTCCATGTGTAGAGTCTTCTCTTGTATTGTTCGAAGAGGGTGTTTGCTATGACCAGTGCATTCTCTTCGAAAAACTCTGTTAGCCTTCGCCCTGCTTCATTTCATATTCCAAGGCCAAAAATGCTTGTTACTCTAGGTGTTTCTTTACTTCCTACTTTGCATTCCAGTCTCCAATAATGAGGAGGACATCTTTTTTGGGGTGTTAGTTCTGAAAGGTCTTGTAGGTCTTCAGAGAACCGTTCAACTTCAGCTTCTTCAGTATTACTGGTTGGGGCATAGGCTTGGATAACTGTGATATTGAATGGTTTGCCTTGGATCAAGCATTCTTTCTCCTATGTAATAACCGTTCCCCTTGGAAGTGATAAGAAATGGCAAGAATGTATAGAGGTGGCTCTTTCCTCGAGAGATCCCCTGGGTCCCCCTGGATCCTTGGTAAAACTCTGTGGACTCCTCTGATTGGTCTGTGGGGAGTGAACTGATGCTTTCTCCATCTTTTCCTTCCCTGTTCTGGAGACACATTCCTTCCCCAGATCAGAGACGACTCTGCTAGGAAACACACAGGAGATAGCAAGGGGGTCAGTTGGCTTCATGGAAAAGATTTAAAGGCTGAGCTATGGCAGGAGCCTCCACTTCAGTGCTCCCCAAGGAAGCCATTTCATTTTCCCTGGGCCCCCAAACCCCAAGGAGAATCAGCCACGGGGAAAGATTCCAGCAGGCCTGAGGAATGAGAACTGGTGATGAAGTGAATGCAGGCAACTCTATCATCTGCTCCCAGGGAGGGGAGGCTGAGGAGCCTGGAGGACTGTTTTTCCCTTAACAGATGCAAGAAAGAGCCGGAAAAGGTCAGAGATAAATGTAGCCCTCACTTTGTTCTGCATATTCAAAAGAACTTTTCTGAAGAAAGACCCAAAATATATGTGTGTTCACTCAACCTTTTCTGTCAGGCACAAAGTTCCAGATATGGAAATGACAGGGTAAGCCACCAACGACATGTTTGCAGGGCTCACAAGCCGGTCCCCAAAAAGAGCACACTTTGCGTGGGGCCCATCAGTCTGGCTGGAGAGAGAGAAGCTTGGAAACAGGAGAGTATCTTGAGAAATCACTCCCAGAGGGAGCAAAAAGTTCCCAGGGAGAAAGCGGGGATGGAGTGGGAGGGGTAGAGGAGAACGCCATCATCGCGGGAGGCTGGACCGAAACAGCACAAGACCTCACGGTGGCCGACATCCCTGCGCATAATCAGAAGTTCCTCTCAATTCTGTGGGAAAAGGCTCTTTGCACTGTCAGCCCAGATGCCCCCAAGAAGAAATAGCTTGAAATGAGTCTCAGGGAAATGTCAGCGTGGGAGTGAGAAATGACTGCCAGTGGCTGAGTGGGGGAGGACGGGCCAGAGAGATGGGCTGACGGGATAAGCTGTCGACCCCAAAGCAAAACAACACCCACAAAGGTAAAGGGACTTTGCTTCCAGTTTGGGCAGTTAGACACCCATTTTCTCATTGTTAGTTCCAATTTTTTTGTTTCGTAGGAGAAATACCTCTCCTACATGTTTCCACAACCAAGGATGACCCAGTCTTCCTTTACAGCCATAATTCCACCTGTCCACTTGGGTTCACAAAGCTAGCCTCTCTCCCATTCTCCAGACACGTGGAGGACTTTCGTATTCCACTTCTCACCCATGTCTCCAAGTCTTAGAGTGCTTGCGAGATAACTTCAGGTTACACCTCTCTGATGTGATATGTGCTTAGTCGCTCAGTCGTGTCTGATTCTTTGTGACCCCCATGGACTGTAGCCTGCCAGGCTCCTCTGTCTATGGGGATTCTCCAGACAAGAATACTGAAGTGGGTTGCCATGCCCTCCTCCAGGGGATCTTCCTAACCCAGGGATCGAGCACAAGTCTCCCACATGGCAGGCAGATTCTTTACTGACTGAGCCACCAGGAAGCCCTGTTGTGATGTTGAACTGTAATTAGTAGATCCTGTCCTAAGGCTCTTTTCACACTTATCCTACCTGGTCACACTCTATGTTAGTCTCAGCTATTAATGATAATAATAACCAATATCTATTAAGCACTGAAGTGAGTATGAAGTGAAGTCGCTCAGTCGTGTCCGACTCTTTGCAATCCCATGGACTGTTGCCTACTAGGCTCTTCTGTCCATGGGATTTTCCAGGCAATAGTCCTGGAGTGGATTGCCATTAAGCACTAAAACTGTACTAAAAAAACTTAACCCTTGTACAATTTATTGAATGAATAAACAGTGACATTATTTAATCCTTTTCAGAGAAACGAAATGAGGCTTAGCTAGGTCAAAGGACTTATCTATAATTACATATATAGGCAGAACCTGGATACAAATCTCAGTCCTTCTGATTTGAGATACTCCCTTGTTACCCTTGTGTTCTTCTGCTTCCCATAATGTTTGCTTACTGTCTATCTTCTGAGAGCCGATAAATGCTCCTTTTGCAGATCTAGCCCAGAGAAGATGTTCAGTTGTACATAATGGATGCCTTTGAATCGGACTGTTTTTTTTACTCAATGCATATATTTGGTGCTTGCTTTACAAGTAAATTCACTGATAAGCATGAATATTGAAATGAATTTTTTTAAAGGACATGAGACAGGTTTATCTGATACACAGTTAACAAATGTTCTTGAAGAGACTGGAAGAATATTATCTTCTGAGATGGGCTTCCCTGGTGGCTCAGACAGTAAAGAATCTGCCTGCAATGTAAGAGACTGGGTTCAATCTCTGGATCTGGAAGATCCCCTGGAGAAGGGAATGGCTACCCACCTCCAATATTCTTGCCTGGAGAATTTCATAGACAGAGGAGCCTGGTGGGCTACAGTCCATGGGGCCACAAAGAGTCAGACACAACTGAGCCTGGGGTGACTTTTGCTTTTCTTTTACTATCTTCTTAAGTAAGACTTTTGGAACCAGAGATTCTAAAATTCAGTGTTATAGTGGACAATTAACTTCAAGCAAATACCAAAACTTTGGCACTATAATTATAGACAGGGCTGGAGATGATTTAAAGAGCACCTACTGCAGCTGATTTTTCATTATAGGTGGAAAATCTAAGGTATAGACTCAGGAAGGACCTTATTCTTGGTCATTCAGGTAGTTCTTCTCAGAACTAACTTTGTTGAAGTGTGAATACTTGAAAAGATCAACCCACAAAGGAAATGTGGAACACTGGTAGTGTCTAGTGCTTCTCAAACTCTAGTGTGCCTACAAATCAAGTATGGGGTTCTATAGCATGCAAATTCTGACTCGGTGAAATCAGAATCGGGGGTGGGGGCTGCGTTTCTGACAAGTTCCTAGGTGAGGCCTCTTCTGTTTGTCCATGGACTAACTATACCCTAGACAGCTGGTATCTAATCTAGATCAGCACTGTCCAATAGAGATATAATTGGAGCCACTTATGTCATTTTAAATTTTCTAGTAGCCACATATAAGAAAGCTTAAAAATGATAAAATTAAATTTAATAATATTTATTGAATCTAATCTTTGAAATCCAGTATTTAGCTTTAAATTTATAGCACAATTTGAACTAGTCAGATTTCAAATGCTCTATAGACACACGTGGCTAGTGGTTATCAGCTTAGACAGAAGAGCTCCAGACTACATTTCTATCACTAGTAGACTCTCTTGTGAAGTCTATTTCATTTTTAGGTCTTGAAACCCAACTATACCAGTTCATCTCTCAAAACAGACTCATTTCTGTGTGTGCCCTATGACATCCTGCCCAGGTCTGGGCACATACATATACAGTCAGTGAAGACATTAACTGATTTCAATCCTCCCTGACTTCCTATAAGGAGAAAACAGACTTTCCCGCCTCTTTGCACATTTACATTATTCAGCTCAGAGCTCTCCAGTTCCTGCACTGTGTATGATGTTAGATAAGGTGACTTCCAAACTTTCTTCTTCTTATTCATTTTATTCATGCCAACATTAGCTACAGTCACCTTCTCAGCCTCCTCTTTTTCTTCATGGCAAACAGTTCTTCCATCCCTCCCTCATTTCCCCTCTTAAAAACTCATTAATCACCTGCATGCTCCCTCTGGAGCCAATTTCAGGCAACTTTCAGATTTAGAGGCTTAAGTGGAATGCTGAAGTCTAATAGAGGACAATTGGGGTACTATATTAGATGCTCCTATATCTTAATGCCCTCAGAATTCTGTCTCGGGTTTATATATGACCCCGAGAAAAATGACCCATGACCAAATTATTAAGTGTGCAAGGAAGAGTATCATATAGAAGTGTAGTGGCTAAGGGTGCAGGCTCCAGGATCAGACAGCCTGTGATCAAATGCCAGTCAGCACAGGAGCAAATGTAAATTCTCTAAGCTTCCCTGTCACCTAATAGCTACACAGTTCAATGAGATAACCCAAGGAAGTGGCTTCAGACAGTACCCCTACAGATTAGTGTTCAGTAAGTTGCAGCTGATTATAAAATCTGGAGTTTTTTGACATGTGAGAAGGGGACCTGATCCTTGCCTAGCTCCATCAGGAAAAGTCCTGTGGCCCAAAAGGACTGAGCCCATTTTGGGTTGTGCCTGCATATGTGTGTGTTAGTCACTCGGTCATGTCCAACTCTTTGTGACCCAATGGACTGTAGCCCATCAGGCTCCTCTGTCTATAGGATTATCCACACAAGAATACTGGAATGGGTTGCCATTTCCTCCTCTGGGGGTCTTCCTAACCCAGAGAACTTAGAGCAAACCTACTTCTCTTTCATGTGTGCATGCTAAGTCGCTTTAGTCATGTCCAACTCTTTGCGACCCCACGGATGGTAGCCCACCAGTTTCCTCTGTCCATGGGGATTCTCCAGGCAAGAATACTGGCATGGGTTGCCATGCCCTCCTTCCGGGGACTTTCCCGACCCAGGGATCGAATCTGCATCTCTTAGGCCTCCTGCACTAGCAGACTGGTTCTTTACCACCAGTGCCACCACCGCTAGAGGTTTAATCCCTCTAATCTCAAGACCTTCTTAGTTCAGCCCTTGTCCTTAAATTCCATCACTGATTTCCTTCTTATCACCTTTCTAGCTGGCATTCATTGGCAAACTTCACCTGGCTCTTTAAGAGCTTGTCAAGCACAGGTCATGGCAGAGTGCCCTGTGCACAGAACTCCTGGGTGATGCCTTGTTTCCATGCTGCCCAAAGTCACCTCATGCCGTTTGCAAATAAACTTCTCCCCTGAAAGAAAGAACAAACAGTTCATAATTGGCAATCTGCATAATGAGTGGTGCGTCTATGCAAATATAACATTTGGAATAATCTATTAATATCTCGACTGTGATGTCTGTGGGCCACCACTTCCCATGCTAATGAGCCAGAGCCAAATATTTTCTGACTCCTTTTGAGGTGAGAAGAGAGACTGGCAAACTGCTTTCTTCTTGGGGTTCCAATTAGAAATCTGGAGACCACCAGAGCTGGAAAGGATCTCAGAGACTATTTGATCCCTACACTCCCCAACCACCTCTCACATTAAGGATGAGGAGTTAGAAGCTGAGAGACATGTGGCAGCCCCTACATGAGCTTCCTGTGCCGTCAGTGGTCAGAAGCCATGGCAGACTCCCAGCTTCAGCCCTTCTTGAGATACCAGCAATGGATCAACATCACCTCCTGCTGATCAGGCCTTTGTTTCTAAAATGCAGTCTTCCTGGTGTGGAATTCCATGCGGAATTGTCTAGCTCTCCCTCCTCTACCTTCCCGTTCTCTTGATTGAGCTCCTCCTGCTGATCTGTACTTCTACTCTAGAGAACCAACTTCTAGGGACTGCAAGGCAGAGAACTGGGGAACTCAGATCAAAAACATCTGGTCCCAAATAAGATGTCATTGGTGAGCTAACCAAAAGATACAGCCCTTGGATAGGGTTGAGTCCTTTGCTGTTGAAGTAGAAACAGTCTTAAGCACACAAACACACACTTCAGTTTTAAAAGTGCTGCTGAACCACCAGCTCTGGGGAAGTGTAGGACAGGCTTTGTGAGTAACCCATGACCACATTTTCTTAACCCCTTCCCTTTTATCCCAGGCTCTCTTGCCAATCTTAGGCACTTCCATCATTCTCTTCCCCTTCCTTAGAAGTTCCTTCTATCACCCAAATATCTGACAAGCAGCAGTGCATGTCCACATACCTGGCCTAGGCAGTGTGGGAAGCTGTGGCCACGGAGAGAACCACTGGTTGCTCAGTCAGACACTTGACCATTGCCCAGGGTGGAAGAGAGCCAGTATGGTCTGGGAGGTTTGGGCCACACCCCAGCAGGGACACTAAGGACGCCCTTAAGTTCTCCATGTTTAAGGGACAGGGCAAACAGCTGCTCCCCTCTGATGCAGTTTCTGGACTTGACCTCACTACTCAGATTGAAGTAAGAGCCTCTCCTCATGTTTCAGGCTTCCCAGGTGGCGCTAGTGGTAAAGTACCTGCCTGCCAACACAGGAGACGTACAAGAGATGAGGGTTAGATCCTTGGGTCGGAAGGATCCCCTCGAGGAGGGCATGGCAACCCACTCCAGTATTCTTGCCTGGAGAATCCCCACGGACAGAGGAGCCTGATGGGCTACAGTTCATAGGGTCGCAAAGAGTCGGACATGACTGAAGAAACAGCATGCACGCATGCCTCCTTTTTCAGATTGTACAAACCACCCTTTTCCTTTGTACAATTTATACTTTGCTGAGCTGTCTACATGTCTCGCTGCCAGGCTAGATTATGAATCTTTTTGTCTCCTGAAACCTTGAGCACCTTGCTCAGTATCTGCCACAAAAACACGCTCAGAAAGAGTAAGTAAATGAAGTCATAAAAACCTCTGCACACTTCAGTTTCTGCATCAAGGAAATGAGGCAGTTGCACTTTCTCAACTTAACTCTATGAGTCTAAGATCTTGTTGAGCACCTGCTGTGTGCTCACATTCTGCGAGGAGTTACTAAAAATCAAAGGAAGTATAAACCTTCTTCTAGCCCTCGCCAGTCTAGTTGGAAACAAAAACACATTCAGTAAAGAAAATCATTTCAGGCTAAACTGGCCGGCTGTATAGTTGATGCAACAGAGATTCAGAGAAGAGATAGGTCCCTGCCAAAGAGTGAGTGAGTGAAATCGCTCAGTCGTGTCGAACTCTTTGTGACCCCATGGACAGCCTACCAGACCCCCCCCCACCCCCATCCATGGAATGTTCCAGGCAAGAGTACTGGAGTGGGTTGCTATTTCCTTCTCCAGGGGATCTTCATGACCCAGGGATCAAACCAGGGTCTCCCTCATTGTAGCAGATGCTTTACTGTCTGCGCCACCAGGGAAGTCCCTGCCAGAGGGGACGTTTAAAGACAATTCTCAGTGGCAGTAGGTGGGTGGGCACAGGGCGGGAGCATCCCAAGAGCAGAGGACGCACGAGCCAGCTGTAACAGGGTTTCCGAGCTGGGCGTCCAAGCCAGCTACCTGTGGAAGGGGAGCAGCAGCTCATACCTGATTCCTGATCATCAGTCCAGTAAGAAACCTCTACAACTCTTGCTCATATGTTTAGCTTCTCCTCTGTATACACTTTTCCCTAAAAATTGTATCCTATTTTAATAAAACACTGTGTCACTCATGTCATCCTCAAAATGTTCCTTCACTTCCTGACTCCTTGGAAATGTGACTCCTGTCACTGGATCCACTGTGTGAACAGCCCCATGCAATCTGGCTGCTTCCTCCATAGGTGCTGATGCTGTTTTCTAAAGAACTCTAGAGCATCAGTAATTGCCAGACCTCAGAGCTATTTCTGGTTGGAACTACTGGCCACCAACCTGCCGTTCTTGAAATGTCTCTTCTGGTTACTCTCATCTGCTCAGCTTTTTTATTTTATCACAAACCTCACTTTCCACCTTTTCTGTTTGTTTGTTTTTTACTACCTTCTCGTTCCTAAACACAGATATTCCCGCAAATCACTGAGAATCTTTACGTCAATCCCTGGATGACTGCATCTTTTTTATATAATATTGGCTTCTACCCAGATGACTTGTAAATTCCTGATACTAACCCCAAGTCCTCTCCCAAGTTTTGGACACTGGCTTCGAATCAACTGCCAACTAAACCATCAGCCTGGAGTCTTAGCGGCACCTCAAAACCGCTGTCTAAAATACAGCCCTTCCTATTTGCTCTTACCCCTAGCCTTCCCCCGCCACCATCCCTCCCTTTCCTTCCTGGGCCACACTCATTCCAAAGCTTAAACTTCGTAGATTCTCCCTCCTCAGCATCCTAGACTCCTCTCTTTCTTTCCGTTTCTGCGCCCGCCCTTTCATGCGGCTCTTTTCTCCCTCTTGGACGCCTGCCCTGTCACTCTCACTTCCATCCATACAAAGCTGCCGGTTGCACCCTTTCTTTGTTATGGCTCCGATGATGCCTCTTCACTGGATGAAAGCTTTCCGCGATTCTCCTTTACCTACGAAACTTAAAAGAAGCCCTTGGTCGGGGGCCCAAGTCTCTGTCTTCCGAGGCTTCATCCTCTGGCTTTTACCTCCCACCACTACCTATTCAGCCTGGCAGGCTACAGTCATGGGGTCACAAGAGCCGGACACGACTTAATGACAAAATCACCACCACTCTTCAGGGGCTTCCCAGGTGGCACAGTGGTAAGAAATCGACCTCAGTGCAGGGGACGCAGAAGACGTGGCTTTGATCCGTGGGTCAGGAAGATCCCCTGGAAGAGGAAATGGCAACCGGATCTAGTATTCTTGCCTGGAAAATTCCATGGACAGAGGAGCCTGGTGGGCTACAGTCCATGGGGTCACAAAGAGTNCGACCTCAGTGCAGGGGACGCAGAAGACGTGGCTTTGATCCGTGGGTCAGGAAGATCCCCTGGAAGAGGAAATGGCAACCGGATCTAGTATTCTTGCCTGGAAAATTCCATGGACAGAGGAGCCTGGTGGGCTACAGTCCATGGGGTCACAAAGAGTCAGACACAGCTGAGTGACTTAGCACACAAGCGCTGTTTACTCAGCTTCCCAATTACAAAGATCTTGTCTGTTTTCCGCAGACATTTCACAAACTCCCATCTCAGTGGCTTTCTCAAGCTCATGTGTCTTCCTAAAATATTCTCCCCCCTACAATTACTGTACAAATGTATGTATCCTTCAAACTTCCCTTGAAATTGCCATTCCTTCCTCAAACCCGAAAACTAGTGTAATTTCCATCTCTTTCTTTCTCCCCTAAGTTACTTAGATGTTTTACTTTAAATTTACAATTATTTATCAGCAGGCTCCAAACCAGAAAGTAAGCTCCTAAGACTGGGACTAGATCTTGTTTGTTTCTGAATTCTCTGGAGGATTTAATACATTGCCTTAAAGGCTCTCTTTAAAAGTGAATTGAACTGAACTGAACTGAGATACTGATAAAGAGGCCTGATGACAGTGTCCTTTATTCCTCATTTCCAGAGTACAATGTCCTGAGAACTACTTCTTAAGAACAATCTGGGGCTTCCCTGGTGGCTCAGAGGTTAAAGCGTCTGCCTCCAATGAGGGAGACCCGTATTTGATCCCTGGGTCAGGAAGATCCCCTGCAGAAGGAAATGGCAACCCACTCTAGCATTCTTGCCTGGAGAATCCCATGGACAGAGGAGCCTGGTGGGCTACAGTCCATGGGGTTGCAGAGTCGGACAAGACTGACCGACTTCACTAGTAAAATGGATGCTCTAAAAAAAAAAAAAAAAAGAACAATCTGTGAGCTACAGAGCAGTTAAAACATTTAAACTTGAACTTGGGTGGCCATCCCCTCTATCTAGTGAAAACTGACTTCAAGGACTTCTGGAAGTAGTTTTTTTCTTTAAAATTCTGAGATGACATGATAGAAGCAGGTGACTCAGCAGGTTTCTGGAGTTGGACCTCAATTGTCCTGAATTCTTGTTGATTCTTGCATGTGCAGTCACGTTTATGGACTGACATTTTATTAATGTGCTTCGGGAGGTAAAGATTTAATGAATATACAGTTAAGGCTTTCAAGTTTAAGATCCTGATGAAACTCCAGGAGAAGGGTCCGTGTCATTGTTTGTTTTTACCAAGGTATTCACAGGGCCTGGAAAACATCAGTGTGTAATACATTTTTAATAAATTTGATGGGGAGATGATACCTGACCAAAGAGCTAATCAAATTAAAATCCAAAGTAGCAAAAGATGACACAAAAACACAAGATAGTAAAGTTGCTGCATTCTATTAATCCTTGAATTCTTCACCCCACGATCATCCCATCTAGTGCCTAAAATAACCCAGATGGGCAGATTAGAGCTGGAATAACCTCAGGTGTCATGGATACAAACTTCCACCCAGTGCAAGACCAGCTTTCAGGCGTCCTTGACAAAATCCCTTCGAGCTTCTACTTTAATTCCCTCAAGAATAGTAAGCTTGCTGACATCTACATTGTTGGACAGTTCTCTATGTTAAAAAGGCACTTCCCATATTGAGCCAAAAGTTGGCTTCTTATAAATTCCACCCACTGGTCCTAATTCTGCCTCCAAAGTAACAGTGAATATCTATTTTCTCTTCCATGTGATGGCCTTCCCATGTCTGAAGACACGTCTCCACCGTGTGAACTATTCTCCATTCCCTGCCCCCATTGCCTCAACCATTCTTCCTGTGACCTGGTTTCAAAGCTGTTCTTCACAATCATTACCCACCTCTGAATGTGCTGCAAACATGCTACCCACTGATCCTCTAAAATGTGATTCCCAGACCTGAACAAAATACCTTATTTATGCTCTATCTCAACTGTTACCTTGTATGATCTGAGTCCCATCCATCTCTTAAAGAAGCCTGTGAGTACATCAACTTTTGTGAAGCTTGGTAATTATTTGCTTACACTAAGTGTAGAATTTTGTTAATAATTCATGCCCATTTTAGATAAACTCACCTCCCCCAAGTCTCTCATCCTCTGATTTTTCAGTTGTCATAGGACTTGACCACAGCCAAAAAGAATATTAAGCAGGTATTCCGTTTTACGCAGGGACTGGTAGGAGTACGTGGTAGGTAAGGAAAGGAGCTCTCTGCTGACTAGCTAGGAGACCATATGCAAACCACTTTCCATTCCACCTGCCAAAGGGCACATTAATATATGGCTCAAATAAGAAAGTTAGATGTGAAAGGGATTTGAAAAATCAAACTGAAGACTGAAAAGGAAATATTAATATGATTGAGTCTCCAGTAAATCCCCAGTGCCCTTCAACTATCTCCTGGTAGCTGCTACCATAATCTCCAGGCCTCCCTCATATGCTCGTGATGGAATTAACCTTGCTCAATGGTCCGCTGCTGCTGCTGCTAAGTCACTTCAGTGGTGTCCGACTCTGTGTGACCCCATAGACGGCAGCCCACCAGGCTACCCCATCCCTGGGATTCTCCAGGCAAGAATACTGGAGTGGGTTGCCATTTCCTTCTCCCATGCATGGAAGAGAAAAGTGAAAGTGAAGTCGCTCAGTCTGTCTGACTGTTAGCGACCCCACGGACTGCAGCCCACCAGGCTACTCCGTCCATTGGATTTTCCAGGCAAGAGTACTGGAGTGGGGTGCCATTGCCTTCCCCGGCTCAATGGTCTAGAGCCCAGGAAAGAATAAGACCACCCTTAACACCTGCATAGTCATGGCAATCCACTTAACCTTATGGAAATTGTCAATATCCTCCAGCCAAAGACCACCAGGCTCACACCTGTAGTTGAACATGTTGGGGTTATTACTCTTGCAATCAAGGGAGGATGCATGTCATGGCAAAGTGCTATCTCAGGAAAAGGGTGCTGGAAAGAACCATTTGTAGCATCTCGGCCCTGGTTGGGTGATTTGAAACAGGGTCCAAGGAAATGAAGGTTTGCTCCATATTGGGTACTGTCAGAAAGTGGGGGAAAGTCTATGATTGGGTATCTTAATAAATCTCATGTATAGTGAAAATTACTGGTAAAGAAGTAGATGTCACTTATTCTAAGTGGGTTTTCAGTATTTGTGGGTGGCATAGTGGCCTTGTTTTTGTTTATGTTTAGATAAAATTATAAAGAACCCTTGCTTTGTCTCATTTTATCATGGTCTCAGAATAACCTTGTCTGAGGTTAGTGTTCTGCAAGACTGTTTATATCCATCAGGAGAATAACATGACCTAGCTGTGAGGGCCAGGCCAGCTTTCAGATGTCAGGGCTTTCTCCCTTTTTCTTTCTCAAAGTTAATTTAACTGTTTGTTAACCTCCTTGCATATCAATTACCTCATCTAGAAAACAGAAATAATAACTCTTACCATTGCCGTCAGGGATCAAAAGTGCTCACGTGTGTGGAAATGCTTTGTCAATTCTATGGTTGCTTTCTAACTACGGGGCTGCCTTGCTCAGCTCTTGGCTCCTCAATCTATGACCTGCAAACATTCTTGAGTTTTATTGGGCCCTCTTAGGCCATCACCCCTGAGAAGAAAAATCTTACCTGTAGCTTTATAGTTGAGCCCTCAGTGGAAGCTGCTCTTGAACTCTTCTGATAAACCTCCCACCACAGATGAAGGCAGCCAGTTTCTGTACTTACTGGGCAGTGAATTATCTCCTCTACCAGTTGTACCTGATCTCTCTGGTGGAGCAGAATCAAGCAGGCCTGAGATCATCTTATCACATAGTGCAGCTGGATAGTGAAGTTTGGTATATATTTGGTTAATAAATAATTACATTCTTATAATCAAAACATCATTGGAGACATATTCTTGACCAAGCCTCTTTATAGTTAAGGATCAAGTAATAAAAGACCTCCTGAGTTTAGTTTTCTGTGATCTCTTGATTGGGGTCATCTGAAACTATGTAAGCCACAAAGATACAGGGCTGGATCTAATCTAATTCCTTTGCTTTTAGATCCTTACCTGAACCAACAAGGATTTCAACACTCGCGCCAATGTTTTATTTTTTCTTCTGCAATGTGTCTCGGGCATAACTTTTTAGGGATCTAATAATATGAACTATAAATTCTTTAAGGTGCAGACTGGCTAGAGACAAAAACTGTGATTTTAACTCAACTCATGTAACATTTGGGCATAATACTGATGTTCAGTGCTGGGGATATAAAGAAGAATTAAACGCAAGCTCTACCTTCAAAGAGCTTGTACTTTTAAGGGAAAGATAGTATGTGGTAGAATGTATTGAGTAGTACAATGGGTGTCAAGAAGAGTGGGGTTTCATTCTACCTGAAGGGGATAAAGGAAGACTTCTTGCAAAAAAAAAAAAAAAATTTTTTTTTTTTTTTTTGCTAGAGTTAATCTATATGATTTGGTTTGCAAATCACCTAGCTACTATGTTGCTGCTGCTGCATCGCTTCAGTTGTGTCCGACTCTGTGCGACCCCATAGATGGCAGCCCACCAGGCTCCCCCATCCCTGGGTTTCTCCAGGCAAGAACACTGGAATGGGTTGCAATTTCCTTCTCCAATGCAGGAAAGTGAAAAGTGAAAGTGAAGTTGCTCAGTCCTGTCCGACTCTTCGTGACCCCATGGATTGCAGCCTACCAAGCTCCTCGGTCCATGGGATTTTCCAGGCAANCCATCCCTGGGTTTCTCCAGGCAAGAACACTGGAATGGGTTGCAATTTCCTTCTCCAATGCAGGAAAGTGAAAAGTGAAAGTGAAGTTGCTCAGTCCTGTCCGACTCTTCGTGACCCCATGGATTGCAGCCTACCAAGCTCCTCGGTCCATGAGATTTTCCAGGCAAGAGTACTATGTTACATCTCCCATATTCTCCACAATACTAGCCACTGTGTTACTAGCTACTAGTAGCTCCATTCTCCTAGCAGCTATATTATATCTCTCCAACCCATTTTTCCTACCTGGAGACTAAGTAATTACCTACCTTGTATTATTGAAAGGAACCATATTCCCTTATGGTTTGGAGTTTAAGTCAGGTGTGACTAGTCCCTGAAATACAAGTATTTTAGGTCAAATCTCTTTGTAAAGAACTTATGAAAGTTCTGGGCACTTGGTAAAGCTCAACATTCAGAAAACAAAGATCATGGCCTCTGGTCGCATTACTTCATGGGAAATAGATGGGGAAACAGTGGAAACTGTCAGACTTTATTTTTCTGGGCTCCAAAATTGCTGCGATTCATGGGGTCTCTAAGAGTTGGACACGACTGAGCAACCAAACTGAACTGAACTGAGGCACTTGGTAGGCACTTCTCAAAGACTTCTAACTGATTAAATAACACCAATATTTTCAGACGTTCCTTTTTAAATTCATGTGATTCTTTTGAAAAGCACTGCTAGATATCAATTTTTTTTGAAGGCCACGACAGTCTTGCATAATATTTGGTAAAGGAAGAGCTTAGTTTAGAACTGCAAGAACCTTTAAAATTATCTAAACCAGTGGTGGCAAGCAGTTTTAGTCTCAAGAAAGAACTCTGTTTGGTCAATAATGGCTGTTTCAAATGCTATGTTGAAAAAGATTCTGAGTTTAATTCAGTAGAAAAGATAATGTATTAGCATTATGTGCTATAGGCATGAACTGCCTGGCTCCTTTTGTGCTATACGCTTGCCTTCCCTGATGTATTCCAATGTCTTTATTTGACAGAAGAGCAAATTGCAAACTAGAGAGGGAAAGTGACTTGCCCAAGAAAACTAGGACTAAGACCCAGGTTTCCTGATTCCAAGTTTATTGCTTTTCCCATAATGCCATGCAACTCCCAGAAGCCCCTGGGAGGTCTAGTGCAGACTGTCTGTGGAAAATAGAAGAAACTAGTTTGTTGTATATTAAAACAACTCAGCTCCAGCACAAAACACAGTGACCACACAGAAGCTATTTCAGTCAATGATGATTCAAAACTTCATCCAGCTCATGGAATCCCAGAGGCTGAGAGGTGAAATGAGCTTAGCAGTCATCCAATAAAAAGCTACACAGCCAGTGCAGGAGCCTTTTCTATAGTTTCCCTTGTGGCCCTCAACAAAACTGGTCTGGGCAAGAATTGCATTTGTTACACTCACACTTCTCTTGCCTTCTCTACTTCCCCCAAGTCTCCTGGGAGTCGGCCTCCAGGAGTTCAGACCCTCATGATGTTCTTGATCCAATTTAGACCTTCAATCCAGGCTTAATCTTATCCCAAGTTGTCCCATAATTCAAACCGTCTAAATCACTTGCTGGAGTCTAGAAAAGAACAATCTGAAAAATATTCTTGGGTGGCTGCCCTAGGCTCTGCTTTCCTGGGCTTATTTTCTCCACTTCAGGGCCCATCTCTTCTCTGCAACCCCAAGGGGCATCTTACAGTGAGGTGAGGGAGAAGGGTGAATGAGTTTAATCTGAGATTCTTTTGCAGGGTGAATTTGAAGACAAGGACCAATATCAAGGGTAAATTCCCAGAAAATGAACAAATTTAGAGAGACTTTCTGGGTTGAGTAGAGATGAGAAAGAATGTATCTACAAGACATTCTAACATAGAAAGATAGAGATTGGATGCAAATTACACTTGTTTGAAAAAGAGAGGGCTGAGACCCGAAGCCTTTGCTTTTCCTCTTAAACCACTGGCCCATGCATAAGAGAGGAGTCAGATTTTGAAGGAGCCTCGTAGACCGTCTCTGCTGACTGAGACACACTGACCCTACCTCCAGGAGGTAATTTCTCCTTCGATATGAAAAGCACTGTGGACCCTTCCAGGACCCGCCTGGGAATTCAGGGACAAACCTTGCTCTCTAGAGGGCTTTGTAGCTCTAAGATTTCTATGCTCCTCAGTATGGAATCAGCCAACATGCTTCACAAGGGAAATATCCCCCACTCTCATGGGGCTGCCAAAGATGCTCCAAAGTCATCCCCAACCTGCCTTGGCCTGTGTCTGAGTAAATGGATGGATTTAGGATCGACTCTTAGGCACTGCTGCCCTCTGCTGGGTGGTATGGACTCAATTGCCCCCACGAGGTGCTCTGTCTACCCCTCAGCTGCCCAGCCATTTGCCCTATGGTTGACCTGCCTTGCAGCTCATGTTCAAGTGAAAAAGCACAAGGAAACTGAGGACCTTGGAGGGTGTGCATACTTGTGTGGGTGCTGGGGTGAGATTGACCTATGGGATTAAACCCAAATGACCAATTATCCTCAATTAAAGGTGAACGCTCCCTTTTGATTTGAGTAAGACCTTCACTGTGGTCTCACTCAGCTGAAAAACCACATACCACCATGATGGAACCTTCAAGCAAAGATGACCAACAAGCTTTGCCTGCCTTTTGTGACTGGTGAGCTAAAGCACAGAAGCAAAATGGGAATAATTGGATGGCAGGGGAACATCAGGATATTGTCATTGTTCTCCTTAGAGATGAAAGGGAAAACAGAAAAACATCTGCACTCTGAAATCTGCTCCGAAGTGCTACGTGGGCCAAGAAAACCTGCAGCCACAAAGTGGGGCTAATTTACTGCTCTAATCACCAGCCTCCAACCTGAAGCCAGACATTACCTTAAAGTACATACCAGTTGCAGGTGATGCACAGCAAATGTTTGATTAGCACTACCAAATTCCCTGCAACTCGATAATGTTTCCAAGAGCACCCAGGGCTGGGCACCGGTGGAACTGAGCTGCATCTGGCTCCACACCAAGCTGTCTGCCTGTGGTCACAACCTTCCTTAGAAATCCAGCCAGGCCCTCTTCCCAGGGTGCTGAGATGCAGAGATGCTGAATTTAAACAGGCCAAAAAAAAAAAAAAAAAAAATGGAACTCAGCAGGAGGAAGATGTGGGTTTAGATTTAGTGGATGAGGAAAAAGCAAGTTCCTTCCAATAAGACTTGAAAGTGTAATAGAAGAAGGGAGGAGGGTTAAAAAAACCCAGGATATCCAACCTGTGTCATGTGCCAGATATTTTGTATATCATCCATCCTCACATAGAACATGGTTGCCATCACTATCTTCTCATTTTGCAGATGTGAGAACTGAGATGACCATTCAAGTGATTCCCCCAAGATACCTTAGCTAGAGAATTATGAAGCTGTAACCCAGACCCATGACTGACTTAAATGCCTTCAAACTCAATGGCCCTAAAGCAACAGGGGTTCAAATGAGCTGATTCAGATGTTACAGTGTTTTACAGGTTACACAGAAAAGTAAGAAGAAGAATATGGAAGTCCATGGGATCAGAAAGGATGGAAACAAATGCCCTTGGGGCAGCTGAGGCCTTCACTGAGCCCTTGCATATCCCCAGGACTGCATAAAGTTCTGTGAGTGAAACAGAAGGCGTGGTGCCTGCCCTCAAGGAGCTTAGGGTCTGTTTGAGGGAGAGGAGATTGTCGACCAAGAAATGAGAGGTGCTGTAGAGTTCTGAATTGAGAGATGCATCCTTAACCAAGAAGGATGACTTGAGTCAGCAGAGAAAAAAAGCATAAGCCAAATTGTGGAGGTGAAATTGATGGTGGTGAGTTATTCTGGGGTATATGAAGAGGCCCAGAAGAGAAGTTACATCTGTCTAGCTGGAGTTGATTCAAAAACTGCAGCTGGAAATGACTGCTGGCTGGCTTTTAAAACCCAGACTGAAGAGTCAAATGTCTCATGGAAATTTCATGTCCAAAACCGGTAGATGGGACGGGAGACGGTCATAAAAGTAAAGAGAGGGCCAGGGTAGAGTGAGGGTCGGTGACAAGAAATTCCGTTTTCAAGACACCTGGAGTCAGAGCTGTTTCCTGCAGTGTCTTCTAGAGGTTAAAGACTTCAGGAGGGTCTTGGAAAACAAAGGCCAACCACAACCTTGTAGTCTGAAGGCACACGGCGCCCCCTAATGGGCCCACACTCTGCCTCTGCACCTGGCTTCCCATCACAGCTCACCTCCCTGGTCCCATCCTGGAAATGCTCACTTCCTGCACAGTAGCAGTGCTGCGGCTGCATTAACAGATAAACTGAGACTTGCTAATAGCACACAACTCTAGACTCCTCCCCACCCCCGGGTTCAGCAACCACTAAGATGCCTCCTTTGAGAAGCAGAATAGCCCTGTGGTTGAGAGCAGGGTCCTTGGGCGGTCAGGCTGGGATTTGAGTCTCTGCAGTGAGACCAGCTGGCTGTGGGACCTCAAGCAATTTACAAGACCCACCAGAGCCTCGGCTTCCTCATCCACAGAACTAGGATGGAGGTAGTACCTACCTCCAGGGACATCAAGAAGGTCAGTTCAATAATGAACCCAAACCACTTAGCATATAACCAGGCACATGGTGAATGTGCAGGATAAAGGGCAGCTTGTTATTAGTAGTGTAAATTGTGATTCAATCTGAATTGTTCTCTATGAACATTCTACGAATGTTTGCTCTCCCTGCAGACCTGGGCTCAAACAGTTTCTGGAAGGCTCTTTTCTGAATTGCTGTTTTTCTCTAAACTGCTCCTAGCCCACTTGTTTCCTTGGGCTTCCACTGAGAGTCTACACATCGAGACATCTCTCCTGTAAGAATTCTGCTGTCTTCCTTAGAACTTTCTTCCTTGTCTTACAGTCACTTATGCTCACATTTTGTTCCTATCTTACAAAGATAAGCTTCCTGTATCAATCAAAGGAGGCAAGGCCATGCTGCAGCATCAGTGACCCCCAAGGTTTTCGACAGGAAAGGCTTTTGTCTTCCTTGTGTCTTCATTTTGACTTCCATCACTGATGGGTTCAGCTAATGGCAGTCACTCAGGGGCCAGGTTAATGGAGCAGCTACCACCTCACACTCTGCTTGTCACCAGGCATAAAGAGGGTCTCACATTAGCATGTAAGTGCTCCAACCTGGAAGTAACACACAGGACTTCTTGTCACAACTCATTAACAAATTCGTCACATGCCCTGCCCCAAACACAAGGAGGCAGCAGATGCAACCCACCCTACCAGGTGACGAGAACCCCACCCCCAAGGTGAAGAGAACCAGCTATTGGTGAGAATGAGCGATGACAACCACATCCCTGGATTGCAAAGGCAATAGAGTCACTTTGCATCACAACCCACGTCACCCAGCAGTGTGTATGCCTTGTACAAGAAGTGCACAGTAGAAATCTTTGAGTAATTAACTGAATGAATATGTAAAGTTCACAATTATGTCCTTTCTCCCAGTAAAGATCAATGCCTTAGTTCAGAAATCTCTTAATGACTACTGGTAGAAATTTGAAGTATCCTAGGGGCAAGTCAGAGGGATGGTATTTGCATAGAGGACACAACTTTATGTCCTTCTTATTCACATCATGTGTTTTTAAACATATAGTTGTATGAATTATTATGACAATCAGTAATTAAGAAGCATTATTTGCCCTCAGGATTATTTGACTCATACACGAAATAGCATCTACACCTGAGGTAGCTGGAAGATAATCTACAGCTACTTGCAGAAAATGTGTGCAGCTGATTTGCAAGTGTCCATTGGAGGGACTGAGAAATAGATAGATTCCCATGGGGTCAGTTATATGGGAAGGAGGTCATCCTTGACCTGATTCTTAAAAACAATGTGCAGTTTGGGAAGGCTCAGAGGAAGAAGAAGTCCTGGATCTTCTAAAGGTCACCTTGTTCAAATTTTAAAGAAACTATGAACCTGAAATGAAACCTTATCATATCACAGATGGAGAACAAATTCACTCTTTTAGATCTTGACAAGAGCTGTTGAGAGCTTCTTCCATTCCTTCCTGTTAGCTGGGGCCATTCTGGCCAGGTCTGCTCTATGCCCCAAGGCTGAAAGTACCAAGGGTGGACAATTTTTTATATTGAGATACAGAATCTCTGAGCCTTCGTTTCCATCATTTCTCCTTATATTCCCCAAGAGAACTTGAAAAAAAAAAAGAATTCCACCCATGTTTCTCATTCCAAATGCTAGTTAGAAGGAAGAGCATCCTGGCATTTGCATGGAGAAGGGATGAAAATCATAAACTCCTCCACTGTGATCTATGAATGTGAAGGGCTTAAAGTTCAATGCTGCACACGAATATGTATTTGAGTATGATGGGACTATAGAGCCAAGGGATCCTTCTATATCCTTATACGTCCAAATGTGGGTTGGATCCTTCAAAGAAGGCACACTGATGTGCTAGAAGCATCTAATAAAGATTTTAAAATATCAAATAAATAATTAAGGGAAGACAGAAGTAAAATACTCATGTATATTAAAATGTGCATATAAATAGACATAGTAATCCGGCATGGATGAGAGTAAGATATAACCCTTTGAGAGATAAAACCTTTTGATTTCAAATCATTTTGGTGGAGATCTTTCTAAAATACCTGACACAAATGTGAGTTCCTGTAGAGGAAACTGAACATCCTGAAGCTAAATGTTGGTGATGAGGGTCGACTTCTGGATCAATCGTTGACTGGCTGGAGAGGCTTGTGGCTTGAGAAGTGGGCTGGAATGGTCACAGACTCAAGGCAAGCTTGCAGCTTGTTTCCTTGATTTAACTTTTATACAGGTTTGATCCTTTATAATTTTTTTGTTCTCCTAAATCTGGACTACAGATGCCATCTTCATTATTTCTTGAACCATGGAGTATAGTTCTGTTTCCCCAGAATTTATGGTCAACCCAGTGGCCACACTAAGCTTTTCCAAAAGGATAGTCTTGTTCTTCATCAAATTATACTATTGCTCATCTTTGAGGACTGACCATTTCTGCAATATAAAAAGCATTGTTCTTGTAGTTGCTCTCAGCATCCCAAATAACACTAACTAGCGTTCTATCTTCCTTGGATTAAGTTAACAGTAAACATTGCAAAATAGTGACCTGTTAGGGTTTTGCTACAAAAAGTTTCTCAAACTTCTGTTGTTGAACTACAGAACTAAAAGGTGCTTTACATTTGAGGCTATTTGCTTACAGCTTCAGTTCAGTTCAGTTCAGTTCAGTCGCTCAGTCGTGTCCAACTCTTTGCGACCCCATGAATCGCAGCACACCAGGCCTCCCTGTCCATCACCATCTCCCGGAGTTCACTCAGACTCACGTCCATCGAGTCCGTGATGCCATCCAGCCATCTCATCCTCGGTCGTCCCCTTCTCCTCCTGCCCCCAATCCCTCCCAGCATCAGAGTCTTTTCCAATGAGTCAACTCTTCACATGAGGTGGCCAAAGTACTGGAGTTTCAGCTTTAGCATCATTCCCTCCAAAGAAATCCCAGGGTTGATCTCCTTCAGAATGGACTGGTTGGATCTCCTTGCAGTCCAAGGGACTCTCAAGAGTCTTCTCCAACACCACAGTTCAAAAGCATCAATTCTT
>SJYX01013646.1:105760-168382 GCA_006410675.1 Oreotragus oreotragus
GCCATCTCTTGTTTGACCACTTCCAATTTGCCTTGATTCATGGACCTGACATTCCAGGTTCCTATGCAATATTGTTCTTTACAGCATCGGATCTTGCTTCTATAACCAGTCACATGCACAACTGGGTATTGTTTTTGCTTTGGCTCCATCCCTTCATTCTTTCTGGAGTTATTTCTCCACTGATCTCCAGTAGCGTACTGGGCACCTAACGACCTGGGGAGATTCTCTTTTGATATCCTATCATTTTGCCTTTTCATACTGTTCATGGGGTTCTCAAGGCAAGAATACTGAAGTGGCTTGCCATTCCCTTCTCAGTGGACCACATTCTGTCAGACCTCTCCACCATGACCCGCCTGCCTTGGGTTGCCCCACAGGCATGGCTTGGTTTCATTGAGTTAGACAAGGCTGCGGTCCTAGTGTGATTAGATTGACTAGTTTTCTGTGAGTATGGTTTCAGTGTGTCTGCCCTCTGATGCCCTCTTTCAACACCTACCATCTTACTTGGGTTTCTCTTACCTTGGGCGTGGGTTGTCTCTTCAGGGCTGCTCCAGCAAAGAACAGCCGCTGCTCCTTACCTAAGTGCGGGCAGCTGCAAGAGCCGGGCCGGCACACTAAGCATGGGTGAGAGGAGCTACCCCACCTCCGAGGTCAGGGGCAGCAACCTAGAGTGCCAGGCTGTGATGGCGCAGGAACGGCCGAGAGGAGCTACCCTGTGTCTGAGGTCAGTGGCAGCCGGGAGGAGACACCCCACGTCCGAGGCCAGGGGCGGCCGGGAGAAGCCACCTCGTGCCCAAGGCCAGGGGTGATGACCCGGAGAAGCCACCCACGCCCGAGGCCACAGCCAGCGGCCGGGAGGAGCAACCCGAGGAGCAGGGGCTGCGCAGGCGCAGGAGGGCCTAGAGGAGCTGTCCCACGTTGAAGGTCAGGAACTGCTTACAGGTGCCCAAGGGAAATAGCTTTCCTAAGAAAGATTTCTTAGGAAATCCATTGGCAAAACAAAAAAGTTGACCGGGTTTGGCATGCTTTGCCCAATGGGTCTCTCCTCTCCTTTTTTTCAGGAGCCTCATCCCCATTTCAAAAGATCTTTGAATTAGATTCCACAGTTACTTCAAAGAGTAAAAACGGTATCCCTGCTAAATATCTTTGCATTTTTACAGATACCCAAACATTAAACTAAAAGATTATTGAAGCGTACAAAAGCCCCATTGGCATTGGAGAAAGAACTTGAGAGGAGATACGGNATCTTTGAATTAGATTCCACAGTTACTTCAAAGAGTAAAAACGGTATCCCTGCTAAATATCTTTGCATTTTTACAGATACCCAAACATTAAACTAAAAGATTATTGAAGCGTACAAAAGCCCCATTGGCATTGGAGAAAGAACTTGAGAGGAGATACGGCCTTGCCATAGGGCCTGGAGCTATAGAATGCATGTAGTCCTTTGCTCTCCATATACACCAGGCTGTAGCCTGGACAAGTATGACCTGTGTGATGGGAGAAACCCAGATGCAGGGCAGGCACTGACATGCCTGGTGATGCTGAAGAGAGACCTCCACCTGTCTGGCTTCCCTTGTTCCCAGCTGTCTCTGAGAATGGGACAATTAGGGTGGATTAAGGGATCTCGCCATCCCCTAAGCTTCATGGCAGGAATTGCGCTCCATTGTCTGCCTCACATCAGCCAATTCATTTTTTCATCATTTAACAAGTGTTCCTTGAGCACCTACTAAGTGCTTGGTGCTGTTCTAGGAGTGAAAAGAGAGGAGTTTACATTTTACTATCTGAGAGAGATCACTGTGAAAGAAGCACAAATAAAATAAGGTCGATAAAGAATGTCTAGGAAGGAGGTTAGGAGGTGACCTCGACTGGAGGGGTGTGAATTCAGCTGGGGCGGTCAGGTCTGAAAGGCCTAATGGAGGTGATAACATTGCTGCCTGTCATGAGTGGCCACAGGTGCCAGACACTGAACTGAGCACTTTTCACTCAGCTCATCTAATGCTCACGATACCCAGTCAGACAAGCAATACTGCTGTGCCCACTTTACAGATGAGGAAAGCAACATTCAGGGAGGCTAAATACACAGTCCCAGGTCACACAAAAAGGAGTGATAGCAGGCTCCAAATCCCAGAATCCTACCCAGCTGCATCACCTCCTGGGAATGGGCCAAGTGGACAATAGCCAAGACACCCAAGGCCATTTGACCCCATGGAGACCCTTAGATCGTGCTCTCACCGACAACTCCCCACCCCTGCCCAATGCACACATGCATTTCACGTATATTAGCTGGTTCTCCTCTTTTGCTCTAAGGGTTTAATTTTGTTGGAGGTGTATGAATTCTTGTTGCTAAAATGTTTAGAAGGAGGAGAGTTGAAAAAACAGTCAAGTACTACCTGGGCCAGGTAGTACTTGAACCAGTGAAAATCTCAGAGCACAGCATGGTAGTCAGTGTTCATACTGCTAGTATGGAGTTCACCACGAAATGTTAGGACACATGTAATAGCTCTGTGTAAGATGGACCACCATCACCACAACATGGACTAGAGTAGAACAATATATTTAAAAAGATTTCCCACCAGAGTGGTAGGAGTACACGGTATTTGCTTCAACTGGCATATACCATGCTTACATAAAGAATTCACTTATTTCTAAGTGTTGAATTAAGGTATCATCTGAACTTTTGAACATATGTATACATGCTGCTGCTGCTGCTGCTAAGTTGCTACAGTCGTGTCTGACTCTGTGCAACTCCATGGACAGCAGCCCACCAGGCTCCTCCATCCACGGGATTCTCTAGGCAAGAATACTGGAGTGGGTTGCCATTTCCTTCTCCGATATATATACATATTTATATGCAAATATGTTTGTATATGGCTTTTCTATTTCACTTTGAAAGAAAGATACATAGATAATTAAAAAGTCCAACCTTTGCTTAAATTATTGGGATTAAACTTTTTTTAAGACCACATTTGCTTTCTAATAATATGAATCAACTTATTTTCTTTGTTCAAGGAAGCAGTAAATTCTTAGTAAATGAAGAAAGAATATGAAAGATTTTTTTCCTTTATAAGTTCCCCTAGCATTCTTTCTATAAAATCACTTGACCAGAAGATTTCTCCTCTCTTAACATCTATTGTTTACCAACAGTTTTGTATGTTGATACATTTTTAGGGCTATTTTGTATGCATATGATCTCAATCTATATTTAAAATAACTGAAAAGTATCCAGGAAGACCTAGACTTCTAAATATGCCCTGCCCTTTTCTGCTAACCCATGCCTGAAATTTTGCTGGTAGTTGATTTAGTCCTTTTATTGAAGCCTTATCCTCTGCAGCACAAATTTCTAAAATATACGCATTCTTGGGAGAGGTGGCATATCAGTTTTTTTAACAGGAAAGCATGCACCAAATCATTTTTCTCTACAGAAAAGTTTGTAATGATAGATTGTTCCTCTGCACCATGGAAACCCAAGGTCTGGAACAAGGAAGCTTTTAAAGGTTTGCTAGCCCAGTTCAGTTCAGTTCAGTCGCTCAGTTGTGTCTGACTCTTTGTGACCCCATGGACTGCAGCACGCCGGGCTTCCCTGTCCATTGCCAACTCCCAGAGCTTACTCAAACTCATATCCACTGAGTCGGTGAGGCCATACAACCATCTCATCCTCTGTCATCCCCTTCTTCTTCTGCCTTTAATCTTTCCCAGCATCAGGGTCTTTTTTTTTTCTTTTACTTTATTTTACTTTACACTACTGTATTGTTTTTGCCATACATCAACATGAATTTGCCACGGGTGTACACATGTTCCCAATCCTGAACCCCCCTCCCACCTCCTTCCCCATACCATCTCTCTGGGTCATCCCAGTGCACCAGCCCCAAGCATCCTGTATCCTGCATCGAACCTAGACTGGTGGTTTGTTTCTTATATGATGTTATACGTGTTTCAATGAAATGAGTCAGTTCTTCGCATCAGGTGGCCAAAGTAGTGGAGTTTCAGCTTCAGCATCAGTCCTTCAAATGAACACCCAGGCCTGAGTGCAGTACAATGAACACCCAGTCCCTTGTGCTGCAAGGAAATCCAACCAGTCCATCCTAAAGGAGCTCTCAATCTATATTTAAAATAACTGAAAAGGAGAGCTCCTTTAGGATGGACTGGTTAGATCTCCTTGCAGCATAATGAACACCCAGGCCTGAGTGCAGTACAATGAACACCCAGTCCCTTGTGCTGCAAGGAAATCCAACCAGTCCATCCTAAAGGAGCTCTCAATCTATATTTAAAATAACTGAAAAGGAGAGCTCCTTTAGGATGGACTGGTTAGATCTCCTTGCAGCACAAGGGACTCTCAAGAGTCTTCTCCAACACCACAGTTCAAAAGCATCAATTTTTCAGCACTCAGCCTTCTTTACAGTCTGACTTTCACATCCATACATGGCTACTGGAAAAACCATAGCTTTGACTAGACAGAGCTTTGTTGGCAAAGTAATGTCTCTGCTTTTTAATATGCTGTCTAGTTTGGTCATAACTTTTCTCCCAAGGAGCAGGCATCTTTTAATTTCATAGCTGCCCGAAGAGAGAAGAAGAGAGCTGGAGACTCTTAAGAGTAACATAAGCCCTAAGACTGAACCCTGTTAGTCCCTTCTGACTTATCCCCCTCCACATAGTCTGAGAGGACAGCCAGGGCACTCTCTTCCCACCCCTTCTTGCATGGTAGATGCACAACTCTCATCTTTTTTTTACCAGTCATCCTCATCAGAGCAGCAGCCAGCATCACCGAGTTCTTACGATGGGCCACACATTTTACAAGCATAATGATCTTATTCAATCCTCCCTAAAGCTCTTTGTGGTATTATCAACATTGTTTTATAGAAAAACAAGTCGAAACCCAAGTTCTCACTATTAGTAAGTGATGGAATGGGACTTAGACCCAGGTCTACAAGGCTCCAGGCTCTCAGCCTGTTCTCATTCTGTCTCACAAATGGTCTTAATTCAATCGTGTTTGCCTACTTAGAGCAATTCAGAATTTTCTCATTTTCCTCCTTAAAGAAACCAGAAATGTTATACCCATTAAATAATGTGCTGTGCTTTGTTGCAATGATACTTTTTTTGGACCAAGTATTACATGGGGTCAGTAAACTGTGGATTGAAAATTCTTGTGCTTACTTCCTCTCACTGTTCTGTTGTGGGGTCACTTGACGGTGTCATCTGTTCGCTACTCTGGGCAACTCTATCCCTCTTAATTGATTTTATCTAATCTAGTAGTGTGCCAGAGAATAGCAGCAAAAATCATGCTCCTTAAAATTGTGTGCAAATCAAAAGTAAAGAGACAGTGAATCAGGTCCTTAGGCTTCACTACAAATAAAATATATATAAGATTTGTAACATCTTTTGCAACTCAGTGTTTTGGGTTATTTTATATTTAGGATCATAGACTGTCAAAGTAGAAATTACTTTTAAGTCCTTATCTATTTTTTTTGACAATGGCCATCCTAACAGGTATAAAGTGATATCTCATTGTGGTTTTGATATATGTTTCATTAATAGTTGGTGATGTTGAACATCTTTTCACACACTTGGTGGCTACTGTATATCCATTTTGGATAAATGTCTGCTCAAATCATTTATCCATTTTTTAAACTGCATTTTTTGATATTTTGTTCTTGAGTTGAGATTCGTTATGTATTTAGGATATTAACTCCTTATCAGATATATAAGGAGTTATCAGATATCAAATATTAATATCAGATATCAAATATTTACCCCATGTCATAGATTGCCTTTTTGCTCTATTGATTGTTTCCTTTGATGAAATTGGAACCCTCATGAACTGCTGATGGGAAAGTAAAATGGTACCACCATTGGGGAGACAAGTACAGAGTTTTCCCCCCAAAATAAAAAATAGAGCCATTATACAATCCAGCAGTCCCATTTCTAAATATTTACTCAGAGGAATTAAAATCAGGATCTCAAAGAGTTCGTTGCACTCCCATGCTCATTGCAGCATTATTCACAATAGTCAAGGGATTGCAACAACCTAAGTGTCCATCACTTAGAATGACTGGATAAAGAAAATGTGGTCTAGCATGCAATGGAATATTATTCATCCTTAAAAAGGAAAGAAATTCTGACAAGGCACATTGTGCATGAACCTTTGGGACATGATGGCAAGTGGAATAGAGCCAGTCACAGAAGGACAAAAACTTAAAAAAAAAAAGAACACCTTGCATTGGAGGAGGGGGAAAACAGAGAAATGTACTTCAATGAGCATAGAATTTCAGTCATGCACAATGACAAGTTCTGGACACCTGCTGTACACATGAGCATATCATTAACAATACCGTGAGTGAGTGAGTGAGTGAAGTCGCTCAGTCGTGTCCCACTCTCTGCGACCCCATGGAGTGTAGTCCACCACACTCCTCTGTCCTTGGGATTTTCCAGGCAAGAGTACTGGAGTGGGTTGCCATTTCCTTCTCCAGAGGATCTTCCCGACCTAGGGATCAATACTTTTATGGACACTTAAAAGGTAGATTTCATGTTACATGTTTTTAACTGCAATTAAAGAGAGGGAAGGAAAGAGATGATCTAATCCAGCTTCTTTTACAGATGGAAAGACTGAAGTTGGGAAAGAGTAAGTAGCTCTCTCACATCACAAAGCTAGCTCAGGAGCCACTAGACCTGAACCCACACTCAGAGATCCTTCCTCCGTATGCCAGGACTGCCACCTCCCTTCACCCTCCTCACTGTGCAGGGCCCCCAAGAAGAAGCCCAAGAGCTTACAGTCATTGCATCTGGAGTTGGAAAGGGCATTAGGCACAGTCATTAAGTCCAACCCATTGCCTGACAGGACAGGGTCACCTAAAACATCTCTAGTGGCTAACCCACCAACTTCTCCACAAATAGATAAGCTGCTGGGCATTGGGAAGACACTTTTATTCCACTGTTGAAATGTGATCATTTTTAGGAAATAATTTCATATATAAAATTGCAATCTGACTCTTATCTTCCATTTATTTGTTCTGGTCTTACAGTATGGGTTAGCAAGAAAGAAATTACTCTTTTCTTTCGATATGTTAGCTTCTCAAATATTTGGAGATAATTGTTTTCTATTTCTATATGTCTTCTCCCCAAGTTGGGCTGTGTTGATCAACCAACAGGTAAGGTGTGATGTTGTTTCCAGATCTCCTCTCGTTGTAACCATTCTGGTCATCCTCTTCCACATAAATGCTACTTTGTTGTGCAGACCCTTCTTCAGGTAATACTCCCAGCACTAACCATATTGTTATAGATGTGATCAAACCAATGAAATGATCTCTATTTTATCGGGATCCTGCTCCTCTAATTGTAGTGCTGAAGGGAACATTAGATGTTTGGCAAGCTCATCCCACAACTGGAGCATGAAGCATTTCTAGCCAAATAAATCATTCTTAATCTTTTTTCATTTAACTTCTGGCAACTCAGTTCATCTACATCCCATTTGTGCATTTTTTAAACCTTAGCTCAGATCTTTGTATTTATCCTTATTAAAATGTATGTTATTTGTCCTGTATTTATTCCATGTATAGAATCCTTTTTGTCATCCAGTAACTGGCCTTCCCAGATCCATGTGATTTTATAATCCTTCTTTTTGTGACTTTCTTACTAGTCATTGGTAAATAAAACTGCTAACCATTTCAAGGGTGGCGTTCTATGGAACTCTACTAGAGACTTTCTTTCTGTCTTTATAATAATCTATTAACCAATACCCTTGAGGTTATTTGTTCATATTCATCCAACTATACTATCATCAGCGTTTCTCCCCCAGCTTGTTCACACACACTCACAAAATGTCAGAATTCCTTCCCTTTCTTATACTTTCTGTTATTTTGAGCTCTAGGTTTCTTCATTTACCCATTTAGCTAGTATTTGTAGGGACAGTGGAGGGTGAAGGTTTACAGCCTTGGAGTCTCCATTGCTTACTAGCTGTGGGACCTTGAGCAAATTAATGAATTCCTCTAAGCCACAATTTCCACATCTAAATTAGAGACAACAATGGGACTCATCTCTTCAGTGAGACATTTAAAGAAGTACATTAACTTATGTAAAAAACACTAGTTTCAATGCCTGGCCCATTGTAGGCTCTCAAGAATTAGCAATAACAATGATTATGTTGACACTGACACAAATAGATCACCTAACTGCCAGTTTACATTACTTTTGACATAAATATTAGCAGGGGGGTAGGAAGTAACATTTACTGAGGGCCTACATAGAATGCCAGGAGTTTACATATATTATATAACCTGACTTAATTTNAAAAAAAAAAAGAACACCTTGCATTGGAGGAGGGGGAAAACAGAGAAATGTACTTCAATGAGCATAGAATTTCAGTCATGCACAATGACAAGTTCTGGACACCTGCTGTACACATGAGCATATCATTAACAATACCGTGAGTGAGTGAGTGAGTGAAGTCGCTCAGTCGTGTCCCACTCTCTGCGACCCCATGGAGTGTAGTCCACCACACTCCTCTGTCCTTGGGATTTTCCAGGCAAGAGTACTGGAGTGGGTTGCCATTTCCTTCTCCAGAGGATCTTCCCGACCTAGGGATCAATACTTTTATGGACACTTAAAAGGTAGATTTCATGTTACATGTTTTTAACTGCAATTAAAGAGAGGGAAGGAAAGAGATGATCTAATCCAGCTTCTTTTACAGATGGAAAGACTGAAGTTGGGAAAGAGTAAGTAGCTCTCTCACATCACAAAGCTAGCTCAGGAGCCACTAGACCTGAACCCACACTCAGAGATCCTTCCTCCGTATGCCAGGACTGCCACCTCCCTTCACCCTCCTCACTGTGCAGGGCCCCCAAGAAGAAGCCCAAGAGCTTACAGTCATTGCATCTGGAGTTGGAAAGGGCATTAGGCACAGTCATTAAGTCCAACCCATTGCCTGACAGGACAGGGTCACCTAAAACATCTCTAGTGGCTAACCCACCAACTTCTCCACAAATAGATAAGCTGCTGGGCATTGGGAAGACACTTTTATTCCACTGTTGAAATGTGATCATTTTTAGGAAATAATTTCATATATAAAATTGCAATCTGACTCTTATCTTCCATTTATTTGTTCTGGTCTTACAGTATGGGTTAGCAAGAAAGAAATTACTCTTTTCTTTCGATATGTTAGCTTCTCAAATATTTGGAGATAATTGTTTTCTATTTCTATATGTCTTCTCCCCAAGTTGGGCTGTGTTGATCAACCAACAGGTAAGGTGTGATGTTGTTTCCAGATCTCCTCTCGTTGTAACCATTCTGGTCATCCTCTTCCACATAAATGCTACTTTGTTGTGCAGACCCTTCTTCAGGTAATACTCCCAGCACTAACCATATTGTTATAGATGTGATCAAACCAATGAAATGATCTCTATTTTATCGGGATCCTGCTCCTCTAATTGTAGTGCTGAAGGGAACATTAGATGTTTGGCAAGCTCATCCCACAACTGGAGCATGAAGCATTTCTAGCCAAATAAATCATTCTTAATCTTTTTTCATTTAACTTCTGGCAACTCAGTTCATCTACATCCCATTTGTGCATTTTTTAAACCTTAGCTCAGATCTTTGTATTTATCCTTATTAAAATGTATGTTATTTGTCCTGTATTTATTCCATGTATAGAATCCTTTTTGTCATCCAGTAACTGGCCTTCCCAGATCCATGTGATTTTATAATCCTTCTTTTTGTGACTTTCTTACTAATCATTGGTAAATAAAACTGCTAACCATTTCAAGGGTGGCGTTCTATGGAACTCTACTAGAGACTTTCTTTCTGTCTTTATAATAATCTATTAACCAATACCCTTGAGGTTATTTGTTCATATTCATCCAACTATACTATCATCAGCGTTTCTCCCCCAGCTTGTTCACACACACTCACAAAATGTCAGAATTCCTTCCCTTTCTTATACTTTCTGTTATTTTGAGCTCTAGGTTTCTTCATTTACCCATTTAGCTAGTATTTGTAGGGACAGTGGAGGGTGAAGGTTTACAGCCTTGGAGTCTCCATTGCTTACTAGCTGTGGGACCTTGAGCAAATTAATGAATTCCTCTAAGCCACAATTTCCACATCTAAATTAGAGACAACAATGGGACTCATCTCTTCAGTGAGACATTTAAAGAAGTACATTAACTTATGTAAAAAACACTAGTTTCAATGCCTGGCCCATTGTAGGCTCTCAAGAATTAGCAATAACAATGATTATGTTGACACTGACACAAATAGATCACCTAACTGCCAGTTTACATTACTTTTGACATAAATATTAGCAGGGGGGTAGGAAGTAACATTTACTGAGGGCCTACATATAATGCCAGGAGTTTACATATATTATATAACCTGACTTAATTTTCATATGGAAAAAGAAGTGAATATTCTATGCATATAATTTGTTTTCTATATAGGAAAACTGAGGTTCATAGAGATTAAATAAACAAGACAAGGCCCATGTAAATTTAAGATAAAGTGTTAGTCACTCAGTTGTGTCTGATTCTTTGTGACCCCATGGACTGTAGCCCACCAGGCCCTCTGTCCGTGGGATTCTCCAGGCAAGAACACTAGAATGGATTGCCATTTCCTTCTCCAGGGGATTTTCCTGACTCAGGGATTGAACCTGGGTCTCCTGCATTGCAGGCAGATTCTTTACCACCTGAGTCACCAAGGAAGCCCCCAAATTTAAGATAACAGGCCAGAATTCTAAAGGAATTCTTTCTGAACCCAAAGTCCTTTTCCCTTCCCCTCCCTTTCCCCCCTCCCCCAGTTCTCTCTCCTTCCTGCTTCTCTGCATTGAGTGTTTGGCTGAAAGCAGGTTGGATGTTAATTTCTGACCAAAATCAAATGATGAATGCCAAGACTTCTGAGGGTTTTAAATAAGATACTTGGTATCACTTCTGGGCTGTCTTGAGCATCAGAGTATATTCTTACCATAAAGCAGCAGGGAGTAGATGAGCAGAAATTCAGTATAAAACAATAATATACTCAAAATTAATTGAAAACAGGGACTCAAATAGATACTTGGATACCAATGTTCACAGCAGCATTATTGACAATGGTGAAAAGGTAGAAACAACCCACATGTTCATCAACAGATGAACGGGTAAATGTGCAATAGAATATTACTCAGCATTAAAAAGGAATGAAATTCTAATACATGCAACAACATGGATGAACCTTGACAACATGGTGTGTGAAATGAGCCAGTCACAAAAGGACAAAATATTGCACAATTTGACTTATATGAAGTACCTCGAGTATGCAGATTCATAGATACAATAGCAGAATAGGGAAGGAGAGGTGGGGAGTTATTGTTAAATGAGTTCAATGTTTCTGTTGTAAACACTGAAAACACTATGATGGACAGAATGGTTGAACAATATAAATGCTTAATGCCACTGATCTGCACATTTTTAAATGGTTGTGTCATATATATTTTACCATAATAAAAAGCACATGTAGACAGCCTGAGAAATAGCGCAACGACACTTATTAAGTGCTAAGTCTCATCTCTCTTGGGGCTTTCCCAGTGCCTCAGAGATAAAGAATCTGCTTGCAATGCAGGAGACCCAGGTTTGATCCCTGGGTTGGAAAGATCCCCTGGAGGAGGGCATGGTGACCCACTCTAGTATTCTTGCCTGGAGAATTCTGTGGGCAGAAGAGCCTGGCAGGCTACAGTCCATGGGGTTGGAAAGAGTCAGACACGACTGAAGCGACTCGGCACGCACGCGCACACTCACCTCACTTAATCCTTACAGCAGTTTCAAGAAGTAGAGCTTATTACTGCTCTCAATTTTGAGATGAGGACACTGAGGCAGAAGTTTCTCTGGCTGTCTAAGTGTATTTTTTATTATGGTAAGATATACATGATACAAAATTTAACTGTTTAAAAATGTACAGATCAGTGGCATTAAGCACTTACATGGTCCTACCATCTGTCCATCTCCAGAATTTTTTCAACATTGACGACTGAAACTTTGCGCTCATAAGAAATGGACTCATACTCACATAGCTGGTGAGGACCGGAGTCAGGATTCGAACCCACTCAGTCTGAGCATCCCTGGACTGGAGATGAGGTCTCCCGGGAGGAAGGCGTGTCCTCCTGAGCCCACACAGTCCTTGAAGTCACCACATTTCTCTGAGAGGCAGGGTTTGGAGTTTCTCTCCAACTCTGAATGCCTTCCCAGAGCCTCATAAATAACCCAGACGTGGGAGACCCAGCTGGGTCCGTCGTCAGGAAGGCCGTGTGGGTGAAATGCCACTTCCTCGGCTTCTGCTGGGTTTTGGCACAGAAGAACTTGGGAGGTTTCCTGATGGTGGCTGACTTTTGTTTTTAGTTTTCCTTTCATTATTCTGTAGTTGTTGGGGAGGGAAGGAAGAATATGTGTTATGATGGGACATTTTCTCCATTTGCATCTATTTTTTTTTTCTTTTTTTTTTTCCCGATCTTTCTTCTATTTGCTGCCACCCACACACTCCCAACCATGCAGGAAGACAACTGGTGAGATTATGTTTAGAGTTAAAGGGCTCTGATTATGCCACTACTTCTGCAGAGGAATTTGCAGATGCGAGCTGATGACAAGAAGCAATGAATTGCCAGTCTATGTTCAATGCAGGATGCAGGATGCTTGGGGCTGGTGTATGGGGATGATCTGGAGGGATGATGTGGGGTGGGAGGTGGGAGGGGGGTTCATGTTTGGGAGTTCGTGTTAAAAAAAAACACAAAAAAACAAAGCCACTCCATCAACACCCTCTTCCTTCCTTTCTTTCCCCTCATCCTCATCAGAATTGGCTGTTCCCTCAACAGTCCTGGAGACCTGAGGCCACTGACTCTCTTGTCACTATTCCTGGCTGTATCACAGTCAGTTGCAATTTGTGTTGCAAGGAGCTTTTCACTCGCTATACTGGAAGTATGGGAGTTTTGAGCTTTCCATTTTAATGTAATATTATTTGCAACAAGTTCAAACTTACAAAAAAAAGTCGCAAGAATAGTACAGGGAGATTTCAAATAGTGATTTTATCCGGAACCTCCCCAGTCAAGTTACACCAAAGGATCCAATGATGTCCTTTACAGCAAAAGAGACCCGTCCAGATGTTGGGTTCCACCCAGCTGTCACATGTCTCTATTTTCCCTCAGTCAGAGGCAGTCCTTCAGTCTTTCCTTGAGTTTCATGCTCTTGATCTTTTTAAAGATTGTAAGGCAGTCATTTTGTAGAAATTCCCTTAATTGGCATTGGTCTGATCCTTTCTCATGTTTAGACCTAAGTTATCCATTTGGAGCAGGAAACCCCTCAATTAATACTTTGTTCTTCTCTTTGGTGTTCTCCTCGTTGGCATACAATGTCAGTTTTTCCCATTCATGTTGATATTATGATCACTTGATTAATATGATGCTTTCCAGTTTTCTTCGTTGTTGTTTGGTTGCTAAATTGTGTCCAACTCTTCTATGAGTCCATGGACTATAGCCTGCCAGGCTCCTTTCTCCATGGGATTTTCTAGGCAAGAATACTAGAGTGGGTTCCCACTTCCTTCTCCACGTGATCTTCCTGACCCAGAGATAGAAGCTGTGTCTCCTGCATTGGCAGGCAGATAGATTCTTTACCACTGAGCCACCTGGGAAGACCAATTGTTAACCAGAATGATCTTCAAATGGCAAATTCCTAATTCCATCATGCTTACATTTATTAGTTGGCATTCTCCTATAAGAATTTTGTCTTTTCCCCATGTTTTTGTTCATTTGTTTATTTATATCAGTGTTGACTCATGGGCTTCTCTTTTATTCAATGGGTCATGAGTCATTCCTATTATTATTTATTTTCTCCTAGAGTTGGCCAGCAGGAGCCCTTTCAAGATGATCCCTCTGTCTTTTTCACCTAATATATAACTCCTTGGTTTGACTTCATTTGAAATGTACCTCCTTTGTCCATGTTTTTGTTCATTTGTTTATTTATATCAGTGTTGACTCATGGGCTTCTCTTTTATTCAATGGGTCATGAGTCATTCCTATTATTATTTATTTTCTCCTAGAGTTGGCCAGCAGGAGCCCTTTCAAGATGATCCCTCTGTCTTTTTCACCTAATATATAACTCCTTGGTTTGACTTCATTTGAAATGTACCTCCTTTGACTTCATTTGAATTGTACTTTCCCTGCCCCAGTCCTGGAGTCAGCCACTTCTTTTTTGTGGAGCATGGCCTTTAGAAGTTAGGAAGTGGATGTGAAGTGTGCTCACACTTAAGGTGCTACTGCTCTCAAGACCCTTCAGTTGATAGAACTCACTCGTCACCTCCTCAGGTCTCCTCTGAGATATCATCTTTAAGGGCATCCTGTCCACCCTATTTAAAAATCACAACCCCCAACACCAACCCTAGCCATGGCCCATTCCTCTGATGCTTTGATGTTTCCTTCTCACTTGTCATCAGGAAACACTGTAAGTATTTTATATGTTTGCTTTATTATGCTCTCTACACCCTAACTTCCCCCTCCCCCAAATAAAAGAAAACATTGGCTCTATGAAGGTAAACACTATGCTCGTGACCAAAGCAGACGAAAACCCTTGCCCTCATTAGTGAATGTGAAGATGTATACAAATTACCCAGGAAATAATGTTGAGGCCAGGTGTGGACAGTGGCCCTAATAGCTTAGGAAAGCCACAGGCAGGCAGGGAATGTCAGGCTGGTGGCAGAGTAGGGAGGGGAGGCTAAGTGAGAGCAGAGCAGGCCACTGAGCCCATGCCAGCCAGGGCTGTGCAGTTCAGCAGGAGGATTTGGTCCCTGTCCTCATAAGGGCAACAGGAAGTCCCTGGAGAGTTTTAAATATAGAAACGATGATCTAATGTAGCTTATATTTTTCAAAGATCTCGGTGATTACTTCATGGAAGAATACTTGTANAGAAGTTAGGAAGTGGATGTGAAGTGTGCTCACACTTAAGGTGCTACTGCTCTCAAGACCCTTCAGTTGATAGAACTCACTCGTCACCTCCTCAGGTCTCCTCTGAGATATCATCTTTAAGGGCATCCTGTCCACCCTATTTAAAAATCACAACCCCCAACACCAACCCTAGCCATGGCCCATTCCTCTGATGCTTTGATGTTTCCTTCTCACTTGTCATCAGGAAACACTGTAAGTATTTTATATGTTTGCTTTATTATGCTCTCTACACCCTAACTTCCCCCTCCCCCAAATAAAAGAAAACATTGGCTCTATGAAGGTAAACACTATGCTCGTGACCAAAGCAGACGAAAACCCTTGCCCTCATTAGTGAATGTGAAGATGTATACAAATTACCCAGGAAATAATGTTGAGGCCAGGTGTGGACAGTGGCCCTAATAGCTTAGGAAAGCCACAGGCAGGCAGGGAATGTCAGGCTGGTGGCAGAGTAGGGAGGGGAGGCTAAGTGAGAGCAGAGCAGGCCACTGAGCCCATGACAGCCAGGGCTGTGCAGTTCAGCAGGAGGATTTGGTCCCTGTCCTCATAAGGGCAACAGGAAGTCCCTGGAGAGTTTTAAATATAGAAACGATGATCTAATGTAGCTTATATTTTTCAAAGATCTCGGTGATTACTTCATGGAAAAATACTTGTATGGGAGCAAGGTATTTTGCAGAAATATTTACATAAGATTGTCTCAGCGACCCAAGAGGGAGACTATGGCCTAGGGTGGTGGCAGTAGAGTAATAGTAGGAGATTTAGGGAATATTTTGGGGGCTGAATTCCTAAGACCACAGGTGATGGACTAGATGTGAGGGAGAGGAAAACATGTCAGTAATGATCCCTACTTAGAAGGTTCAAGAATAGAGAGTTGCATCTGTACCTGTCTGGCTTAAAGCCTCTCATGGTAACAGCTTTGACATCCCCAATGGCCAGAGACAGAGACTAATGCTTTTCAGGTGAGTATTTGGATCAAGTCTTGTTTTATAAAATCTGTCCACAGTTCCCCTCCTACCAGTGAGCCATACCCCTCTAATTGAAAAGCAAGGATGTAGGCCCTCAACACCTAAGACAGAGGCCTACCGTCCCTTTGCAGGGCTCAGCAGAAAGCTGAGCAAAGGAACCCCTGAGAAAACCCAGGAACAAGCTATCACGTTCTACTCATCTCACCCTCCCTTCTTTTGCTCCTGCAAAAATATTTCTCTTTGTAATTGTCTATAAAAGATTATTGTCTGCATTTTATTTAATTATTCCATACGAAGTAATTATGAGAGAATAATCAGCCAGTTCGCCAATAATAGACGTTTCATAAAAGAACACAAAAGACACTGATAAAGGCAGAGCCAGCCCTCATCGCTGTCATCATTAGTTTCTCTACATCTTTAATTTTCACACATTTTTATTGTTTGCCTGAAATTAATTGCCCATTTCTTTCCCCAATCAGGTTTATTGCAAGTGGGCCACTTCTAGATAGCTATACGATTGGTGTGTTTCTCTGACAAATGTCCCAATAGATCTTGTCAATATTGAAATATCTCTCTAGGAGACTAGAAGGGAAAGCATCATAAACTCCCTGTATCTTGATAGCCTAAGGGACCTGACAAGAATGTAGCCATACCAAGCATCCCATTCCCGCCCCCCAACTTCATTTTACACTTGCGAAATCTGAATCATTGAGAGGAGGTGGCACAGCTGTTGGTGGCAGCCCTGAGACCAGAACCTGCATCTCTTGGATGGATCTAGAATGGTGAAGCTATAACAGGATTTGTCCAACCTCCTGTGAAGCTGACTTTCTATCCTAGGTATGAACCATTTCAGAGGATGGTGTCTAGGGCTTCCCCTACCCCTGTGCACACTGTTCAGGAGGTTCTTCCTTCAACTCCTGGTTCCTAAAATATTCTTGTTGTGAATAAGACATTTCAGTGTCACCTAACAAGATGTATTAGTCTGCTTATTTTCATCACAAGGTACTACAGAGTAGGGGGCTTAAACAGAAGACATTAGTTTTCTCACAGTTCTGGAGGCTAGAAGCCCAAGATCAGAGCACCAGCAGGTTGGGTTTCTATGAGGTCTCTCTCCTCAGCTTGCAGACAATCACCTCTCTCTGGGTCATCACATGGCCTTTCTTCTGTGTGAAGAAACAGAGAGAGAGACAAAGCAAGCATGTGTGTTCCACTTTTGCCATCTGTTCCTCTTCTTCTAAGGACACTGATCCTGTAGGATTAAGGCCCCATCCTTATGACCTTATTGTCTTAATTATCTCCTTGAAGGCCCCTATCTCTAAGTACACTCATGGGGGATTAGGGATTCAACATACGAATTTTGATTGGGGTAGGAGTGTGTGTTTAGTTGCTCAGTCATGTCTGACTCTTTACGACCCCATGAACTGTAGCCCACCAGGCTCCTCTGTCCATGGGATTTTCCAGGCAAGAATACTGGAATGCTTTGCCATTTCCTTCTCCAGGAGATCTTTTCAACCAAGGATCAAACCCATGTCTCCTACCTCTCTTGCATTGGCAGGCAAATTCTTTTACCTCTGGGCCACCTGGGAAGTCCCAGGGTAGGGGGTAGGAGGACACAATTCAGTGCCTAACACAGGATAATAATTTAATCCTATCACAGAATCTTTTTTTTTTTAATTAAGCTAGTAATGATAATAATTGCTTGGAAGCAACAATGGAGCTCCACAGCCAGGGCCATGGACATGTAGTGTTCCTCAAACCTTTGAAGCGGCCACCCCTGAGCTCCCCGGGCTCTTCCTCACCCCTCCTCAAGTGAGCTTCCCGGAAGGCCTGGAAGGAGGTGAGAACTGTGCGTGGAGACAGGCAGAGCTAACTGGACTCTCCACCACCTTGCGTGTGGCCTCAGCCTCATTCATTCCACTCGGGGCAGGGGCTGTGCTTTGTATGTCCCTCTTTGAACCACCAGAGTCAGGAGCAGATTCTGGCACAGAGTAACCCCTGTCAGAAATGAGGGAGTGAATGAGTGAGGGCACACTCTGTGTCAGTCAGATTTGATCACCAAACTCTACTTAAAATACTCTGTGACTCCCAGCACCGGGAGGGCAAAGGCCAGTGAGGCCTTCCATGGTCCACCATCCCCCAGCCTCCAGCCTCAGCACTTCGTGCTTGCGCTGGCCCCTTTCTCCCTGTATCTCTGTCCACACTAAGTCTCTTGCATTCTTTCAGAATGTCTATGTCATTGTTCATACTGTTCCTGCTGTCTGGAAGGACCCCTCTTCATCTGGTTGGCTGACTTTGCCATCAGAAATCCCTCACCTCCTTCCAGTTTGAGAGGTTCTCCCACTTTCTGGGCTCCCACTGCTTTCTATTTGAACCCGTGTGTGTGTGCGTGTGTGTGTGTGTTAGTTGCTCAGGCGTGTCTGACTCTTTCTGACCCCATGGACTGTAGCCAGATAGACTCCTCTGACCATGTGATTCTCCAGGCAAAATACTGGAATGGGTTGCCATTACCTTCTCCAACTGAACCCTCACTCCAGTGTTATTTATGTCCATTAACTTGTCTGTCTCTCTCCTATAGGTATGAGGTTTTTTTCTGTTTACTCTTGCTGTCTAACAAAATGCCTGATACACCAGGCATTAATTAGTTTAATGAATTGTATTAATTCTTGCATAATGTAATAATAAGACTAGATTTCTAATCCATTAACCAAAAGCCAGTACAGTACAGACATGCATAAGAAATTTTAATATTGGAAATTCAGGGAATTTGGCTGATCCCTGATTTTCCTTCCTTCATTCCTCCCTTCCTCTTTTCCCTTCCTTCTTCCCAGCAGTGGGGAGGTACCTCTGTTATGGTGCTTCACACCTGCTGGAATGGGAAGTTTGAAAGACAGTGCGCCTAATGCAGTAATTCCCAAACCTGCCAGAATCTTCTAGGAAACTTACAATTATACATCCCCAGGCCACACGCCCCCATTGAGTCTTGCATCTCACTCCTGAAACTGTTCTTATAAACGCTAAGTCTCCAGGATACCTCGGCGACTGCATACAAAGCAGAGCACTTACCCTCACTGAAGACAACAGCAACAGTTACTTGACTGGCCTCAGCTTTTAAAACCCTGGCTTCTTTCAGCTGCTGAGACACAGACCCTACTACATGGCACCACTCCCCACAGATGTCTCAGTGTGATCTAGTGGCCTTTGAAAGGAGCAAATGCGAGCTCTAAGCTATGGCCCTGTGTAGAGAAACTGCCGCAGAAACAAATCTTACCATTTTAGTTCACATAATAAGCAATTGCAATTACGAACCTCCCCACGTTGCTTGTTTAATTATTACCTAGGTCAGGTTGAAATACATTTGGTGGAAATTGAGCTGCCTTTCTTTGAGCTGAGACACAAATGCTTTAAGTCTTCACTGTTAATATCATTGCTGGGGAAATCAAGCTGGCATATGTTTTCAGTAACCACCACTGAGATCATTTCTCTCTCTCTCTGGGGTAATTCTGAGAAAGAAAAGCATTCAAAATATTCTATTTGCCATCCCCTAGAACATTCATGTCATGTAGCGCCTACAATTAATGAGTGGTACTTGTGAGGATATGAGTCATTACAGCAAAGCATTTAATTCCATTCTTCTCCAACGCACTGATTTAATCCACCCTGAGTTAAACCGGAGCTGTATCGCACCTTCCCTGAACAGAGCTCCACGAGATAGCATGGGGTGTCTGAACGACAGTAATTTCACATATGTACATAGCAGCTTCAAGGCTAGGATCTCCAAGAGTTGCTTCACCCATAGTAATTGATGGCACCTCTAAGCGTTACATTAAACATTTAATTGAACAGTTAAATGTGGATTAATGAGGCCATTAATTAATACAGTGGGGAAGTCTGCAATTCTTATCTGTGGCCCACAGAGAGGATTTCCCCATACCATATATTTGAAATTCCATCGTGAAGATTCAGACTTGTGAAACTATTGGGAGTGGGTCTGCTGCGGAGACTTACAGTAGAACTGGAAATAACATGGCTGGCAGGAGAAAGAACCAGAATATAGAGACATGGGTTCAAAACCAGGCTCTACTACTAATAGCTCTATGACTTTGTATAAATCACTTCATGTCTCTGGGACTCAGTTTCCTTATATGAAAAATGCAGGCTGTATGACATTATCCCCTTAGATTTATTTAATCAATGCCCTGAGTCTGTGAATTTAACCAAATATATTCTGAGTGGCCAGTTGCTCGGCTATTTACATATCTACTACTTCTGCTCATGAAATGCTTGGCTCAGAGTTCAAGTCATTCTAGTTCAAGCCCTTACAGCTCACCAAGCGGAGGCAGAGGGCTCTAGACTTGGATCCACAGTCCCATCCATGCTCCATCTGCAGCTAGAGGGGAGATTTCAGAAGTCAACAGCTACACCCAGTTCTCCCTTCCTCATTCTTAAAATATTGATAGGTTGGTCTAGTTGTTATGAGGATTAAGATATTTTACCTGAGTACCAAGAAGCGTGATGTATATGTGCGATATTGTTTTTAGTTTTATTATCATCAACCAGGGTCACTGACGGGAGTCATGTCAGGGCCTGTGGCTGCCTCCTCATCTCTACTCTCTTTCTCTTCCCCCTACCTTAATCGTTCTTGAGTTTCTAATTTTCTAAATATAAATCAAACTGTTATTGAGTCTTATGATACCCATAATTCTTCACTCAACAATCAATTATTAAAACCCATGGGCAGAGGAGCCAGGTGAGCAACAGTCCATGGGCTCACAAAAGAGTCAGACAAGACTTAGCAACTATGGTAGTGAAAATGATAGAAAGAAGCTCCTAAATTTACAGATGGTGGCGTTGCCTCTTCCCAAGTTAACCCAGCGACTAAGCTTCAAAGCGAGCTTTCTTTCCATCACTTCATTTCCAGTGGAATATTTTCAGGATCCTTCTTAGATGAAAATGAAGAATTAAAAAGATCAAAGCAAAAACTGCTTATGCTTTTTCTCCCCAAATCCTCATTAGCAATACATTCTGGAGAAATTATTTAACTTTAAGTGAATAGCATAAACTTTCATGGCCATTTGGGATGGCCTTTATGTAAATCAATGAGGCACATAATCAAAAGATTAAATTATGTTCATGCAAGTGTGCGTACTAAGTTGCTTTAGTCGTGTCCGACTCTTTGAGACCCCCTGGACTATACATTCCAGGCTTCTCTGTCCATGGAATATTTCAGGCAAGAATACTGGAGTGGGTTACTATGCTGTCCTTCAGGAGATCCTCCCAACCCAGGAATCAAACCCATGTCTCCTGTGGTTTCTGCATTGCCAGTGGTTTCTTTACCACTGAGACACCAAGGAAGCCTGAAATAATGTTCAGTAGCATTTTATTACTAAATGTGCATTATTTTATTACCTCATATGACACATGGATTCTTTTTTAACCAAAGTCCTTTATGTCTACTACATTGAATAACAAATATTACTAATTTATTTATTCAAAAAATATTTATCTGATACTTACTAGATGCAAGGTCCTATGCTGAAGAATATAATTGCATACATAGATATATTTCTATGTATTATATATATTGTACATTTGATCCATATTTGCTAATTCACTTACTAGCTAAAATTTATTTGTAACCTCAAAATCAATATTCATCCTGCTTCCACAGTCACCCAAGGACATGTGCAGATTGCATTGCCGGACTCGCATGTTCCCAGTTGAGCTGGAACAAAGTGATGCTCTGTCTTATTTTAGCTCTTATACTAGAGTAAGTGTCCTTTATTTGTGATATGTCATGCTGTGCCATGCTAAGTCAATTCAGTCATGTCCGACTCTGCGACTCTATGAGCTGTAGCCTGCCAGGCTCCTCTGTTCGTGGGACAGAAGAATACTCCAGGCAAGAATATGGAGTGGGCTGCCATGCCTTCCTCCAGGGAATCTTCCAAATCCAGGGATCGAACCCACGTCTCCTACAACTCCCACATTGTAGGTGGATTCTTTCCTGGTGAGCCACCAGGGAAGCCCTTTTTGTGATATATTTAGTGCCAAATATTTTTTACATTCTGTGCTTTTCCTTGGTGATCTTGCTGTTCTAAATAGCCCCCAACACAGCAGTGAAGTGCTGTCTGGTGTTTCTAAGTGCAGTACGACTGTGATGTGCCTAACAGGTACACTACAGATTTGATAAGCTCTGTTCAGTCATGAGTGATATACTGCGATTGACCCTGAGTTCAATGTTAATGAATTAATATGTATTATATATTATCTTTAAATAGGAAAACACACAAAACAAGATTATGTATTGATTACTTGACGAAAATGCGACCAGAGACTCTCAGGAACCTAATTCTATATTGACCCTAGAAGCAATGGCTCAGTATTCACGAGTTCAGCGTTTGCAGCAGTTGTACAGAACACAACTCCCACAAATGTTGAGAATTGATTGTCTATATGTGTATGTATAATTAGGTACTGTGCGTGCTAAGTCGTTTCAGTCATATCCAACTCTACCAGGCTTCCCCTGTCCATGGGATTCTCCAGGCAAGAATGCGGGAGCAGGTCGCCATACCCTCCCTGGGCATCTTCCTGACGCATGGATCGGCCCTCGTCTCTAGCACCCCTTGCCTTGGCACGAGGGCTCTCCAGCACCAGCACTATCTGTTGCTGTTTAGTCACCCAGATGCGTCCAACTCTTTGCGACCCCCTGGACTCCAACACGCCAGGCTTCCCTGTGCATCACCAACTCCCAGAGCTTGCTCAAACTCATGTCCATCAAGCGGATGATGCCATCCAGCCATCTCATCCTCTGTCATCCCCTTCTTCTCCTGCCTTCAATCTTTCCCAGCATCAGGGTCTTTTCAAGTGAGTCAGTTCTTCACATCCAGTGGCCAAAGTACTGGAGTTTCAGCTTCAGCATCAGTCCTTCCAATGAATATCCAGGACTGATTGCAGTGATACCACCCAATCATCTCATCTTCTGTCATCCCCTTTGCCTCCTGCCTTCAATCTTTCCCAGCATCAGGGTCTTTTCCAATGAGTAGGGTCTTCACATCAGGTGACCAAATATTGGAGCTTCAGTTTGAGGATCAGTCTTTCCTTGAAAGTTCAGGGTTGATTTCCCTTAGGATTGACTGGTTTGATCTCCTTGAAGTCTAAAGAACTCTCAAGAGTCTTCTCTAGCACCACAATTTGAAAGTATCAGTGCTTCAGAATTCAGCCTTCTTTATGGCCTAACTCACACATCCATACATGACTATTGGCAAAACCATAGCTTTGACTGGACGTATCTCTGTTAGTAAAATGATGTCTCTGCTTTTTAATATGCTGTCTAGGTTTGTCATAGCTTTTCTTCCAAGGAGCAAGCACCTTTACTTTCATGGCTGCAGTCACCATCTGCAGTGATTTTGGAGCCCTAGAAAATAAAGTTTGTCACTGTTTCCATTGTTTCTTCATCTATTTGCCATGAGACAATGGGACCAGATACCATGATCTTCGTTTTTTTTGAATGTTAAGTTTTAAGCCTGCTTTTCCACTCTCCTCTTATGCTTTCACCAAGAGGCTTTTTAGTTCCTCTTCACTTTCTGCCATTAGGGTGGTGTCATCTGCGTATCTGAGGTTATTGATATTTCTCCCAGCAATCTTGATTCCAGCTTGAGCTTCATCCAGCCCAGCATTTCACATGATGTACTCTGCATATAAGTTAAATAAGCAGAGTGACGATATGTAGCCTTGGCCTGGAAAGCCCCTAATTAAGTACTATACACTGACTGTATAGGAATTTATTGTTGTTCAGCCACTAAGTAATGTCTGACTCTTTGCAATCAGGAAACAGATCTATTTCTCAGGAGACAGATAATGTGGTCTGGTATTCCCATCTCTTTAAGAATTTTTCAGTTTGTTGTGCTCCTGGTCCATGGGAGGTTCAGTGGTGGATTTCTTGCCTGCCACGCAGGAGGCCTTGGTTTGATTCCTGGCTCATGCAGCCATAGCGTCCCCTTTATTGAGCTTCCCTGTTGGCTCAGATGGTAAAGAATCTGCCTGCAATGCAGGAGACCCAGGTTTGATCACAGGGTCGGAAAGCTCCCCTGGAAAGGGGAATGCCTACCCACTCCAATTTTCTTGCCTGAGAATTCCATGTATAGAAAAGCCTGGTGGACTACAGTCCATGGGGCTGCAAAAAGTCAGACACAGTCAAAGGCTTTAGCATAGTCAATGAACAGGAGTAGGTGGTTTTCTGGAATTCTCTTGCTTTTTCTATGATCCAACGGATGTTGGCAATTCGGTTTCTCTGCCTTTTTAAATTCCATCTTTTACATCTGAAATTTTTAATTTCATGTACTGCTGAAGTCTAGCTTGAAGGATTTTGAGCATTACCTTGCTAATGAGTGAAATGAGAGCAATTGTATGGGAGTTTGAACATTCTTTGGCATTGCCTTTCTACGGGATTGGAATGAAAACTGACTTTTCCCAGTTCTGTGGCCACTGCTGAGTTTTCCAAATTTGTTGACATATTGAGTGCAGCACTTTAACACCATCATCTTTTCCCTGAACAGAGCTCCACGAGATAGCATGGGGTGTCTGAACGACAGTAATTTCACATATGTACATAGCAGCTTCAAGGCTAGGATCTCCAAGAGTTGCTTCACCCATAGTAATTGATGGCACCTCTAAGCGTTACATTAAACATTTAATTGAACAGTTAAATGTGGATTAATGAGGCCATTAATTAATACAGTGGGGAAGTCTGCAATTCTTATCTGTGGCCCACAGAGAGGATTTCCCCATACCATATATTTGAAATTCCATCGTGAAGATTCAGACTTGTGAAACTATTGGGAGTGGGTCTGCTGCGGAGACTTACAGTAGAACTGGAAATAACATGGCTGGCAGGAGAAAGAACCAGAATATAGAGACATGGGTTCAAAACCAGGCTCTACTACTAATAGCTCTATGACTTTGTATAAATCACTTCATGTCTCTGGGACTCAGTTTCCTTATATGAAAAATGCAGGCTGTATGACATTATCCCCTTAGATTTATTTAATCAATGCCCTGAGTCTGTGAATTTAACCAAATATATTCTGAGTGGCCAGTTGCTCGGCTATTTACATATCTACTACTTCTGCTCATGAAATGCTTGGCTCAGAGTTCAAGTCATTCTAGTTCAAGCCCTTACAGCTCACCAAGCGGAGGCAGAGGGCTCTAGACTTGGATCCACAGTCCCATCCATGCTCCATCTGCAGCTAGAGGGGAGATTTCAGAAGTCAACAGCTACACCCAGTTCTCCCTTCCTCATTCTTAAAATATTGATAGGTTGGTCTAGTTGTTATGAGGATTAAGATATTTTACCTGAGTACCAAGAAGCGTGATGTATATGTGCGATATTGTTTTTAGTTTTATTATCATCAACCAGGGTCACTGACGGGAGTCATGTCAGGGCCTGTGGCTGCCTCCTCATCTCTACTCTCTTTCTCTTCCCCCTACCTTAATCGTTCTTGAGTTTCTAATTTTCTAAATATAAATCAAACTGTTATTGAGTCTTATGATACCCATAATTCTTCACTCAACAATCAATTATTAAAACCCATGGGCAGAGGAGCCAGGTGAGCAACAGTCCATGGGCTCACAAAAGAGTCAGACAAGACTTAGCAACTATGGTAGTGAAAATGATAGAAAGAAGCTCCTAAATTTACAGATGGTGGCGTTGCCTCTTCCCAAGTTAACCCAGCGACTAAGCTTCAAAGCGAGCTTTCTTTCCATCACTTCATTTCCAGTGGAATATTTTCAGGATCCTTCTTAGATGAAAATGAAGAATTAAAAAGATCAAAGCAAAAACTGCTTATGCTTTTTCTCCCCAAATCCTCATTAGCAATACATTCTGGAGAAATTATTTAACTTTAAGTGAATAGCATAAACTTTCATGGCCATTTGGGATGGCCTTTATGTAAATCAATGAGGCACATAATCAAAAGATTAAATTATGTTCATGCAAGTGTGCGTACTAAGTTGCTTTAGTCGTGTCCGACTCTTTGAGACCCCCTGGACTATACATTCCAGGCTTCTCTGTCCATGGAATATTTCAGGCAAGAATACTGGAGTGGGTTACTATGCTGTCCTTCAGGAGATCCTCCCAACCCAGGAATCAAACCCATGTCTCCTGTGGTTTCTGCATTGCCAGTGGTTTCTTTACCACTGAGACACCAAGGAAGCCTGAAATAATGTTCAGTAGCATTTTATTACTAAATGTGCATTATTTTATTACCTCATATGACACATGGATTCTTTTTTAACCAAAGTCCTTTATGTCTACTACATTGAATAACAAATATTACTAATTTATTTATTCAAAAAATATTTATCTGATACTTACTAGATGCAAGGTCCTATGCTGAAGAATATAATTGCATACATAGATATATCTCTATGTATTATATATATTGTACATTTGATCCATATTTGCTAATTCACTTACTAGCTAAAATTTATTTGTAACCTCAAAATCAATATTCATCCTGCTTCCACAGTCACCCAAGGACATGTGCAGATTGCATTGCCGGACTCGCATGTTCCCAGTTGAGCTGGAACAAAGTGATGCTCTGTCTTATTTTAGCTCTTATACTAGAGTAAGTGTCCTTTATTTGTGATATGTCATGCTGTGCCATGCTAAGTCAATTCAGTCATGTCCGACTCTGCGACTCTATGAGCTGTAGCCTGCCAGGCTCCTCTGTTCGTGGGACAGAAGAATACTCCAGGCAAGAATATGGAGTGGGCTGCCATGCCTTCCTCCAGGGAATCTTCCAAATCCAGGGATCGAACCCACGTCTCCTACAACTCCCACATTGTAGGTGGATTCTTTCCTGGTGAGCCACCAGGGAAGCCCTTTTTGTGATATATTTAGTGCCAAATATTTTTTACATTCTGTGCTTTTCCTTGGTGATCTTGCTGTTCTAAATAGCCCCCAACACAGCAGTGAAGTGCTGTCTGGTGTTTCTAAGTGCAGTACGACTGTGATGTGCCTAACAGGTACACTACAGATTTGATAAGCTCTGTTCAGTCATGAGTGATATACTGCGATTGACCCTGAGTTCAATGTTAATGAATTAATATGTATTATATATTATCTTTAAATAGGAAAACACACAAAACAAGATTATGTATTGATTACTTGACGAAAATGCGACCAGAGACTCTCAGGAACCTAATTCTATATTGACCCTAGAAGCAATGGCTCAGTATTCACGAGTTCAGCGTTTGCAGCAGTTGTACAGAACACAACTCCCACAAATGTTGAGAATTGATTGTCTATATGTGTATGTATAATTAGGTACTGTGCGTGCTAAGTCGTTTCAGTCATATCCAACTCTACCAGGCTTCCCCTGTCCATGGGATTCTCCAGGCAAGAATGCGGGAGCAGGTCGCCATACCCTCCCTGGGCATCTTCCTGACGCATGGATCGGCCCTCGTCTCTAGCACCCCTTGCCTTGGCACGAGGGCTCTCCAGCACCAGCACTATCTGTTGCTGTTTAGTCACCCAGATGCGTCCAACTCTTTGCGACCCCCTGGACTCCAACACGCCAGGCTTCCCTGTGCATCACCAACTCCCAGAGCTTGCTCAAACTCATGTCCATCAAGCGGATGATGCCATCCAGCCATCTCATCCTCTGTCATCCCCTTCTTCTCCTGCCTTCAATCTTTCCCAGCATCAGGGTCTTTTCAAGTGAGTCAGTTCTTCACATCCAGTGGCCAAAGTACTGGAGTTTCAGCTTCAGCATCAGTCCTTCCAATGAATATCCAGGACTGATTGCAGTGATACCACCCAATCATCTCATCTTCTGTCATCCCCTTTGCCTCCTGCCTTCAATCTTTCCCAGCATCAGGGTCTTTTCCAATGAGTAGGGTCTTCACATCAGGTGACCAAATATTGGAGCTTCAGTTTGAGGATCAGTCTTTCCTTGAAAGTTCAGGGTTGATTTCCCTTAGGATTGACTGGTTTGATCTCCTTGAAGTCTAAAGAACTCTCAAGAGTCTTCTCTAGCACCACAATTTGAAAGTATCAGTGCTTCAGAATTCAGCCTTCTTTATGGCCTAACTCACACATCCATACATGACTATTGGCAAAACCATAGCTTTGACTGGACGTATCTCTGTTAGCAAAATGATGTCTCTGCTTTTTAATATGCTGTCTAGGTTTGTCATAGCTTTTCTTCCAAGGAGCAAGCACCTTTACTTTCATGGCTGCAGTCACCATCTGCAGTGATTTTGGAGCCCTAGAAAATAAAGTTTGTCACTGTTTCCATTGTTTCTTCATCTATTTGCCATGAGACAATGGGACCAGATACCATGATCTTCGTTTTTTTTGAATGTTAAGTTTTAAGCCTGCTTTTCCACTCTCCTCTTATGCTTTCACCAAGAGGCTTTTTAGTTCCTCTTCACTTTCTGCCATTAGGGTGGTGTCATCTGCGTATCTGAGGTTATTGATATTTCTCCCAGCAATCTTGATTCCAGCTTGAGCTTCATCCAGCCCAGCATTTCACATGATGTACTCTGCATATAAGTTAAATAAGCAGAGTGGCGATATGTAGCCTTGGCCTGGAAAGCCCCTAATTAAGTACTATACACTGACTGTATAGGAATTTATTGTTGTTCAGCCACTAAGTAATGTCTGACTCTTTGCAATCAGGAAACAGATCTATTTCTCAGGAGACAGATAATGTGGTCTGGTATTCCCATCTCTTTAAGAATTTTTCAGTTTGTTGTGCTCCTGGTCCATGGGAGGTTCAGTGGTGGATTTCTTGCCTGCCACGCAGGAGGCCTTGGTTTGATTCCTGGCTCATGCAGCCATAGCGTCCCCTTTATTGAGCTTCCCTGTTGGCTCAGATGGTAAAGAATCTGCCTGCAATGCAGGAGACCCAGGTTTGATCACAGGGTCGGAAAGCTCCCCTGGAAAGGGGAATGCCTACCCACTCCAATTTTCTTGCCTGAGAATTCCATGTATAGAAAAGCCTGGTGGACTACAGTCCATGGGGCTGCAAAAAGTCAGACACAGTCAAAGGCTTTAGCATAGTCAATGAACAGGAGTAGGTGGTTTTCTGGAATTCTCTTGCTTTTTCTATGATCCAACGGATGTTGGCAATTCGGTTTCTCTGCCTTTTTAAATTCCATCTTTTACATCTGAAATTTTTAATTTCATGTACTGCTGAAGTCTAGCTTGAAGGATTTTGAGCATTACCTTGCTAATGAGTGAAATGAGAGCAATTGTATGGGAGTTTGAACATTCTTTGGCATTGCCTTTCTACGGGATTGGAATGAAAACTGACTTTTCCCAGTTCTGTGGCCACTGCTGAGTTTTCCAAATTTGTTGACATATTGAGTGCAGCACTTTAACACCATCATCTTTTAGCATTTTAAACAGCTCAGTTGGAATTCCATCACTCGCACTAGCTTTGTAGTAATGCTTCCTATGGCCCACTTGACTTCACCCTCCAGGATGTCTGTCCCTAGGTGAGTGACCACACCATTGTGGTTTTCTGGGTCCCTAAGACCTTTTTTTTGGAGAAGGCAATGGCACCCCACTCCAGTACTCTTGCCTGGAAAATCCCATGGATGGAGGAGCCTGGTAGGTTGCAGTCCATGGGGTCGCTAAGAGTCGGACACAACTGAGCAGCTTCACTTTCACTTTTCACTTTCATGCACTGGAGAAGAAAATGGCAACCTACTCCAGTGTTCTTGCCTGGAGAATCCCAGGGATGGTGGAGCCTGATGGGCTGCTGTCTATGGGGTGGCACAGAGTCAGACACGACTGAAGCAACTTAGCAGCAGCAAGACCTTTTCTGTATACTTCTGTGTACTCTTGCCACCTCTTCTTAATCTGTTCTGCTTCTCTTATGTCTTGCCATTTCTGTCCTTTATTGTGCCCATCTTGGCATCAAATGTCCTCTTGACATCTCCAGTCTTCTTGAAGAGATCTCTAGTCTTTTCCATTCTGTTGTCTTTCTCTATTTCCTTGCACTGTTTACTTAAGAAGGCTTTCTTATCTCTCTCTGCTCTTCTCTAGAAACTCTGAATTCAGATGGGTATATCTTTCCCATTCTCCTTTGCCTTTCAGTTCTCTTCTTTTCTCAACTCTTGGTAAGGCCTCCTCAGACAACCACTTTGTTTTCTAGCATTTCTTTTTCTTTGGGATGGTTTTGGTCATTGCCTCCTGCACAATGCTACAGACCTCTGTCCATAGTTTTCAGACACTTTGTCTACCAGATCTTTGCCTTGAGTTTATTCATCACCTCCACTGTATGATCACAAGAGATTTGATTTAGGTCATATCTGAATGGTCTAGTGGTTTCCCCTACTTTCTTCAATTTAAGCCTGAATTTTGCAATAAGGAGCTCATGAACTGAGCCACAGTCAGCTCCAGGTCTTATTTTTGCTGAGTGTATAGAATGTCTTCATCTTTGGCTCCAAAGAATATAATCAACATGATTTTGTTATTGACCATGGTGATGATCCATGTGTAGTTTCATCTCTTGTGTCGTTGGAAGACCAGTGTGTTCTCTTGGCAAAACTCTGTTAGCCTTTGCCTTGCTTCATTTTGTACTCCAAAGCCAAATCTGCCTGTTAACTCCAGGTATCTCTTGACTTTCTACTTTTGCATTCCAGTCCCCTGTGATGAAAAGGACATCTTTTTTTGGTGTTAGTTCTTGAAGTTCTTGGAGGTCTTCATAGAACCATTCAACTTCAGTTTCTTTGGCTTTAGTTGTTGGGGCACAAACTTGGATTACTGTGGTTTGAATGGTTTGCCTTGGAAATAAACTGAGATCATTATGTCATTTTTGAGACTGCACTCAAATACTGCATTTCACATTCTTTTGTTGACTATATGAGGTCTACTTCATTTTTTCTAAGGGATTCTTGCCCACAGTAGTAGGTATAATGGTCATCTGAATTAAATTCACCCATTCCCATCCATTTTAGTTCACTGATTCCTCAAATCAATGTTCTAAAGAAACAAGCTCTTACATTCAATATTCACTCTTGCCATCTCCTGCCTAACCACATCCAATTTACCTTGATTCTTGGAATTAACATTCTAGGTTCTTATGCAATATTTTTCTTACAGTATTGGACTTTAATTTCACCCCCAGACACATCCACAACTGAGCACCATTTCCACTTTGGCCCAGCCTCTTCATTCTTTCTGGAGCTATTTCTCTTCTCTGCCCCAGTAGGATACTGGACACTGGGGGGCTTATCTTCTGGTGTCATATCTTTTTTTGTCTTTTCATACTGTTTATGGGGTTCTCGAGGCAAGAATACTGGAGTGGTTTGCCATTCCTTTCCCCAGTGGACCTCATTTTGTCAGAACTCTCTGCCATGACCCATCCAGCTTAGTTGGCCCTGCATAGCATGGCTGATAACTTCACTGAGTTACTCAAGCTTGTGACCCATGCAATCATCTGTTTAGCTTTCTGTGATTGTGGTTTTCATTCTGGAAGCTGTGGGATGGTAATTCTTGTTTCTTCTGTTGTCTTCCGATGGATGAAGATGTATCTAATGTAGGCTTCCTGATGGGAGGGACTGGCTGTGGGGGAAACTGGGTCTTGCTCTTGTGGGCAGGGCCATGCTTAGTAAATCTGTAATCCAATTATCTGCTGATGAGTGGGGCTGTGTTTCCTTCTTGTTAGTTTATTTGGCCTCTTGTTAGTTTATTTGGCCTGAGGCAACCTAGTCCTGTAGTCTACAGGCTCTATGATAGGGCTAACATCATAGGAATTCCTCCAAGAGGAATTAAGCCAACAGACACCGCCCAGGACTCTTGCTGCCAGTGCCCGTGGCAGGCCCCTGCCAACACACACCTCCTTAGGAGACCCTCAAACACTCAAAGGCAAGTCTGGCTCAGTCTCCTGTGGGGTCACTGCTCCTTTCCCTTGGGTTCTGCTGCACACAAGATATTCTTTGTGCCCCCCCCAAGAGTCTCTGTTTCCCTCAGTCCTGTGGAAGTTCTGCAATCAAATTCTGCTGTCCTCCAAAGTCAGATTTCCACTCCACAGCACACATTCAGCCAGGATGTATTAGGTCACAGTAACAGATGACAGTCTTCGTCTCATGATTATGCCACAGTGCTGTGGGTGGATGGGGAATAGGGGAAGACCACCAAAGAGATCTCAGCCTGGGATGGAGGATGAATGTCAGTAAAGGCTACTCAAAGGATAGTCCCCCCCAAGAGTCTCTGTTTCCCTCAGTCCTGTGGAAGTTCTGCAATCAAATTCTGCTGTCCTCCAAAGTCAGATTTCCACTCCACAGCACACATTCAGCCAGGATGTATTAGGTCACAGTAACAGATGACAGTCTTCGTCTCATGATTATGCCACAGTGCTGTGGGTGGATGGGGAATAGGGGAAGACCACCAAAGAGATCTCAGCCTGGGATGGAGGATGAATGTCAGTAAAGGCTACTCAAAGGATAGGATGCTTTATGTGAGAAATGAGGATCAATTAGCTTGGAGACTTGGGTGGAAACACTGGTGCAAGGGTCCACAGCACTTATTTTGTGCAAGGTCCTAGAACAGGCATCACAGGTGACACAAAGATTATTGAGTTTGTATTCTGAGAGGTCAGTTTCTCAAGAAAGATTTTCTTGGACATATCCTTCCCTCCAGACACACATACACTCCCAACCAAGACTAGATCTGGACACTCTTATAGAGCTCCTTTCCCCTTCATCACACATTATTGACCAGCATCTGGCTCCCTAAATGGAGTACGTACCCCTGAAAGCAGGGGACAGGTTTTTTTGTTACTGTTGTCTTTGTTTTTCATTGTTACATCTCCCGCTGCCTTAAACCTCACATGGCACAAACTATTGAATGACTGAACTAAAATTGCAAAGAATGGTCAAGGTCTTACATCTAGGATGACAACTTTGCAAGGAAGTTTGGCAAGGTCACACTATTGGAAGGGTTTTTTTCCCCATATGGAAAAATATCTTATCGTGGGGAATCACTGTACACCCATTCGTATTTTTATTCATCATGCTTTAAGCTTTTAGTTGCTTGAATATTTGACCTGAAAATGAGTAAACTAGCAATAATTAGAGATGAAAAGTGAGAAAACAAAAAAGTTTTCAGGTCCTCTAATTTAGACTTCTAAATGCAAGCTTTGATACTAGGATCTTGGCCCTTGTTCTCAGCTCACCTGGGCAAGGGACTCAAGTGCCTGCTTTTATTATCTCTTTCTTCTATATTTGAGCTGAAGGTCTATCCCCAGAGGAAATTTTCCCTTTTTCTCACACCCCTTAAGTTTCCTTGCCATGAAGAGTATTCTTTGTGAGTATAAGAAGCACATCTGAGTGGGACAAGAGTCACAGCATGACTCACAAGTGATGATCAGAGTCAGGAGGGCCAGGATGGCCAACCTTGAGGTGGCACAACAAAGCTTTGAGACTTCTAAGATGGGAGTTCTTGCCCTTCTGTTTCTCACCTCTTTGTTGTAGGATTCTTAAACTCAAACGTTCCTGGAGTTGGCCAAGTGGAACCATGTCAAGCCCTGTCTAAAGCAGTAGCTGCTACTGAGCTGCATGTCAGAATTTAGGGCCAGTATTGCCAAACTTTCTTCAAAAGAAAGCAGAAATCTGGCTTTCCATCCTCAGCTTATTGAGTTTCGTTGTTTTCATTACTATCTTTCTGAAGTATCTTTTGTCAATTATTGAGGAAATGATAAAGATAAATAGAGCAGTGTGTCCCTCTAAAGGAGCTTAAGGTCTAGGGGGAGAGGTAAAATTCATGCACTGTGTGATCACGATGCACACTGGTTTCTATTGTCCAATGTTGTCTACAGAGAAAGTGTGTTAGGCAGTTTTATTAGGCAATTTGGTTGAAGAGAATCCCTACAATAGAGTAACAAGAAACTCAACTGTTTATGCCCCCAGGAAAGGAAACTTTCTGCCCACAGGGCTTCTTTGCTGAGCTTGTAGAGTTGTTGAATAACTTATAAAATTATATTGCAATACGTTAAGCAGGTGAATGCAGGGGGTGCCTGATTTAAATCATATTCAGACAACAGTACTCTGCGAGCATTCTTCTTCCCTTCCTTTTTCTCTTTCCTCATCTGGACTCAGATTCAAGTTTCTGACTTCCAGTAAGACCTTCTTTCCTTTCCTTGCTTGTAAAGGAGCAATCATAATTTTGAGGTAAGAGAAACATTTTTGATCAAAATCCCAGTACTTTTACAAAACCTGACAGTTTTTTTCTTCAGTGTTGTCATTTGGCAAAGTGATCAGAGATTCACTGTTTCTGCCAATTTTGAGCCACAGTAGTTTAACTGTGGGATTTTGGAGGAGCAGTTCTGGAGCCATGTCCCAACTTCTCATACTTGCTGTATGACTTGGGCAAGATGCTTAATTTGGTCCCTAAGCCACAGTTTTCTCATCTATGAATAAGATAATAATGCCTACTTCTGTATTTTGTAAAGATCAAATGAGATCATATATTAACTATATGGATTAAAAACCTACATTATCCCAACAGAATATGATTAATAAAGATTATGTCTATATGTGAATCACAAGATGGGCTCAATTAAAGACAGTTAATATCATTATTATCAAATAGGGCCATGAGTACTTCCTGGCTGTAGAGCTTTGTGAGAATATGAGACATTTTCATGCTAGAGTCCACATATTTAACCTTTTCAAATCACAAATGTCAGCTTTTTTTTAATTAAAAATTTTAATTTAAGTATAATTGCTCTACAATGTATTATTTTCTGTTGTACAAAAAAGTGAATCAGCTATATCCCCTCCCTTTTGAACCTCCCTCCCACCTCCCTCATCTCACCCTTCTAAGTCATCACAGAGCATTGAGCTGAGCTCTCTGTGAAAGGTGCCAGCTTTTCAAAAGGAGATGGTTTGGTTTAAGTAATGGAATTTTAGACATTCTTTAAAATACGGGCGGAACAGATTTTTATAAATCAGTTATGTACCTGCTGACTCTGAACTGAACCAGCCGTGTGGCTACCAAATACGTCTTGGTCAGGATCCTCATGCTCAGGCTTCTGTATTAGTTTAGAAGTTCCCTTTCTTGTTGGTCTCCGTCATCACAGACTACTGGGGAAACTTTAGTTTGACTCAGAATTGAGGCCCAGAAGCAGGTGTGTTTCTATCACCATGCTCTACAATTTTATACAACTGAGCACTTCCATTGTTGCCCAAGCCAATGTATAGTTTCTTCTACACTATGAAGAGCCCTGATGGGTGTGCATAATCTGAGACTTGATCACATACTGAATTTTCCCATCAAAGCTCTTTAATTGAGCCATTTCCACTATTAGATGGCATAAATCAAATTTTAGTCTTATTTTAAACTAGACCATGAACAGATTAGACTTTTCTGTCCTTCTAGATAGCTTCAGAGTCAATGGCTCTCACATTTCCAAGTGTTAAAGAATTGCCACTTCAAAGGGTTCAACTCTTTCCCAATTTTTATTTAGAAAACTGATAATGGTTGAAATAAGCCACAGGGGGTCAAAGAGCCAGGTGGCCAGGGAGCTTATACCCGAGATGAGAAATGCCTTGCTGCCTGCTGGTTTAATAGGCTGCCCTTATTTCTAATGGGGCTTGAGTGGAACTGAAATCGAGGCCGAGAAACCATATCAGAGCGATCTTAACATCGAACCACCTGACATTGGGTCTGTGGGGGATATTTCATCATTGTCTGCTTGACCTTTGGCCTCTTAGACTTACAGCCCATCATTTCTGAGATGCAGAAACTAAAAAAGCCATTTGTTCCCCATCGAATGTACCTGTTCTGATGCGCTGTCAACAGCTGTTTGCATTGCTAACTGTGCCAAGGGAAAACAATTGATGCCAGCAAACTCGAATTTCTAACCACCTCTTTTATTTCTGTCACTCCTGGTGTTAATGATGACCTATATTCTCTACCATAATGATTATCTTAAAAGTCTTTTTGGCTTTGAAGAGAGCGTTTGAGTCCTAAGTGCCTGCATTGTGAAAGAATATAATATGGAGAGGTCTATTATCTTAGAATTCATTTGCCCATTTTTTTTCTTTTTTTGAGGCAGCACTGTAAATTAAACTGCTTGAGTTGGCTTTGTAGGTTTCTTTTCTCTCTCTCTCTCTCTCTCTTTTTTTTTTTTTGCATACACAGCAAGGATAACTACACCTCAGATTTATGAGCATTGTGAACAGGTTTCCATAGCAACCACTCTGGCTGCTCTACACCAAATAACCTTGTCATGTGAGCGTTTATCACAGGAACATCAAGGACTGGATTGCACTGTACGCTCTTTGGCTAAACAGCAGGATTTTTCTGAATAATAATTGGTCGTGGCCTTTTATTCCACCAGTCAGAGTTAATCATCCCCGGAATCTGAAATTAACCATAATGCATTCAAAGCTCAGAGTGCAGCCATTCAAAAATTCCTCTTTGGAGGAAGAAAACTTTCCAGTGATCTTTGCTCTTTGTTGTATATGACCATTGTTGTTATTGTTATTATCATTATTACTATTGGGAGGGCTTAACAAGAGAAGGATGAGAACTTAGGAATGTCATGTAGAATTTGTTACCATGCTCTAAGTAAAATAGGCATTTTAACTAGCCTGTTATTTATGAGAAATACAAGATATTTTAAGCTGCCATCAAAACCAGTAGTTATTTTTTTCCTCTCGAATTACAGGACATTTGATCATTTGAATGGATTTTACTAGGTTAATTTATTTTCCACAGATTCATGTTTGACTACACACTCGGAAATTCCACGTGTGCTTCAGATGTATCATATTAGTAGGGAAATGAATGGGGTGGAAAGGATCAATGAGCTGTCTCTGTGCCTACACAGCACGACGTGTGTGCATGTACGCACAAGCTCTTGTGTGCATGAATCCACAAGAAGGACTCAGAAAGAAAATAATTACATCACAGGGATAGAGCTGGCTCTCTGTCATAGGCAATTATATTAGAGCTGAGGGTGGGTGGGCTTAAAAAAATGTCAGGATTGTGGTTATTCATCAGCAGAGAGATTTTCTGATCCATGAAGACTTGCCATGTAAAATTCTACTAGGGATAGGACCAAGCTTCAGCAAATTCCCCAAAATGTAGTTTGCAGAGTCTTTTTAACACTCACCATTTTTACTGACCTCTCTCTCTCTTATCCCTTCTTTTTACTTCCCTAGTCCCAGAGTCTTCTTTCTTACAAGTCCTACGTCATTGTTATTGTAGTTAATAATCATCACATCACAGGTATAGCCTCTTCCTAAAGCCACCAGGGTGGCTAAGTCGGTAAAAAATCTGCCTGCAATGTGGGAGACCTGGGGTCAATCCCGGGGTTGGGAAGATTCCCTGGAGGAGGGCATGGCAACCCACTTCAGTATTTTGCCTGCAGAATCCCCATGGACAGAAGAGCCTGGAGGACTGCGGTCCCGGGGGTCACAAAGAATTGGACACAACTGAGCAACTAAGCACTCCTACAGATAGTTACATAGAAAACTAAATATGGGCTCTCAACAGGAAAAATTTAAGAAATCAGTGAAGTATGGCTTTTTGAAGAATGGATTAGAGAAGGAAGGACATTTTAAAAGTTCTTATCACAGTATACCTTCCAGATAGCCACAGACTTCTTCATCTAAGACTCCCTTTTATAAGAAAGACCTGCAGTCAGTGCAATCAAATGAAGTTAATGATTGGATTTGGAGATGAAAATTAGCTAGGTAGGCAGATTTGCGATGAAAGTATGCGGGGAAATGGCACTACCCATCCCATGTCATATCTCTGTTCTTGTCTTTTTGCAATTCTCTCTTTGAAATAAATGTATTCATGGGGCAGGCGATAGAATGAGTTTTAGAAAAGCAAAAACATAGAGTTGTAGTTGGAACACAGTAATTCATTTACTCATCAAATATATATTAAGTTCCTTATAAATGCCAAGGACACTGCTAGCTGCTGTGCGCTTCCCAGTTTGGAGGGGAGATACACTATGAACAGAACCTGGGCAGCTGCTGCACTACTGAATGAGAAGCCAATCTCTTGAGAGTGAGTGGCATAAAAATCTGGAGGTGCCAGCAGTTACTGGCTTTGTCGTGGGAGCGGGACCTCCAGTGTGTGCAACTGCTGGACTCCAAGGATGTGTGGAAGGCTGGGGACTGTAATCAAACAGGGCTGATGACTGGAAAGAAGAGGTCAAGAGTGAAAGCAAGAGGCTCAGAGTGTGGTGTGTGTTCTGAGAAGAGTCAGCTTGTGTTGGGGCTCCAGATTCATGTCCCTAAGTTGTGAGCAGAGGTAACCTGAGAAGCACCTTCAGGCTAGATCTGAGGCATTGTTACCAAGGTTACTTAAGTGTCAGCCAAAGATGCTTGGACATTTATTTGGATGACATTAGAGAGATATTTGAGGTTCTTAAACAGAATATTGATTTGATCAAAGCTATAGGAGAATTTAAATGTAGCTGGTAAGGAGGAAGGGAGACATTTATCTTTTGAAAGGATAGATTTACTTCAGGTCTCTGTTCAACTAACCTTTTAGTCTTCTTTTACTTCTGGGGGAAAAGAAGAGGTGATTTCATTTTGATGATGGCATTGAGTTGCTGTATTAAAGGTGGGCAGAGTTTCCTCTGGTGCAAGCTTCCTATCTATGGCTTAGCAATTAGGTAGGAGAACAGTGAGCAAATGCATCAAAGACACAGCCAGAGTCTTATCATTTGATGTCTCAAGTTTTAATAGGAGTTTTGTGAAGAGGAAAGAAGTGACTAATATTGTTGACCAGTGCCTAATAAACTCTGACCAGTCTGTCAAAGAGCATTACTGCTTAGACCCAAGAGTGCAATAGCTAGATACCAGTAAGAGGAACATGCAATGTGGAGGAAAAACCTTCACAGACTTGTGTCTGCAACCCGGGTTCATGAAGCACACCCTGCCTGGATGATCCCGGGGATTCTACACAGCCCTCTCTGACTCTGTTGGGGGGTATGATGTGTTGTCACTGACGTTTAAAGTATAAAAAGAAGGGTAAACAACCCTCTCTCATGTCCCTTCACTCTGTCTTGCTCTTGACCATCTAACTATTGATCACATCTGGTTTCTGATGTGGTTCTGTCCTATAAGCTGTTCACAATGAACCTTTTTAATCCTTTCTCCTTTTTAAGTTTAGAAGACCCATGAGAACACATGCAGTAGGTCCATTGTACTCTCGGTAGAGTGGGTGTCCTGGCTAACCATGTTCAGCATCAGGCTCTTCCTGGTTAGAAGTAACAGTTCTGCTTGGGCAGCTGTGTGTTATCTAAAGCTGTATAGCAAATCTCTCCAAAATATAATGACTCAAAACAATAATAATAAGCGAACATCTATCAGTTTCTAAGGGTCCTAAATCTGGCAGCCGCTGAGCTAGATAGTTCTGGCTTAGGTTTCTCATGAAATTTTAGTCTAATGGCTGCCAGGGCTACTGCTATCTGAAGATGTGGCTAGGGCTAGAAGATACACTTCTGAGGTGACTCACCCACGTGGCATGCAAACCGGTGCTGGCTATGGTCAGGAGCCCTCAGTTCTTCAGTCATAGGGTGTCTCCACGAGGCTGCTTGGGTGTCCTTGCAACATGGCAGTTGGCTTCCCCCAGTGTCAGTAAGAACTAAGAGTATAAGATATCGAGCTCAAATGCCAAAACCAATAGAGTACTGTAGAGTAAAATAAAGTAAAATGGAAGCTCTAAAAATAAATAAATAAAATAATAATAATAATAAAAAATCCCAATGGCCCAGGCTTGGGAGTCACACACCACCATCTCTACATATTCTATTGGTCTCACAAGGCAGCCTGCTTTGATGAGGCAGGAAATTATGTATAAGGTGCAGACTCCAGAAGGTAAAGATCCTTGAAAGTTTCCTTGGAGGCTACTGCCCACTAAATGGGCTGTTTTTTGCACCTCACAAGTGGATGTGTAAGCTTCTAGCATTCAGAAGAGAAACTGTCCTTTTTGCTTAAAACTCTGGGAAAATGTTTACCTGTGCTGAGGTTGAACAGTGCTTATTTTATCTAACACAGTCTGGAATATTTGATGATGAGTCAAATTATTTTAAACATACATAAAAACAGTAAACTTTTTGTTTTAGCTTAGATTTATAAATGTGCATTCATTTACCAATATTTTCATGAAGGGCCAATGATTTTTTTTTGAGTAAAGTCCTTCTAACTAAAGTTCTGCATCATCTTTTCCCTCCAACCATTCCCAGAAAGTATAATTTAAAGAATCTAGTTTTGGTTTCTTTAAAGTAAAGCCAGAACCTAAAATATATTTTCCAAATAATGAGAATTTAGACTTCATCAAGACCTTTATGATTTGAGATGTCTCACCCACATAAGTTCTTTTTTTAAAAATCAAATTCTCATTTATTGATTTTTCCAAAGCAATCCATTTGGTTTTTATCAAAGAAACAACACTCTTTGCATTCATATTCCACAGTTTTGCATAATGCTTAAATAAATTATGCACTTATAACTACAAGCAGCATAAAAAAGTTTGGGGAACAAACACGACTGATTTGTGGAACCACACAGTATGATCAGTAGGAGTAACTCTACTCTAGGGCACTGGGGCCCTAGAGAGCAGTGTGCTAGCCCAACAGGTTCCACAGAATGTCCTGAAGTTCAGATGGGTAGAATTGGTTCAGTGGTTCTGTGTTAAGGCAATATTTATTGTCAATATTGTTATTTACTTGCATTTCCTTAAAAATATTCACTGAAATAGCTAATATTTGTGCTCCCTTCTCAAAAATCAAATCTGTGTAAATAACTGAGCTGGCCATGTAGCTGATCAGATACGTACAGATACTCATAGACTATCAATGAACTCATAATGCTCTCTGCACCAAGAACGTAGAAAAGGCCTAAAGAAAGGGGAAGATGAAAGCTTAAGAGTTAACTATGTTTGGCCCCATATCTTAGGCTGATCACATGGATCAGCTTCTAATCCAAAATTGAGTATCAATACCCAGGCAGTACATTCATCAGTCTCAATCTCAGTAGTCAAGAAGCCTTCCTAGAGGAAGAGGTCTTGGTTCTGGCCTTGAATAGGCTATGAAACATGCACTAGACATAGGAATGAGTGGGAATAATAAGAATGTAGAGGAATAGCACAATAGCAAAGAGAACAGGGAAAAGAGAAGCTGAAACTGTGATCAGAGAAGGGAGGGCCAAAGAGGTCCAGGCATTTTGATCAACTTTTGGAAACAGGAAGCCATAGCAGATTTCTAAGCAGAGGAATAAGTATGACTAGTAAGATGCTGAAGGATTATCAGACTGGTAAAATGACACTGGGTAGATTCAAGTAGGAAGAAGATGGAGCCAGGACCAGTGTGCAGGGGCTGTTAGGGTAGTATAGGAATAATGTGTGAGAAGATTCTCACAAATGTAGTTTGTAGATATAGAGATTTCACTTTTAAAATGTAGCTGAATCTAGGAGCCATAAGACAGGGAAGGTGAATAGAAGAAATTAAAGCTTGAGTCTAGAGAGATAGGAGAAATTGTTGGTGCCCCATCACAGGGTAAAAATTGGGAAAGGGAGCATGAGAGAGTAAGGGAGTGATGAGTGGAGACTCCACTGGGTTGGCAATTGGTTGGGGGGCTGCTGCGGTGGTGAAGAGGGCTGGCAGATGGCTAGAGACATGGGGGACTGGACCCCACAGGGGAGAGGGGATGGAACCCAGGGGTAGCTTTAGGAACCATCCACAGTGCAGTCTCAATGTTGCATATAGAAGCCCCAGAAGTGGGCAGGGGGAACATCTGAGAGAGGTCCCGAAGACCAAGGGAAAGGGAAGAAAGGGTAACGTCAAGGCTGGGACTTGGCCTAAATCCCTGCTCCCTCCACTGGCGCAGAGCTTCTCGTGGCTCAGATCAGGGGCTCAAGGGACTGGTCTCCAAGCACTCACAGCCTAATCTTTTAATTTCCCCATTCTCTCCTTCTGGAGAGTCTCACCTCTGTCTTTCCTTTCTGGGTCTCCATTTAGACAATAGGCATCAGACCTTGTGCAAACATGGTCTTAGTTTCAGTCTGATTTTTATTTTACTGCTATGTGTAGACTCAGCCTGGCTCCCCAAGACTCTCATTTCTTCTTTTTCTTTGCTCTCCCCTCCAAGCTTTCCTACTCATTCCATTACCTAAAACGTCCCCCTTGTTAAGCATGGGAAGCCCTCCATTAGGACCCACCCTTCACTGTGTCACACATCGTTTAAATATCTTTATCACTTTCCCACTGGGAAAAACAGTAATTGATGGTATTTCCATTTATCTTCACTTTCTCTGCTCCATTTGGGAAAAAGATGACAGCTTCACATAGCTCACTATTTATATTCCACTCATGCTCGAGTTGGATTCCAACATTGTCCTTACAGGGACCCAGATTTCCTACAATCCCATAATGTTTTACGAGCGATTTTACAATCCAGACACTGTATTCTCATGTCCTTCTGAAAGATGGTAATGTGAACTGTCAGCACACAGGAGCTGGGACCGGGTAACCTACCTCCATTTGAGATTTAGCTCATCATTTGCCCTGAACAGAGCCCTTTGCTTGGGGGCTCTTGTGTGAAGCTGCCAGTGTTGTAGGTGGGTGATCACAAATGTTTAAAAGGCCTCCTGTTCAGTGACAGCGAGCACAGGCTGAGGGACTGCACTGGAACATCTTCATCAGAAGATAACAAGCATCCAGGTTGCCCCACCCACTTCACAGATAAAGAGACTGAAGCTCAGACATGGGATGTGATCAACTAGGGACACAAAGACAAAAATGACATCAGGACTGGAGACCAAACTTTCTGACACTCAGAAAAAAAGTCTTAAAAAATTGCTTGGCTAGATACTTATATATGAAATCCAACATGTCGATTCAACTGTCCTGAAGAGAAACAAACCCACATATGATGTCATGCAGTAATTCCAATTTGATGTTTGTTTCATGTTGAGAAAACAAAGCGAGCTGTGCCCTCTTCTCCCCCAGCACCCATGCTAAAGTGCTCATTTTTAGTTTACTTTGTCAGACTGCATCATCTGACTCAAAGCTTATGGAGGTGAGGTAGAGTTTTTCCATCCCTTAGTTCTTCTCTTTTGCTGCATGGGAGAGGAATAACTGGGGCAGAGTGGAGGAGCAGGCTGGGGCCATGCTCACCAACGCCACTCAGGCAGGCTTCCAGGGAGACTCTTGAGAAGGTTAGAGAGAGATTTATCGATTTCACCTAACAGCATTAGTTATGAATCCCAGCTGAACCCTGGGCAGATGGGATTTTCTGTAATAAAATCCCATTGCATTGGGAAGTACAATGTTTAAAAGGCCTGAGGTGACATGTAGTAAAAAGAACACTAGGCTTGGACCCAGGCTCTGGTTCTAATCTTTGCCACTGCACAGCCGTGTGACCTTTCTGAGCCTTCGTGTTCTCATGTATAAGATAACGGGGTTGGTTTCACAGACTCAGAGACCCTGTCCAGCTGGAACATTCTGGGATTCTGTGGAGACCTTGCATCTGGGAGATAGTGAGCAATGATGCCAAGAACACAGGCCAGAAGGGGAATGCACAGGAAGGGCTAATGGGAAACACGTGGTGCAGATGACAAGCGGCAGGAAGAAAGGGGCTCCCCGTAAAGGCTGCACTTCTCCAGGGGCAAACTGTTTCCAGAATTGCAACTGAGCGAGGCATGAAGAGTTGGACACCCATAACTTTTCCATAGCTCATCAGAGAAAAGCAACTTGTAATCATCTTGGTGGACATTCAAATCACCCTGTGAAGTAAACAGGCTCTATTATCATGTATTTACATATGAGATAGCTGAGGTCCAGGAAGGCACAAGACTTCCCAAGATTTATTGTTTATAGGCAGAGTTAGACCAGCTTCCCTGGTGGCTTAGACGGTAAAGCATCTGCCTGCAATGCAGGAGACCTGGGTTCGATTCCTGGGTTGGGAAGATCCCCTGGAGAAGGAAATGGCAATCCATTCCAGCACTCTTGCCTGGAAAATCCCATGGACGGAGGAGCCTGATAGGCTACGGTCCATGGGGTCACAAAGAGTCGGACACAACTGAGTGAATTCACTTCACTTCACTTCACTTCACTTAGACCAGACCCAAAGTTTCCTGCATTCTATTCACATGCCTTTCCCAACTCAGTTTGCTATAGCAACTGTTTGTATTTCTACAGAACTTTTTACTTTTAAAGTGTTTTGAAAAAACATTACCTCGTTTTTATCCCACAGAGACCCTGGGAATGCTAGGGGTTATTTCTCCTGCTTTAGAGATGAGGAAACTTAAGCCCAGGTAAACTAAATGTTTTTCCCTGAGTTTTCTATTCACTTGACAAACACCCACTGAACACCCATGATCCAATAAATGCATACCAGCCATGACTGTTTAATGACAAGGTCAACTGTGATGTCACAGTATCTTGACCATACACCCAGTGTTCTTTAGCAGCTGCAATTTTTAATGTGAAAATGAAAATTCTCAAAAGAAACTTTCCCAATACAGCAAGGACAAAATTGCTCTGCAATGGTAATATCCTATCCAAATGCTGGTACTCCGCTGCCTACTCTTATTTTAGGATGGTCTTCCAGTCTCAGAGTTAATGACTTAAGAGAAACATAATAACTAATAGAGACATAAAGGGCAATAATAACAGTTGATGAGGACACCAAGGCCAGGTTTCAACTTTGATTTGAAATTGGCAAAGCCAAGTATCGGTGCATTCCTAACCTACCAGTTCTATTTCCTCTCTACCTTCTCAGCACCAGGATTCCATGGCATCCTCTGCCCTAGAAATGTACCCTTGGTCCAGTCCCTGATAATCCCCACTGATGGATGCTGGTGTATCAATGGAATAAGCAGTCCCAAGAATAGAGGTTGGATGGCCAGCCCTTAGAGATGCTTGGGAAAAGACGGCTACTCTGGAAGAGGACAGAGACTATCTGCCTTTAAGAACATATGAAATATGGCCACTGGAAGTACTGTAACTACTTCCTAAAGACAAGGCCTCTCCTAGAATTTGGTCCTTCAGTCATGCATGCAAATATATTAGTAAGAGATCCAAAACTTTCTAGTGATTAACATTGTACCAACTTTCCACAGATCCTCAAAGCAATCCTAATTTCCACATTTCCTTTCAACATTTTTCTGTACTTAGGTAACACAGTTATGATATATTCTTCCTTTAAAGCTGTAGGGAAGGGATGGATTTTATTTGTCTGGAAGCTGGATGCTACCCCTCCATTTTGCACCCATCATCACCCAAGATGCTCCTTGAACCTCTGGAGATGGAGGTGACTTTATCCTGAGATATCCACATCTCCTCATGTCATCCTCTGTGATTAAGAGAAAGAAAGTGCCTGGGCACAAAATGTCTGTCTCAAGGGAAGTGAGTGAACCCAGCTCTCCGGTCCCCTCTCACCTCCCCTGTTCCCTCCATGTCCAGTGCTTCTTGCCTTTGGCATCATTTCCCTTCTGACTCTCCTATCCAGCAGCATTTCAGCAGTCAAGACCCAGATCAAGTCTCACCCCTCCTCGGATGTCTTGCAGACCATCCCGTCCCCCTTGAACTGCTCCCTTTCCTGGGCTACCACAGCCAGACTTCTGTTGTTCAAAGAGTGTCATCCATCGTTACTATCCTTGAATTCCTCACTGACTTGTCAAGTGTGCCATCATGACTTTTAAACTGGAGTGTAGGCTCCCCAAAGGCAGAAGAGATACTTCCTTCACCCCTGTTCCTCACTGTGGTTTACATGAGATAGTCACATCGAATAATTTAGCTGTTTTATTTAAAAACTGACTTCCATGTGGGGTACCTCCTCACTTTAGCCCTGACAACACAAAGCAGAGATAAAACATACATATATCAATATATAATATATCTATACCTACAGTGGAATAACGGCCCTTGAACAAGATTGGACTTTTTCTAAGGAAAGCGGCAGCGCAGTCCCAGAGTCCTGGCTCCGGCCCAGGGAACTAGCATTGGTCACACATGCCTGTGTGAGCAAGCCCCTTCTTTGCTGATTCTGGGCCACCCATCACAACAGCAGGAAATCTATCCATCTGTTATCCTCCCTTGGGTAGTGACTGCATGGCAACCATCTCCTTCCACCTCTTACAAGGCCAAATTTATTCATTCTTTCTTCAACACAGAGTTGGGGAAATATTAGTATTGGCGGAGTTAAGACTCTGGGTTATTTTACCCAGTTAACAGTGGACAGAGTCATTCTGAATACCTGAGAGACGTAAGTAGCATGGAAATGGACACTCTACCCCCTTCCACTGGAAGATTGTGGGAATAATTCTTTATATTTGTCATGGGGGAAACCAGACCCCTGGTCTGACATTCACTTAATTTTTCTTCATGGTAAAAGCTTTTGACTTCTACTATTAGTGGAATTAGGAAAAACAGCCCTGGCCTGGAAATCAGAAGGCCTGGCTTCTCACCCTGGCTGCATGCCCAAGACCTGGTTCTTTCCATGGGACCACACCACTTGCACACCTGCCTGTCACTTACTACCAGGAGATGGGTTCATTTGGGTGGCAGGTTTTCTTTGAAGGCCACCCAGAAGTTCCGGCTGAGGTTCATGCTTTCTTCTTAGAAATTATTGGCAGCAGGGAGACCTACCTCTGAAATACATGGTGTATGTGTAGAAAGGTGTCAAAACGGAATGTGGAGGGTCTAGGGGCTGAGCATTCTCCCACCTCATCCGCATGTGGCCAGGAAGGCCCCGTAAGTCCCTGTGTTTCTCTGTCCATAATATGGAAATAATAATGCAGATAACCCTTATCCAAGGATTTCTATCAGGGCTCTTCTGAGAATTACATGGGATTAGAAATATGACTACATTTTAGAAGCAAAATGACTTGGAGAAACAGATGGTTGTCAGAACATCTCTGTGTGTGTTGCCAAGAGAACAGTCCAGGCAGGAAAACCGGTGTCTGATTCTAGATTATCCACTATCCATGGAATCTTAGGGAAGTCCCAAGATCTCTCTGGGCCTCATTTTCCTCATCTGTCAAATGGGGATTTAAATAATTGCCCTAGCTTTCACATACGATTACAGTGAAGATCTGGAAAAATATGAACGAATGAGCACTGACAAGTACACAACAGCATACTCAAGAAAAAGTTCACCATTTTCTAGCAAGTCTATTTGAATTGAGGTCCATTCAGTCCATTGAAGAAACCCACCCTCCTAAGAGGGACTCCAAGAAGAAGGGATTATATGTAAATCACTCAGTTACTGTACCTGCATTACCTCTAGAAGATGTGTCAATTCAACACAAGAAACACTAGACCAAGAGTTAAAGTTGGAAGGTGGACATTTACAAGGAAAACTTACACACAGCCAGCTCCTTGGAATAGCATGTATCTTAGCAGTATTATATCCAATTCAAATAAAACAACACTTCTCAAGGGCACAGTGTCACTTCTTCGGATTGTTGGATAGAAATGATCCATGTTTAAGAAGCTATAAAACAGCAACCATATACCATAACTCTAAAATAAAAAACCAGCTTTGCAGAATTGTTAGAAATTGTACACTATATTGGAAGGGTGGAGAAAAGATGGTGCTAACATGATTATAAAGCAGAAAATAGCACCAACTGTAGGCGCCACATTCTCACAGGAAAGGAAAATCCCTGAGGGCTGGAGAGGGAGCTTTCCCTATAGGCTGGAGGTTATGGGTGTCCCAGGGCACCTACCACCTAAGCTGGTCCTGAACCATGAATATAATTTTAAAAGCAGAGGTTTTCCAAGATGACATAGTGAGTCTAGGTAGGGAGGTGAGCAGAAGGGAACAGCAGATTTGATGACAAAATGGACCAATCCCTGAGCTTGCTTTTACAAAAGACTTACTGCCCCAAGACCAAAGAAGAAAAGGTAAGCAAAACTCCCACTTGGGTTATATTTAATAAATAAGACATACAGAAATTCAGCTTCTCTGAATTCATTCAGGATGATAACTGGTGGTTCCTGATGAATACTGGTTCATCAATGGCCATGAACCAGTGATGAGTGGTGGTTCTTGGTAAGTTTCCCCAATTTGTCTCTGACCGTTGGTTCTTGATTTGGGGGGAAAGATGGATATCAGTTGCTTTCATGGGAGGAATCTACGCTCTTTTCCTATAAGCACTGATGCTGCCCTCTCATCAGGTGCCTGATGAGAGATGGATGCATCACTGAACAGGGACAAGAGAAAAAGTCCAGTAACCAAAGGCAAAATTTACTCTTTTGCACATGTGGAGAAACACTGGCCCTCCAAATGTAATGGAGGACAAGGAAAACAAGGACAAAGATGTTAGAGTTCTCAGTTTTTTGACGTGAAAGGATGTTCACAATATATCATTAAAAATTATCTTATAAAACAAAGATGTATGTTTCCATTTTTTGCAAAAGAGAAAAATGCTTATGGGATGAATAAATAAAGTTACATTCTAAAGAATAAATCCATTAGATCAGGAGTCTGCGGGAAGCCCACACTCTTATTAAGAGCCTGGCCATGATGACAAGCTAGCCAGGGCCAGGCATTGCAAGCCACTGTGCAGTGTGGCTTGAGAGGCACGGACCTAGCTGAGCAGAAGCATGCTGGAGGACTTGGAGAAGACCATGTAGCACTGGGAAAGCCTGGAGCGGGGAAGGAAACCTAGCTACCATGCTCCTCCCTCTTGTCAAATTTCCGTGATATGAGCAGCCAGGAGCTCGCGAATATGGTCTAGAGCTGATGGTCTGCCACGGTCACCCACCCCTCAGTGCCCAGGACAGGGCTTTGCAAGGAGCCTGGATAATCAGTGTGAGGTGACACTTTACTCAATAAGGTGAAGGAAATAGGAAGTATGATGCTGGGGAAAGGAAGAAACAAACTGCCTTGGGGAGGGCTCTTGGCCCTTGGGGTTCTTGTCCCTCCAATAGAATCTCTTTTGCTAGGTCACTTGACCATGGAAGACAATTCAACGCTGGCAAATGAGCCCGTATAACCCCTGGTTTACGCTGTCTTTAAAGAGGGAAATGGAAACTGCACACAAGCGTCACTGCTGAGTATCATTCCCCCAGCAAGACAATGCCTTGTTTGAGTATTTGTTCTTCGTCACTATTTGTTTTTATTCTGAGCAGTCATTAACCTCCTACTATTTCTCCATCTTTTATAATAAAAATAGCAGTGTTAAAAGGGATAACAGTACTCCCCTCCCTGCGCCCTCCCCATGCAGTGTTCTGCAAGGCAAGAGAGGAATAAAGATGACAGATGCTCCTGTGCCAAATGATAAAGCCACAGGGGCAGGCGGGACCTGGTGATGGCTTAAAAAAGCTTCTGGAGTAGCTTTCCGGAAATCATTATTATGAAACCCTTCTCCAGAGAAAGTAGGTAGAAGAACGAAGGGTGATTAGCTATCAAGCGGCCCCGAATAGTCAGTCCCTGATTAGACCCTCACTCAAGGTACACAGACTTTTGCAACCCAGGGAGTCAGCTGGGAACATGGATCCTCGCCCCGAGGTCTGACTCTGTGCTGGAAAATAGCCCGTGTGACCCAGGGGAAGCAGAGCCTGGGGGGATCACCAGCTCTAGTTTCACTGCTGCGCCTGCCCCAACACCCACGCCCTAACATTTGATCCCAGATTTGTCTTTGTGAATCAACTTCAATGTGATCCACCCACTGTTCCCTGCAAAGGCCTGGACTGCATTTCCCCGGCATTTTAATCTTCCCAGGACAAGGTCCTGTGGACCCCAGGGAGAGCCTAATAGAAGGTGTCCGTGGGATCTGATGGCATAAAAACAAGACCTCTGTCACCAAACGTCCACTGCATTCACCTTGAACCACCAAATCCAACATCAGGGGCATGAGTTTGTCTGGGATTCTGAGTCCCTTAGAGGCAATCCCTTCCACGCCCTCCCCAGAGGCTCTCATTTGTCACTGCAGCTGATTTTCTAACCCATCTTCTCCCTCTCCTCTGGAGATGTGCTCCATCAGCTTTTCTCATTTACCTCTTCAAAATAAATCTTTACCTCTCCTGAACTATATCCTTCTCAATATGGATGAGATAAACATGGGCTTGAGTCCTGAATTCAACACTTACCGGCTAAGGGGCTGCAGACAGGATCCTTAACCTACTCAAGCTGTGGTTTGTTTCCCCATGTGTTCAGTGACCCCGCACAAGCTGATGTGTGAGAGTTAAGCGAGAGCATGCAATAGATAGTATGTTATAATGAACAAAAGTGTATTATTGATATAGTTAGCCAAAAAGGATTATTTGCTGACTTTCCTTGAATGTAAAAGCCCAACTGCGTACGTCCATGCCTTTGTCTCCGCTATCCCCTTCTCATAGGCCTTCTTGTATGATGAATATAAAAACCTCAGTCATTTTTAAGTGTCATCTCTAGTGCATATAACGTGCCCTGATTCTCCATCAGACACGCCTGCCTTTGAGCAGGACACTCCCTACTGTTCTTGTGGGGCTGACACTTCTCTACCTTGAACCTGCTACTAAAGAATTTGGAAACCTGGGAATATGCAGCGTCCAGCCCTGATATGTTTTCTTGAGTTGCCTTATCTTAAAGTTTTCTGATATTGGCATTCGGGGTTGAAAAGAGGTTTACTTTGATCTGATGCAAACCAAGAGAATGTGCGTGGGGTTTAAGGTCACAGTACATTCAAACTCTGGGAAATAATGAGACCAAGGTTACGGAAAGGGCACGGACCTCCTGAGTGGGGGGTGGATGAGGACCATAGTGTGAAAAGAAAAGTATAGCTTTTCCTCCTCTGACACAGGAAGATGGATGGGACAGGTGTCAGTCTGGCCAACCTCTCCCTGCCTTCTGTTCACTCCATGCTCATTCCTCAACACCATATGGTCCCTTCCACCTAACAAATTCTCATCTCCATCTCTGAGGGACCTTCCTCGGTACTGGGAAACATTCCTTCACTCCCTTACTCCTTTCATCTTCAGCTCACAGGTGATCTCATAGTTTGAACCTCCCCCCTTAAATTTGGGGGCTGCATCGTGGAGTTCTCTCTCTGAAGTGAGCCCTCTGGGACAGCCGCCTTGTCTGTCTCTTTCACTTGGCATCTGGCCGAGGGTAGATCTTTAGGAAGTGTTTATTCCAACACCGATGCACTGAGAGCCCCTCTTACAAAAGGAGGTTTTGCTCAAAATGGAGGGACTTTTCAATCTAACGAGAGTCTGAGAAGTTAACAGTGAACAAGTAAAGGAAAAGTTGTAAGATCCATTTTATCAATTTATTTCATGGACTAAAAAGGCTTAGAGTTTGAGTCATTTGAATCCAAAAATTTGTGCTGTTTATAAAAATTTAAATAAGTTTAATCCTTTGAACTGTCTCATATGTAGTAGCAATAGTGGAAATCTGGTCTTTCTTGGATAAGGTTAGGAGCAAGGAAAACCCACAAGCCAGGGTAGACCTGCAAATTGCTGCATGGTTAGTGGGTTTACTAACTGGCAGCCTGGAGGCAATCTATTTTATTAAGAGATTGAAAAATAGTTTAAAAAACCAGCATGTGAAGATTTCAATCAGAAATAGATGGGCACTTTTTAAACTGCAATTGGTTTCTAAAGAATGGGCAAGATAAGAATTGATAGAGGTGAATAGCTATCAAAATGTAGGGTGGAAAAAAAGGGAGCAAATTGCCACCTACTTGAAGTGAATAGCTCTTGTAATGTAATGGGTTTTAAACTTTAAAATTGTTTTGTACTATGACATACATAACAGTGAAAGTCTGGATTGAAAGTGTTTATTGGTTTTTTCCAATGGAAGATTGCCTGTTTGGTATTTGAATAATAATCTCCATATAAAAATATGGTAATGTAATTATGCTAACTAGTATTTTCTATAATTCAAGACTCTGTTTATAATAATATATCATATTTTGCAGTCAGGTAGGAATCCATTTGTCCCCTCCACCTGGGCCCAGAGATAGGAAGAGGAACTTTAATATATAGATCTCTGCAATCTGGTCCTCTCTGGAGTTAGCGTTTCCTGAAAGGTAATACAATAAATCTTACCAGAAATACCTTCATTTACCACACGCTGCCAACCAGAGATGAAGCTGATTCTTAGAAATTTTTCAGATAAACTTGCTTTGACCAAACACACAGATGGAAACAAGCTAGTGTGAGGATATTAGCCAAGCTCAAAAACAAAGGAAGTAAGGGAGTGTTTTAAATTACTTTGGAGAAAACAAATAGAATAGATCAATTACATCTGTTATTACACAGTGCATTACTGAGAAATTTATATGCTATAAATGAGTATTTCAACAGCTTGTATTATCATTTCACCCACATAAGAAAAAAACAAACTGTGAAGTATGTGAGTCTGTACTTGATGGAGTCCTCTTTTAGGCTGGTATTTTACTAAGATAATTTAGACAAAACTAGTCCATTGTTCTTATCTCTTTTTATTGAGAGTGTGAGTGCTCAGTTGCATCTGACTCTTTGTGACACTATGGACTGTAGCCTGCCAGGCTCCTCTGTCCATGGGACTGTCCAGGCAAAAATACTGGAGTAATAACCATTTCTTCCTCCAGAGGGGATCTTCCTGATCAAGGGACAGAACCCAGGTCTCCTGCATTGCAGGTGGATTCTTTACCACAGTGCCTCCTGGGAAGCCTTCTTTATACTGAAAATAGAAGAAATACTGGAGCCCCGGGACTATCTTGAGTGAGAATTTGCCTTTGACTGAGAGAGTGTACCCTGAAAATACCAGTTCATGGAGTAGCAGCAATCCACTGGCTGGTGCCTAGTGGCTTGCCCCAACATTCTATACCAACTCTGCTCAGGTCAACAGCCTTACTAACTAGGATGAGGATGCAGAGAGCTACAGTTTCAGTGAAAGTGGTAAATATATTGAGAGATGTGTTGCCATCCCAGCTGGTCTCCATGACTAGTCCAGTGGGCCAGATTTACCTATTAAAATTTAAAAGGCTAAATATAAATTACTCTATATAGGTTTCTCAAAAACTCACAACCAAAAAAGCACGTCAAAGGGAAAGTAGCAGCATATGATGTACCAAAGAAGCTTAAAAAGCATTCAGTTCAGTTCAGTCCAGTCACTCAGTTGTGTCCAGCTCTCTGCAACCCCATGAACTGTAGCACGCCAGGCCTCCCTCTCTATCACCAACTCCCAGAGTTCACCTAAACTCATGTCCATTGAGTCAGTGATGCCATCCAACCATCTCATCCTCTGTCATCCCCTTCTCCTCCTGCCCTGTCTTTCCCAGCATCAAGGTCTTTTCAAATGAATCAGTTCTTTGCGTCAGGTGGCCAAAGTATTGGAGTTTCAGCTTCAACGTCCGTCTTTCCAATGAACACTCAGGACTGATCTCCTTTAGTATGGACTGGTTGGATCTCCTTGCAGTCCAAGGGACTCTCAAGAGTCTTCTCCAACACCACAGTTCAAAAGCATCAATTCATCTGCACTCAGCTTTCTTTATAGTCCAACTCTCACATCCATACAAGACTACTGGAAAAACCATAGCCTTGACTAGACGGAACTTTGTTGATAAAGTAATATCTCTGCTTTTTAATATGCTGTCTAGGTTGGTCATAACTTTCCTTCCAAGGAGTAGGCATCTTTTAATTTCATGGCTGCAATCACCATCTGCAGCAATTTTTGGAGCCCAAAAGAATAAAGTCAGCCACTGTTTCCACTGTTTCCCCATCTATTTGCCATGAAGTGATGGGACTGGATGCCATGATCTTAGTTTTCTGAATGTTGAGATGTAAGCCCACTTTTTCACTCTCCTCTTTCACTTTCATCAAGAGGCTCTTTAGTTCTTCTTCACTTTCTGCCATAAGGGTGGTGTCATCTACATATCTGAGGTTATTGATATTTCTCCCAGCAATCTTGATTCCAGCTTGTGCTTCTTCCAGTCCAGTATTATTCATGATATACTCTGCATAAATAAGTTAAATAAGCAGGGTGACAATATACAGCCTTGACGAACTCCTTTTCCTATTTGGCATTGAGGCTCTATTAATAGAAATACCATGCCCAGAGAAAGGGAGGTGATTGCCCCTCTGAACATAATACACTTAGAGTTTTCTGTTACAGTCTAGGGCACCATCATTTAATAAAGAATTTAATAAGTTGAAATCAAATGCCAAGAACGGTGAAGGATAAATTGTTGAAAGAAAGAAGGCTGTTAATTTTGGAAAAAAGCAGCTTGTTTGAGCAATCAGATAAATGAGAAATCGACTTATTTCAGGTGTCTCCAGAGAGTAGGTAGGACTTCCCTGGTGGCTGAAATGATAAACAATCTGCCTGCAATGCAGGAGACCTGAGTTCAATCCCTGGGTCAGGAAGATCCCCTAGAGGAGGAAATGGCAACCCACTCCAGCATTCTTGCCTGGAGAATCCCATGGATAGAGGAACTTGGCAGGCTACAGTCCATGGGGTCGCTGAGTCAGACATGACTGAGGGACTGACACTTTCACTTCCAGAGAGTAGATATAGTTCCTACAGCAGCGTGGATCTGCCTAGACCAGCTTCTCTGTCATATAATGACCCTCCAGCCCTTTGTATCTGGTTGTACTGGTCCTGACAATGTGTCTATAGAGGAAATAGCAAGGGACAGCAACCATGGTGAGCGATGGGAAAGAGGGGAACTGGGGGGGGTGGGGGGGGTCAAATAATGGTATAGGTCAGTCTTTACAGGAATCGAGACAAAACTTTTCCACACATTCTTCACGCTCTTTCCCTCCATCACTCTTTTCTTCTCTCTCCTCTTCTTAGAGTTTCCTCCCACAAATTTTAACTGATTTATAGTGAAGTCGCTCAGTTGTGTCTGACTCTTTGCAACCCATGGACTGTAGCCCACCAAGCTCCTCTGTCCATGGGATTCTCCAGGCAAGAATACTGGAGTGGGTTGCCAAGCCTCAAATATAACAAACTGAGCAGAGTATGTTGATTCAAACCTCTTGCAGCATCCTGGTTACCTTTCTATTCAATCACAGTGACAGGTGATTTGAAGTAATGATAAATCCATGCATTTAAAGCCTTGATTGCCTGAATAAATAGGTTGGATAGCTTCAATAAGTGGATAATTAAAGCAAAAAGAGAGATGCCAATGGGGCCAAAAGCTGAGAAAATGAGAGTGGCTGGAGATTTCATTTTGGAAAAGTCGGCCAAAGCTATAATAGAAGAGCAGGTAAAATCAAAAGGCATATTCATTCACAGAAAAAAAAAAAAAAAAAGATGCAAGCGAGGAGGGGCTTGATTTAATGCAAATGGTATGAAAAGATACACTTGAACTTCTTTGCATATTTTCTCCCAAAGAAAGTTGATCCCTTTCTTAGGGGCTCAAGATTCCAGAGTGAGCCAGGGAGGAGCCCACAGAGGGTGGCCTCCTCTTGAATAAGTGCTTCCCACTACCAGGCCACTCCTGTCCTCTCTGTGTTTGGGCTCACACAAGCACACACATGCATGCACACACACATACACAACCCCCCTTCTTTGCCCAGTGTCTTCTTCTTTTTCATTTCCACACATTCTTACCACCCTTTGAGTATGGTCCTTGAGAGCTATAGTTATACTCCAGTCTGTGAAAAAAAGGCCACCAGAGAGGGCACCCAGCAAGACAAAGCTGATACCATCAGACCCTAAAGGAGCAGAAAGGGAAGCAAGGGCATAGGGTTGGCTTCGTGTTTCCAGGCAGTGAAAACCTGTCGCACAGGGACAGACTTGTCCATCCAGGACCCCAGGGCCAGGCAGGAAAGGTAGGCGGTTTCCTCCTGTTGCTGAGAGTCAGGTGCGCTTGTCGAAGGAGCCAGGCAAGCCCGCCCTCACGCACCAGAATGCTGAGAGGATCCCCACCCCATTCAAGGCTCTCTGGGAGCTGTCGCCTCTGCTCCAGCCCTTGGCCACCCCATCTCACACGGCCCCTGTCTGTCTTTTCCCTGGGCACACTGGCTTGCACTAGTAGTACTGTTAGTTGCTCAGTTGAGTCCGACTCTTTGCGGCCCCCTGGACTGTAGCCCACCAGGCTCCTCTGTCCGTGGGATTCTCCAGGCAAGAATACTGGAGTAGATTGCCATTCCCTTCACCAGAGGATCTTCCCGACCCAGGAATCAAACCCGGGTCTCGTGCATTGCAAGCAGATTCTTTACTGTCTGTGCTACTGCAGGTGACCAAATGCTCACCACCCGGCCATCTTCACCAGCTGCAGCCTTGAGGTTGCCTCTGTGTGCCAAGTGCTCACTATTCACCATCGTTCTGTCCTAAGCACATCATCAATAGTTCAGCCCTCACAATCACCCGTTGTTTCCCATTTTATTGATGAGGAGTTTGAGACTTGATAAGGATAATTAATCTCTTACCAGACAAGGAGTTCTTCCAGAAGGAGAATTCACACTCATGCTTTTAATGTATGTATTCTCTACTGCCTGCCAGTAGCCTGGGAATCTCAGGTTATAAATACCTTCGCACTTTTGACCTCTTATAGCTCTTCTACTTTCAATCATACATCCAACAAAGCATTTAGTAGGCTCTCACTATATACATGAGAGACTCTGCTTGGCACTGAAACTACAAGTGAATGGTGTCCTCAGGACATGGTGAGACAAAAATAAAGACTAAGTGTGCATATGTACTAAATCGCTTCAGTCATGCCTGACTCCACAACCCTATGGACTGTAGCCCTCCAGGCTCCTCTGTCCATGGGGTTCTCCAGGCAAGAATACTGGAGTGGATTGCCATTTCCTCCACCAGCAGATCTTCCCGACCCAGGGATTGAACCCTCATTCTTGCACCTCCTGCACTGGCAGGTGGTTTCTTTACCACTAGCACCACCTGGGAAGCCTGAAAGAGTAAGTATAACATATAGTAAGCCCTCTGCCTGGAGTAGATTCTTGATGCATATTTGATTAAATAGAATCACTTGAATTAAACCTCCAAAATCATTCCTCTGAGAGTAGGCAGCAAATCAGCATTTCTCTGGATGACTGATGCGGCAGGTCAAGGAGAGTGGGGCAGCAAGTAGGGTGGGGTGGGGGTCCCTTCTATCACCACTATTATTCTACTGCTACTACTTACTGTTACTTCTATCACCACAAGCCTGCCTAAAACACACACAGAAATATTCTTGACCCCACAGCCAAGAGAATGTACTTCCCGCTATCTGTATCTACGCAGAAAAACTAGCTTGACCAAGTTCGGTTGCAAGTCTAAAGAAAGGCTCCACATGTATGTGTGTGTGTGTTCATGCATGTGTGTGCTGAGATAAAGAGTTTTGTATAAGACCTAGCTGGTTTAAGATGATTTATAATAGTCAAAGCAACTGTTTAAAGCAAACCCACCCTGCTGGAGGCTAAACAATACCATTTCCACTCAAACAAGCTACCGATGGGGTCCCTCGGATTAGAAACTAAGAGTAAAAATACCTTAGTGATCTAGCCAGAAAGTTAAACTAAAGGTTCATATCTGTCATATGATAGAAAATAGGGCAGGAAGACAAGCTTCTGACACCTAGAAGGCAATCTAGAGCCACCAGTTACCTGGCTGAGAATTTGGCACAGAATTATGAGGGGCACATATGCTGTTCATTATTATTATTATTATTATTACCTGTTCACCACACTGGGCACTTTCTGTACAACATCACCTTTAATTTTCCCAATGACCCTATGTAACCCCAATGTTAGGTGGGCCCTCCAGCATCTCAAGACCCAGGGAAGACACTGAAGACCTGGCTTGAAATGACAAAGGTGCCCAGTTACCTTGAGCAGTTCCACCATGTCATTAACTTGGATTAGAATAAGGGATTGGATGTTTAGCAAAATGTTCAGTAAAGAAACTGAAATGAATTTTTCATGCTATCTGTATTTTCTGTAATTTAGGGGGAGGGATTCTATTTGATAAAATGTCAGTGAGCAACACTTCCTGGAGCATCTATAGTGTACTTCACACCGTGCTGGGATGCAGTGATGAACATAGTCAACCTGGTTCTGACTCCTCTGATGCTTAGAAAAAGAGATGCTAATGAAATCACTCCACAGAATCAGCTAAGTTGTTATAGGGTGGTCTCAACTCCTCAATGCTAAGGAGAAACACAGAAAAGAGTTGTTTCTGCTCTTAGTGTAGAGTCTTAAAGAAGATGGCAGTATGTCCATACTAGCAAGTTTTGGGGTGGGCGAGGCGCGGGGAATCGCAGGATGCAGGACACTGAGAGAGCAAAGCCCACTCCAGCAAGAGCAGTGGCAGCTGCTCGCCTCGACCTGGCCAGTCTCCCCCAGGCTCTGTCGGGTGCAGAGAGGGCCTTGGAGACTCTGTGCTTTGTTCTCCAAAGCCAGATAGCTCCCTTACAAGGGAGTAATTCAGCTTTGCGAGGCTAGCTTCAGTGCCCAGCAACTGGTTTAACTGAATGTTTCCCTTCTCAATGAATTGCTTTGGCATTATTTAAGCCCAGTCATAATATTGTGGTTCACAGGAAGCTAAAAAGTGACCTTTGTAAGTTGATCAAATCATAAAACTAATGAAAATGGATGGCTGGGGCTTCCAAAGGGGCCTGCAGACAGGCCTCCTCTAGGCGGCTCTGCCCAAGCTCCTTTTCAGGCAAACACTGCTTTTTAAAAATGTGTGTTTTCTTAAGTGTTTCTTTTCCTCCTGTCAGCCATTAATTCATGCCAGCTTGGACTAAATCCAGAGGTGTTGCTCTGTAGCTTTTGTTGACACAACGTACACTGAGTCCCGTATGGACGTTTGTTCCCTAACTCTCTGCCTACCAGCTCCGTCCGTCCCATGTCTGGCCAAGTCAGTCAGTGAGCACTCACTTGAAGACCATAACAGCCAAGAAGCTGGGTTTCCTTTCACTCCTCACTAGCAGAATTGCTCCAGCTTATTGGAAATAAAATGAGTTCTCTGGGTGCCAGACTACGTGGTCACATTAACAATTAAGTGGAAGGTAAACCTATAAATGGCAACCCACTCCAGTATTCTTGCCTGAAAAATCCCATGGCTGGAGAAGCGTGGTAGGCTACAGTCCACGGGGTCTCAAAGAGTCAGAGATGACTGAGCGACTTCCCTTTACTAACCCTACACAATATTGTAAGCAGGAAAGATTGAAGGCGGGAGGAAAAGGGGACGACAGAGGATGAGATGGTTGGACAGCATCACCGACTTGATGGACATGAGTTTAAGTAAACTCTGGGAGTTGGTGATGGACAGGGAGGCCTGGCATGCTGCAGTCCATGGGGTCGCAAAGAGTCAGACACAACTGAGAAACTGGACTGAGCTGAAACCTACAAGATGAAAGGGTCTGGAGACCACAGCCTTGAAAGTGCCTCCCGGTGTAGGAGGCAGAAGGCCATGAGTGTTGTCTTTCAGTGTCTGGCACTATATCACTTCCTAGCTGTGCGACAACGGGCAAGGAAGCCACTGGACACCTCCACACTGACATCTGTAAATAAGGAAAGTAATGGTGGCTACCCCAAAGGTGAAGCCCTTGGATCTCTCCAGGACACCGAGGCATTGTGCACAGTGAAAGACAGCAGTGTTGTCATTGCTGCTTAGAGTCCTAGAGGGGAATCTGCCACAAGCAAGCACAATGGACACGTTGAGTCCGTAGGTCTCAGGCTGGCCTTGCCCTGGGACTCAGATGTTGCTTCCTGCTCCACCTGGGAGGAAAAAGGACTTCCTGTTGGAGGAACATCAAGGCCACCTGGTAGGCGCTACACTGTTTTGATCTGGTTTGGACTTACATCCCTGTTTCTGGTCTCCTGTGTTGCCCAGCCACAGAGCTGAACTCTTGGATTGTAACTACCTGCCCTGTTCCCACCTGCTCTGAGGCCATCCTTCTGATGGACGACAGTGCCCTCTACTCTTCCATTCTGTCGACATTCATCATGTCAAAGTTTTAACGTGCTGGGCTGGAAAACTAACTGGTCCCTTTATTCAAATATAACTTTATATAATTTCTCAGCTTGGGAAATGTTTTTCCTTGTAGAGATTTCAAGGATAAGTCTGTAAGTAGCTTCCTGCTGAGAGGGGCACAAGATTCAAATGATTCAGACATGGAATCAAATTCAAGCTGGCAACTGTTTCATTGCCCTGAGCTCCCCCAGTCAAAACCCTGAAACAGGGATGCTATGAGGTGAGACCACCATGGACCTTGGCTCCAGGACAGAGGGTGGAGAAGGCTTCTGAGGGCGGGACCTGCTGGAGCCTGGTAAGATGAGCCTCCGGAGGAACCTGGTCTGTTTGGCTTTAGTAAAAGAGCCAAGCTCAGCTTTCAGATGTGTGTATGTGTGTATGAAAGCTGCACGGAGGGATACCAGGAAGCAAGCAGGCCCTCTGACCACAGAGACTAGGAATGAAGGATCATTTTCATTTTAAACTTGACTTTCTGTCCCAATCCTGATGAATTTTGAGCCTCCGGAGGAACCTGGTCTGTTTGGCTTTAGTAAAAGAGCCAAGCTCAGCTTTCAGATGTGTGTATGTGTGTATGAAAGCTGCACGGAGGGATACCAGGAAGCAAGCAGGCCCTCTGACCACAGAGACTAGGAATGAAGGATCATTTTCATTTTAAACTTGACTTTCTGTCCCAATCCTGATGAATTTTGGAATTCATTCTCTCAGAAACAGTATGAAAGCGTATACTGTATTTCAGGGCCTCAAATGCATCCCAGGGCTAAATAAAAATAAAATAAAATGAGAAGGTTAAAGTGAGAAAATTTACTTTTCTAATGCCAGCCCTAGGTACTTGATTTGGGGGTTCTGCTAAATGCTGAAAGAGAGCAATGTAGAAAAATAAGGGAAACACCTCAGAGCTCTGAGTGAATGATGAGGGTATGGGCTGGGAGGGCTGGCTGCCCTGTCCCAGGCTGAGAGAAAAGGCCCATCACAGCTGGCTTGTCATGGCCTTTTCTATCTTTCATCAGCACAGACTCACAAATAAAGGCAGCAGAGCATGTAGGGCTAAGCTTCAGTCTTGGCTCTGTCCCTCACCCACTGTGTGGTCTTAGGCAAGTCATTTCACCTCTCAGTTTCTTTGTCCATAAAATAAAGAAAATAGTGCTCAAAGGTCTGGGTTAGTTTGCTAGGTCTGCCATAATGAAGTGTCATAGACAAGGAGGCTTAAACAGGTAACTGATTATCTTAGAATAAACCAGAGGCTAGAAGTCTGAGAGCAAGCGGTCAGAAGGCTTGTTTCCTTCTGGGTGAAGAGGACTCTGTTCCAGACCTCTCCCCTGGCTCCTAGGGGTTAGCTGGCAGCTTCGGCAGACCTTCACACGTGGAAGCATTGTCTACATGTCTTTGCATGGCATTATCCCTGTCTGTATGTCTCCCTGTCCAAATTTCCTCTTTGATAAGGACAATAGATACATTGGACGAGGGGTCCATCCTATTTCACGTGATCTGATCTTAACTAACTTCATCTACAAAGACTCTGTTTCCAAATAAATCACTTTCTGAGGTATCCGGGGTTAGGACTTCAACCTATGAATTTGAGGGGAAACAATTCAACCCATAACAAGCTTGTTGTAAGAATTAAGAAGTTAGATCTGAATAAAAAAAAAAAAAAAAAAAAGTCTTCTCCAGCAAAAAAAAAAAAAAAAAAAAGTTAGATCTGCATTAAAAGTACTTAACATAATCTCCATTAAAAGTAAATGTTCCATTTTGTATTCCTATCAACAGTGTAAGAGGGTTCCCTTTTCTCCACACCCTCTCCAGCATTTATTGTTTGTAAACTTTTGGATGATGGCCATTCTGACCCGTGTGAGATGATACCTCGTTGTGGTTTTAATTTGCATTTCTCTAATAATGAGTGATGTTTGAGCATCTTTTCATGGGTTTATTAGCCATCTGTGTGTCTTCTTTGGAGAAATGTCTGTTTAGGTCTTCTGCGCCACTGTTTGATTGGGTTGTTCATTTTTCTGGTATTGAGCTGCATGAGTTGCTTGAATATTTTGGAGATTATGTCAGTTGTTTCATTTGCCATTATTTTCTCCCATTCTGAGGACTGTCTTTTCACCTTGCTTATAGTTTACTTTGTGTGCAAAAGCTTTTAAGTTTAATTAGGTCCCACTTGTTTATTTTTGTTTTTATTTCCATTACTCTGGGATGTGGGTCATAGAGGACTTTGCTGTGATTTATGTCAGAGAGTGTTCTGCCTATGTTTTCCTCAGATAACAGTGTGGAGATTTCTTAAAAAACTGGGAATAGAACCACCATATGACCCAACAATCCCACATGCTGGATATATACCCTGCAGAAACCAGAATTGAAAGAGACACATGAACCCCAATGTTTACTGCAGCACTATTTACAATAGTTTGGACATGGAAGCAACCTAGATGTCCATCAGCAGGTAAATTGACAAGGAAGTTGCAGTACATATACACATAGGAATATTACTCAGCTATAAAAAGGAACATATTTGAGTTAGTTCTAATGATGTGGATGACCCTGAAGCCTTATTACAGAGTGAAGTAAGTCAAAAAGAGAAAAACAAATACTGTATATTAATGCATATATTTGAGATTTACAAACAGGGTACCAATGATCTTACTTACAGGGCAGCAAAGGAGACACAGATGCAAACAACAGACTTTTAGACTCAGCGGGAGAAGGCAAGGGTGGGATGATTCGAGAGCATAGCATTGACATATGTACATTACCATATGTAAAGCAGATGGCCGGTGCAAGTTTGATGCATGAAGCAGGGCACCCAAAGCTGATGCTCTGGGACAACCCAGAGGGATAGAGTGGGGA